>CM035134.1:5405000-5730000 GCA_020205605.1 Panax ginseng | reverse complement strand
ATATGACATAAGAGTAGGAATTAGTATAAATGTTGCAAGAATGTTGAGATAATTGGCTTGTCCCAAAACTATTGTCCCAATTGCTCCCTATTTCTCATTCACGTGTTTGGCAAAAAGGCTAAGGCCTATCTCATTTCTTCTTCATTACGTTGTAGTCTGATGATGGCTAGAAGGATGGGGGAAGTGGAGTTGGTAACCAACTCTCTAACATCTAATGGCTTCTTCTTCCTCCCCTTGGATTAATTCAATGTGCAAAGCCATGATTTGGATAATCCTTCCTCTATAAATAGAGACTCCTTCATCTTATTTCTCTTTTGTTGAGATGTCTGAGAAGTGGCTATGAAGAGTTAATAAAATTGGAGAGCAATCAGAAGTTAGGAAGGCTATGCTTAGCATATTGAAGCATTCAAGAGGTAATAACATTAACTTATATGCTCTTGATTTTCTAAGTTTACAATTTCTTGGAAATGTCATGAAATAGTCACTTTTAAGTCCAAAAATTGATGGCTAAGGATTGTTGTAATCCATGAATTATTGCTAGATACTGTTAATATAGTTATAAACGAAAAAAACGAAAGTTAAACGGACCAATTTGGTTTAAAAATGAGTTCGTAGCGAATGATTTCACTAAATTGTCCAAAACATGAACATTTGCATGAACATGAGTTGTAAATTCATATTTGGGTTAGTTAATGTTTATGTTAGTTGATGGTGTGATGCCCCCAAAATAGGTATACATCACCCATCTTGAGTCGCCAAATACATGATACAAAATTCAAATATAAACTTAATTATACAACCGTCGTGTAATATACGACAAAACATAACTGAGAGTTTAAACAGAAATGTTACCTTCTAGACAATATCCACTCTCAAATAGAGTCCTCATTACATTTATTGTCACACAATTTTATAGAATAGTGAGGACTACTAATACACCATCTCGGACTATCACTCCGTTCCCCGACTAGTCCCGGCTACGTTCTCATTTCCTGAATAGAACAATGAAAGCAAAAGGGTAAGCTCAACTAGCCCAGTAAGAAATATTATGACTAAGATAATGCAGAATAAATTATCATTAGTCTTCAACAATGTTAAACTGATAAAATACAATAGACATCAAGTTTAAGCTGCTTGTGAAATAAGCAATCTATTAGAAGAGTCAAGTAGAACATGATATCTACTATCTTCATGATTTAAAATGTTTTCATTAATTTTTATCATTTGAGACTCAAATTTTAATAAATAAACCACATCATCGAAAGTCATCCTCGCATCAGCAAGGGCCAAGGATATTCTTTAAATCATCAATGGTCATGACTATACCGAATAATCCTTGGTCATAATCATACCAAAAACTGTCCATCAATCCACTACAGGCCACTGAGGACTTTTACCACATCATTTATAACATTACAGGTCATGATTATACCGAATGATCCCTGGTCATAATCATACTAAGTCCATCTATGTACTACAGGCCACAGATGACTTTCAACATAATATAAATATGAGGATGATGACAATGACATAATAATTCAATAAAACAAGTTCAAGAATTAAATTTTAAAGATTTATAAGTTGATTTATCCTGAACTCAAAAACGTCCAAATTGTCAACATGATATTACTTTATGGAGTAAAATTCAAGAATGCTCAGAAGAATATTTCCATGAAAATATACTGGATAAAGCACAAATATCCAGGATATTCTACTAATTTCATGGAGTATAGAAGCCAAAACTTTAACTTCAATTTGAGTATAATAGAATATATGAAGCGCAAATGGATTTTTCGCCCACCATGCGGTAATCCACGTAGACAGATCATTTTCATAATTTAATAAGGAATGAATACAAAGGATCATTCACCATACATGTGGTAATCCACATAGACAGGTTATTCCAACAGAATAATAACGAATGGAATAACAGAAGAATTCACCATGCATGCGATAAGCCGCATGCAGACGAGTTATTCCCAATGTAATAATAAAGAATGAAACGAGGTCATGTGAAATCCGCATAGACAGGATATTCCAACAGAATAATAAAGAATGGAATAACATTAGAATTCATTAGGCATGCGATAGACCGCACAGACAGGTTATTCCAACAGAATAATAAATAATAGAACCAGGTTATGCGTAATACGCACAGACAGGATATTCTAACAAAATAATAAAGAATGGAATAACAGAAGAATTTCACCATGTATGCGGTACTTAGCAGAGCAGGAGTTATTCAATAGAATAATAAATAGTGGAACTAGGTCATGCGTACGTGTCATGCAGAGACGTGATATTCAATGAATAATAAAGAATGGAATAACGAAGAATTTCACCATGTATGCGATGCTTGGCGATAGGCAGTTATTCAACATAATAATAAGGAATGGAATAACAATAGCTCTCTTCATGAAAATGAAAGAAATAATACCCCTTACGACTGTTGAACGAAAATAATATTCCTACGAATATTGAACAAAGATGATATTCCTTACGAATATTGAACGAATATAAAATTCATACGAATACGAAAAATAACATCTCTTCAGAATATGAAATAAATAATACCCCTTACGAGTATTGAAAGAAAATAACTCTCTTCATGAATACGAAAGAAATAATACCCCTTACCTTAGAATAAAGCTGGATACTAGAATAGAGAGGTAGCAGACTTCTCTTTTTCTTTCTCTCTATAATTTCTCTCTATAATAATTGCTCTATAGCTTTAGTGAATAGGTGAGAAATGAAGGAAGAATGAGCTTCTATTTATAGAAAAATATAGTTTCGATAATTGCACGTTTTGGGGCCTAAAAAATTACAGTACAATACCTCCAACTTTTCTTTCATTTTTAATTTAGTCTTGCAAGATTATCAAACTTGCACCACCTCCCCTAATAGTAAATAATGTGAATCAATAGTTCAATAATATGATTTAATAGTTATAATCATGTGAAAATACGAATAACAGTATAGTACCTCCATCTATACCTCCATCTTTAACTTAGTCATGCAAGTATTATCAATCTTACACCAACTCCCCTAATAGTACATGAATGTGAATCAATAGTACACACATGTGAACAAATAGTTATAATCATGTGAATTAATAGCAAATAATTCCTCATTTATTTGATTAATTACTTGACTGGTCAGTATAACTTCCAGACATCAATTAATATCGAAATAAATGTCGATTTCCACTAACACTAATAATTCCAACAAAATGGAACTATCAATTTCATCTTTAATCAACACGAACTTGTTCATCATTAATATTATAACTCACAATATTTAACAACCGTGTCGATTTCCCAAGAAAGAGGGGCTTTAGATAAGGATTTCTCTTTATTGGCGGCCTTGATTAGATGACCAAACCTCTTCTTGACAGAACTTCTAGACATTGTAAATATTACAATTTAATAATATGAATAACTTTGTCGTCTCAATTATTGATTTAATAATATAATATATTATGCGAGATGATCTTGTGATAATAATTGAATCAATAATATGAGAGAGGTATGATCGACAATTCTTGTAGCAATAATTTGAGTATAACGAAAGTGACTTCTCACGTAAGCATCAATAATCAATACCGTAGTGTGTTATTATGCAACCACAGCGTACATTGTACTTTTTACTAAGGGTAGTTCAACAGTTTTAACGGTAAAACTTTCGCCGTTATTTTTATAAAAAGATAATTATATCATTTTTTAACTACGACAATACTTCCGTTGTGGGGTCCACCAATGATTGTGCCGTTGTACGAATATTCCCCGACCAATCCAATATTATATAACCACTTGCTTACTTTGTAAAATTTGTAAATACTACCCACAACTATAACACTATCTCAAATCCACACCATAATATTCAAAAAAATATTTTGAGAAAATTAAATCTTTATTTATAAAATTTGGGGTCTTATAGATGGGTACTTGGTAAGTTGTAGTTTTATGAGTTACAAAACCATAGAATTGAAAATGAACTAATTTGGACATGTATAACTCAAATTATGAAGGTTAGAATGAAGTTTGGCTTGATGGTTCATAGCAGGGACTGAAAATTTGAGTTTAAACTTAGGCCCATACTGGTGAACTATCTTTATAAAACAAAACCCAAATGAAGAGAGAGGTGTTCTGCGATAATGTGATTTTATATGTTTTACTAAAACAGTCATAATTTTTTCATACGAACTCCGATTGAGGTGATTCAAGATGATCCAGAACGAGGACGATTAGACCTACAACTTTTGTTCTTTAAGTGTTTTAATTTGAAGTTTTTAGGAAGGGTCAAAATAATCATCTTTATGACTGTTACGTATTCAAAGGCGATCAGAGGGCGTCGAACGAGCACATACGCAAGTATAGTGCTCCCGAGGACGGAATATGTTATTCTAAGTGATATAACATGAAAATGCATGATATTATACATGACATATAAGATTACCTTACTTATAAGGAATTGCCTTAGCATGATTGAGTATGTTTTTAAAGAAACTTTAGATTTTAAAAACAAGTTTAGACGAACTTTGAGTCTTTTGAATTCTGATATTTGTAGCATATTTAAAGGGTTTAGTCATGCATATAAATAGGTATGACACATGGCCTTGAGTACCTTTGTATACTATGAGTTGCCTATATGGTTACTTTCCGAAGATATATAAAGATTTTAAAAACAAACATTGACGAACTTGTGTACCTCTAATTCTGACCTTGATAACATATATATGAGGTCTAAGTACGCATGATGTAAGATTCAAAGTTGTATCATAGGTGTGTTAGATTATTTTGATTTCAAAGGCAAACTCATATATCATTTGTAAACAAAGTTTTATAAACATGGAGTGGTTATATTTTGCCCTTGGACACGTACGTAGAAACATGTACAAACAAGTATGATGTGTGAGTTGAAGTTGCCTTGCTTGATTAGTTTAGTATGACATTGACTTTGAGAATAAAGTTTTGAAGTTTTAAAATTAAGAGGGACGAACTTAAAGTAACTTGTGGACTTAAAGTTCTAAACATGATAACATATATACATGGCCTAGTTAGCTATGAAATGAGATTAAAAGTGGTACCTAGTTGCTTTAACTTGGCCTAGAATGACTTTTAAAAGTGAAATTAAACGCCTTATACCCCTAGACATGACGAATATGTTCATCATCTAGCTAAGAATGAATTGGACCTTTTAAGTGTGGTTTAAAATACGTCTTCAAATAATGAACTATGCTATGTCTATGTGAAGCATACTAGTAGAGGCTTTTTAGTACCAATATATGGTTTAAAATCTTATATCATCGAATCTTGTTAAAGAAAGTTGTTAAGCTTTATTGATTGAAACAAATTATTATGGAACTAAGTAGTTTGAATATGAATGACGCAGATCACGTATCTATAAACTTTAAATGTGTCGAACACATAGCGAGTCAAGTGTGTGATAAATGTATATGAATGTTGATGTCAATAAAGGATGGTTAAGGTATACTTATACATGCCTAACTATTCTAAGAGAACGATGAGAAAGTGAAATAAAGGTTTTACAAACCTAGTTAGGAAATAATGTAACATTGTTCTTATATTAAAAGTCCATGAAATATGTTACTAATGGATGTGAATCCATGATTATATATGTAAAATCCCAAATTTTACGAATAAAGATTTAATTTTCTTGAAATATTTTTTAAATATTATGGTGTGGATTTGAGATAATGTTATAGTTGTGGTAGTATTTATAAATTTTGCAAAGTATGCAAGTTGTTGTATTATATTCGATTGGTCGGAGAATATTCGTTTTAGCAGGGAATATTCGTACAACGACGCAATCATTAGTGGCCCCACAACGGAATTACTGTCGGATTGAGAAAATGACAAAAATATTTTTATGAAAATAACGACGGAAGTTTTACTGAATTATCTTGTTGAACTACTCAGTAGTAAAAATACGAGAATACGCATTGTGGTTGCATAGTAGCACACGGTATTGATTATTGATTCTTACGTAAGAAGTCACTCAGTTTTATTCAATTATTGCTACAGTAATTGTTGCATAGTATCTCACGTTATTTGATTCAATTATTGTCGATATTTTATATATTATTAAATTAATAATTGAGATGACAGAGTTATTAATATTATTATTTGCAATATTAACGATGTCTTCAAGTTACGCCAAGGAGAGATTTGGTCACCTAATTGCGCGCCCGATAGGGAGAAATCCTTATGGAAAGCCCCTCTTTCACAGGAACAACTTTGGTCGATTAATATTGTGAATTATAATAATGATGACAAATGTTGTTAAATATATTGAGATGTCTTTTATGAAATCACGGAAGTTTGTATATATATATATATAAATTTTGTTTTATTAGTATTATTAATGTAATAAAAGCGGAAAAACTTTTATATATAAAGCAGAATACTTTTATAAAGTTATTTTGTTTTATTAAACAATAATTAGAATATATTATATTCTATTATGCATAGTATTTTGCATAGTAAAATCTTTTTATATAAATTAGAATACTTTTATAAGGTTATTTGTTTTATTAGACAATAATAGAATATATTATATTTTATTATGCATAGTATTGCATAAGTGCTCGCATAGTATTTTGTATAGTAAAATCTTTTTATAGAAAACAGAATCCTTTTATAAATTTATTCGTTTTATTAGATTATAAATAGAATATATTTTATTTTATTTAAAAGATTTTGTTTTATTAGAATATTTTATTAATACTGCATAGTAAATCAATATGGACCATCCATATAAAAGTAAATCAATCTAGATCGTTCATGAATTAGTTACTATTCAGTCCATTCTCCTATAAATAGAAGCTCATTCCTTCATTATTTCTTACGAATTCACTGAAACTCTAGAGAGAGAAACTATAGAGAGAAAGAAGAAAAGTATTCCGCTACTTCACTACTCCTATATCCAGTTTCTTTTACGGTAAGGGGTATTATTTCTTTTGTATTCATGAAGAGAACTTCTGTTATTCCATTCTTTATTATTACATTGGAATAACTTTATGATCTGTGAGCTACCCTATACTTGGTGAAATTCTTCTGTTATTCCACTCCTTATTATTATGTTCAAATAACCTATCTATGCAAAGTACCGCATACATGGTGAAATTCTTCTGTTATTACATTCCTTATTATTATGTTGGAATAACTTGTCTATACGAAGTACTGTATACATGGTGAAACTCTTCTATTATTACATTCTTTATTATTCTGTCAGAATATACTGTCTGTGCGTTTTACGCATGACCTGGTTCCATTCTTTATTATTCTGTCAGAATATCATGTATCTTGCGTTCGCGTGACTGGTTAGATTATTTATTATTACATTGGAATAACTTTATCATGCGTGCGGTCTATCGCATGCATGGTGAATTTTGTTGTTATTCCATTCTTTATTATTCTTTTGGGAATAACCTATCTGTACGGTCTCTATTGCATGCATGGTGAATCCTTCTGTTATTCCATTCTTTATTATTCTGTTGGAATAACCTGTCTATGTGGATTACCTCATGCATGGTGAATGATCCTTTGTATTCATTCCTTATTAAATTGTGGAAATGATCTGTCTACGTGGATTACCGCATGGCGGGCGAAAATCCATTTGCATTTTCATATATTCTATTATACTCAGTTGGTTAAAGTTTTGGCTTCTATACTCCATGAAATTAGTAGAATATCTTGGATATTTGCGCCTCATCCAATATCTTTTCATGGAAATATTCTTCTGAGCATTCTTGAATTTTACTCTACAAAGAAGTATCATGTTGACAATTTGGACGTTATTGGTTCCTGGATAAATTAATTCTTGAACTTGTTTTATTGAATGCTTATATCATTGTCATCATCCTCATATTTATATTATGTTGAAAGTCATCTGGGGCCTGTAGTGCATAGATGGACTTGGTATGATTATGACCAGGGATTATTCGGTATAATCATGACCGTAATGTTATAAATGATGTGGTTAAAGTCCTCATTGGCCCGTAGAGCATTGATGGACAGTTGTTGGCATGATCATGACCATTGATGAATACACGAATATCCTTGGCCCGTAGTGCATGGATAATTTGTGGTTGTGATACTAATGAATATCCTTGGCCATAGTGCAGGGATGATGTGGATTAATTATTAAGCTGAGTCTCAGCGATAAATGTGATGAGAAACATTTTTAAATCATAAAAGATAGTAGATTTATTATCTACTTGACTCTTTTGATGGATTGCTTGTTCCGCTGCAGTTAAACTTGATGTTTGTTATATTTATCAGTTTAATACTATTGAAGGCTAGCGATAATTTATTCTGTATTATCTTAGTCATAATATATATTTCTTACTGGGCTAGTTGAGCTCACCCTTTTGCTTTCATTGTTCTCTTCAGGAAATGAGAACGTAGTAGGGACTAGTCGGGAAATAGAGTGATGGTCCAGATGATAGCATTAGTAGTCCTCACTATTCTATAAAATAGTGTGATAATAATTGTAATGAGGACTTATTTTGAGAGTGGATATTGTCTAGAAGACAATATTTGTATTAAAACTCACAGCTCTTGTTGTATATTTAAGATTGTATTTGTATTCTGTACCATGTATTTGGCGACTCAGAATAGGTGATGTATACCTATTTTGGGGGCGTCACAATATAACTGTGTAGGAATACACGAAGTGCAGATAAGATTTACGCAGTTAAGTCGTAGTTGGTTAACTATGAATTAGGCAAGTCTTTCAATTCTTATTTTATATATGAATTTGATAACTGTTAGTTGAGCTATATTATACTATGCAAATGCTGATGTATATATATGAAATGCATAAGAAATATGTATGAAATTTGAAAGTTGATATTTGATGATATGCTTGTGAAGTAAATCTCTATGCCTGTTATGTGAGAAGTAACATGCGTAGTAAATATTAATTGATTATGAATGCATGAACTGAATATGCTATTATATGCTTTATGTCTTTGCATGAAAACTATTAGAATTGTTGGGTCATCGAGCTCACCTTGCAAATAACCACTTTTGCGGAGTTAAGGATACGGTAAAGGTTACGTCTTTATTTGATTGATAAGGTTCAATGGTATCGAAGGAGATTGATTTATTATTTAACTAGATGCTCTTGAACCATGTTTAGGTTCTAGTAGATGTATACTATGTGTAATACATGCTAAGTTATAAAGTTGTACTAGGCACTACATAGTGAAATTCGAATGGAGATGTAAGTATTTTACAGTAATTCGAATAGAATGAATCATAACATAATTTGATTCAAGGATATGTAATTGATTCAAGTTAAGATATCAATAAAAGATTTATTTTCAAAGAAGATTGAAAAAGTTTAAATTATTCCGCATATTTTTATAACATCGATGTGATGTAAAACAAGAATGGTATTTGACCAATATTTAAAACTTATAAAAGTTTGGGATCATTACATTGATCCTGGAAATGAAAAGAATTTATATTCTAAATTATAATATACAAAGTTATATTCGTTAAGTTATGGATAAAAGATATAAATAGTTTGACGATAATAGTATCGTGGTGGACCGAATCTGAGGTTCGAAAGGAGTCGAATTTGGGGGCGTCACAGATATTCCTCTTAAGTGAGGGAATCGAACCGTACTATTCCTTATAGTACTAAGTGACTTTATTTATAAAATCACATAATAGATAAAATATTGTTATATATTATCTGAGTTAAATAAATATATTTGTTATATCAAGTATTGCTTAACTGATTTATTTGTTATACTTGATGTCTGTCATCACAAGTATTTGATCATAAATTCATTTATTCATAAAATACTTGTTGCATAATATAAAAGTTATTTAAACTTTTATTTCACAAACTTAAGTGAATATATCTGTTTAAATAGAAGCATATTTGATTCAAAGCTTAAACAACTTATTTGCTTACTAAGAAGCATTTTCACTCTAAATATAAAAGTTATTTAAAATTTTATATTTAAACTTAAAGTGACTTTTCTTTACTCCATAAAGAATAAATAATTTTTTTATAAATTTGCATTAAACTATATATTTGCTTATACAGAAGAATTTTTTTGAGCTAAAGCTAAAATTGATATTTGCTTATACAGAAGAATTCAAGAAGCACTTTTCACACAAAATATAAAAGTTATTTAAACTTTTATAACAGTGCATAATGTACATATTTGCTTACACAGAAGCATTATTTGATCAAAGCATAAATTACTATCTGGTTACAAAAAAGCATATTTTCTCAAGTATAAAAGTCTTTTGAACTTATATATATATATATATATATATATATATATATATATATATATATTTGTTCTTTAATTGATATCTGCTTATTTGAGATGCATCAATCTGTATTAAATTCTTATCTGTTTATTTAAGAAACACATTGTTGAAAAATCCTTTGTAAAAAAGAGAAAAGGGTAGTTAGTTTATTTTATGTACCTGTGAGAAAGATAAGTAATTCTTCGACCAAGACCAGAGTCTTAGAGAGGTCAGTGGAAAGTTGGGTCTCTAGTGTACTTGTGAGGTGAGGAAGAGACTGTTGTTTCAAGACCAAATCATAGAATAGAACTAAACTCAAAAGAATTACAACTAAGCTTGAGGAGGGAGCTGGGAGTTGGGAGCTTGCTATCCAAGATAGATTAGTTGGAAACAGTTGGAAGTTTGTCTATAAAACTTTGTAAATGTTTCTCCGCCTGTTGAAGGAGTATTTATTACTGATAGTAACAAGATCTCAAGTTTTGGGGAGGAGCTTGAGACTGGACATAGTAGCATACTCGGGATGTATATTGTGAGTCAGACAAATCTCTGTGCATTGTGTCATTAAATTTTTACTGTCTTGCATATTAATTTCTAACACTGTAAATTAATTATCCAAAAATTTAAAAAGGCCTTAGATAATTTTTTAATCTGTAATAATCTATTAAACCCTTCTTCTAGATTATTATTGGACTTTCAGACCCCACTGAACTATCATACTGGATTCACCCTTGTTAAGGAGGGCGACCTGACCATTAAACAACTCGCCGACTGGAACCGAGCCTTATTTATTTCTTTCCTCTTACAAATTATTAGCCCCAATCCCTCTTCCCTGTGGGCTGTCTGGGCTAAACTTGTTCTTTTGAAAGGTAAATTTTTTTGGTGTGTTCATACTCCCTCGGACTGCTCCTGGACATGGTGGAAAATTTTGAGTCTGAGATCTACTGCTCTACAATATATCCAATACCAGATTGGAAATGGGGAGGCAACTAGCATATGGTTCAACCCCTGGTCTGGTGGCAGTCCAATCTATTCCTTTGGATGTAAGGAAGATACTATCCAAAGTTCATAATTTTTGGACTTAATTTTGAATTTTAATAATTTGGACAAAAACAGGTTTGAAATAAATATTAATAATGTTGGGAAAATTTAAAAATAAATAAAAATTGTCTAAAATATAATTACCTATGTAGGGCCAAAAGAAGAAAAAATAATAAAATGATTAAAGTGGTTTAATGGACAAAATAAAGTATAAAAATGTATGAAAAATTAATTGAAGAAAAATCAGGAAATATGTAATATATTTTACCGGTTAAATTTTGTCAAAACAGAATGTATAAGGCTATGTGAGTGATAAATAAACATTGTAATGAGATTATAAATGGTGTAAGAACGTAGTTGAGAATAAATTTATGATACCCGAAAATACCAAAGTGGAGTTATATATCGACGGGAAGGACTAGTAATATTAGATAAATTAATTAAATAAATCTTTATGGATGATGTAGGTTACTATTTGGAGACGAAAAATAACCTAAAAGAGGAAAGTACGTCTGAAATAGACAAGTTCCCGCACTTCTGTGCATTTACAATTCGTTCCTCATTGAACTATAATTTATTCTGTAATGCTTCTTGGACCATCTATAAAAAGAATTTATATAATTTATTCAGCTAAACTCAGTTGATATGTTTCTATCAATTATTGAATTGTTTATGATTCTTTAGAGATATTTAAATTTAATCCAATCAAAATTGCTTTGGTGCAGATTCTGATGTTATGACTGAGTAAGAACAACCCTACAAATATAAGATAATATGTTATGGTCAGGTAACCGACATACGCTGTAAAAATACAGCGTGGAGATGATGTTGCACGTAACATGGAGAATTATTAGGTTGATCACCTAATAATATTCTATGGAGAGTTTGCAGACTTCGTGACTACTGAATATTTTTGGAAAGTTCACTTGCAGTCTTTGTGATTGTTCAACATTATTGGAGAGTTCTCAATAACAAGTTTTGAGATTCCAAAATTTATTTTTATTTAGAAATTTGAAGTTCAATAACCT
Organism: Panax ginseng; assembly: GCA_020205605.1. Classification (NCBI taxonomy): domain Eukaryota; kingdom Viridiplantae; phylum Streptophyta; class Magnoliopsida; order Apiales; family Araliaceae; genus Panax; species Panax ginseng. The sequence continues at coordinate 5,717,636 of CM035134.1, read as the reverse complement.
GTAAAAAATTATTGATTTCCTTGATTTGTCATTAATATTAATTCATTCTAAATCATTAATTATTGATTTATTTCCAGTTATTTCTATTTTGTTCAACTGTTATACTTGCTAAGCAAAATTAGTTGCTTATTGATCTTGTAAAACTTCATGTTTACAACTAAGACAGAGGAACCTGAGGAGTCTGGTATAAAGAATAAAGGGAAGGGCAAAGCAAGTGAGGAAGAAAACTAAATAAAAATGTATTAGTTAGCACATAATAAATAATGTAATATTTTGGAACTACTGTAATAATTTTGGTAATGTACTTAAGACATGGGCATGTAAGAGTAAATAATATAATTAATAAAATGTATTTGTGTAACTTAGTTTATATTAATATCTAGTTATCATGAATGTGGATGAATAGTGAGCACCAAGTCTAATGTAGTGAGTACACAGATTTAGGGGTGTCACAATAACTAACTCACACATCAATTTTTTTCTCATATGATATGCACAATTCAACACTTTTGTCAATTTGTTGGACAGAATGTTAAGTAACGACTAATTTATAACATTTTTTTATTAAAGTAATAAAAAAAAATCAATAACTAAAATAAAAATCGACTCCTAGCACTGTGATCAAAACATCAATTAACACTCCACATAATAGGGTCACACCTGCCACATATTCAAGTACCCCATATGACAGCTTTTATAACTTAAACATTAATCTATTCAGCACTTTCGTCAATTTTTTGGACGAGATGTTAAGTAATAACTAGTTTGTAATATTTTTTTAGAATAATAATGTTTTTGTAACAAAAAAAATTTAGTAACTAAAATAAAAAACGACTCCTAATACAGTTACCAAAACATCAATTAACCCAACTAGAAAGCATTCATACTATCAAAGAATTCATTCATAACTACCAATATAAGATCCTCATTTTAGCTACTAGACCAAGTTTAAAAGTAGTCGAAAACTTCAACTAGTCCTTCTTTGTGCCTTTAAGTTGGAAATATTTAGCTCTTTTATGACCAAATGCATTACATTAATACTCCACATAAATTACTTGTTGGAATCAGTAATATTATTGAAACCAACCATCTAATTTTCCCCAATTGTATGACTTACAACTCTGGCTTAAACAAAATAGATGCCTCAGTAATTATAGCGCCCCCCAAATTTGGGTTCCTTGAACCTCGGATTTGGTACGTTACGTGTAAGACCTCAGCTTATTATTAATAAAATTGAATTTCCTCTATTTATTATTTTAAAATAGTAAGGGTTAATTTGATTAATGTGGTTAGTTATGGGTAAAAAGCGCAAATATTTCAAATATGCAAGTGGTTATAAAATATTCATTTTTATCGGAGAATATTCGTTTGGTCGTGGAATATTTTACTTTGTCGGAAATATTAATACGACCACACAATGACCTTTTGTGTGGGCCCCATAACGGAAAGTTTATTGGATGAAGAAAACGACAAGTATAAGTTGTTTATAAATAATGGCGTAGTTGTTATCGTTAATCTTGTTGGAATACCCGTTGGTTAAAACACAATAAAGATGGTATTGCACGGCTTATTGATTCTTACGTGAAGAAGGCACTACTCAATAATTGTTACAAAGATGCTATCGTTTAATATTTTATTTTATTGATTCAATAATTGCTACGTTGATATTTTATATTATTATTGTTTCAATAATTGTCACTACTACGATATTTTCAATATCGGATCAACAATTCATATTATTTGAATAATATTATTAGATAAAATTATTGGCAATGTCTAAAAGTTCATCAAGGAGAGGTTTGGTCACCTAATTGGCGCCAAGAAGGAGAAATCCTTATTGAAAGCCCCTCTTTCCTAAGGCGACCCGACTGGTTGTCGAGATTGTGATTTTGTAATATTATTTGTGAATAATTAATTATTAATTTATATGATAAGGAAAATATTCATTTTATATGGATATAGATGGAGAAAATTTTTAATGTGACAATTGTTGAAAAATTGTTATTTTATCTTTTCGATAAATAATTTATTTAAATATATTATTATATTTTAATAATATAATAATGGTGATATTTTTATAATGAATGTGGGATATATGAGTATATGAGGAGGAGTATTTATTTGGAATTTGGAAAAACTTAAACTTACAAAGTTGTAGAGAATGGAATTTTCTATTGAAAAGACATAAGGTTTGAATTTTTCTGATAAAAGGACTATTTATTATGAATTATTGAAGTTCCGGATTAATTGATTATTTTTTTTTTTGGAGTTTTAAATGACTTTTATATGAAAAACGTTTTTGGCAAGTTTGGCACATGTGTGGCTGATATTTTGGATCAATGAAAGTGTGCGTAAGAATTTATAATATATATGTTAATATTTTATTAAATTTTTTGCTTTGGTGTTATAAGCAATTTTCTATAAAATAGGGTGCTTAGGTTAGAATTGAAGATCACACCAGAAATTGAAGTTTTCTCTCTCTTTCTCTCTCTATATTATCGAGCGTATTCTTAAGTAGTATTTTGATACTTTGAGTGTTGCTATACCTGCAAGTTCCTTCAAAGACTATATCCAAGATTCCAAATGTAAGAAATCTTGTCTTTTCGAGGTAAGAGATGTTATTTTTTTAAAATGATATTATTTCTTCTAATATCATTATCTTGGGATTATTGGTAAGATTTTTCTTGTAAAATTCTTGTCTTTTAGTGTCTGGGAAGTTACTTATTCACGATATGCGGACTTTATTCACGTATACGACATTATTCACGAATCACTAAGACTATTCACGAGAAAAAATTAAATTTTGTTTTTTTCTAAAATATCGATTATGAATTCTAGCTTTGATTGTATCCATGTTTTGATCATTCTTGAATTTTACTTCACTATGATTATTTATGAAGTATTTTTGAACTCGGATTGTTTAAAGTACGAATCCTTAATATTTGTTCTTTTGTTTCACTGGATTCATTTTCTTTAAAATATTTTTCATCATCCTCAGTCCTAAATGATGTTATTACTGAATATCTTTGGCCTGCAGTGCAAAGATAAATGAATCTTTGATGAATATCTTTGGCCTGTAGTGCAAAGATGTACAGGTGTTGAGATGAACATGACCAACTGATGAATATCTTTGGCCTATAGTGCAAAGATGAATATTTGATTCAAGATGAATATTGATTGATGTTGCAGGGATAAAATAATGATGATGGACTTTTAAATTCATAGATAAAAGTAGATTTCATTCTCTACGTAACTCTTCTATGAATTATTATTTTCGCTGCGAATATTGATCTGAAACTTGTTGTCTATTGTATTTTATCAGATTTTTTTTCTCTGTTGAAGACTAACGATAATTTATTCTATATTATCTTAGTCATAATATTCTTTACTGGGCTAGTTAAGCTCACCCTTTTCCTTTTTGTTCCATTTTTCTTCTCAGGAGGCGAGAATGTAACGAGTACTAGTCGGGGTATGGAATGAAGGTTCTAGAAAGTTGTTTAGTAGTCCTCACCATTTTTGTAAAATAATGTACCAATAATTATAATGAGGACTTATTTGGGTGTGAATATTGTCTAGATGGAAATATTTGTATTTAAACTCACAGTTTTTCTGTTGTATTAATAAAGTTGTAGTTGTTTCTGTACCATGTTATTGACGACTCAAAATGGGTGATGTATACCTATTTTGGGGGTGTCACATTACGGTACTTCATCTTTGTTCATATTCTATAACTATTGTCGAATATTCATACATACATTGTTCATTTTCAAATAATTATACATCATCTCCCTAAGTTTCTAACCTTAACTTACATACATATCTTTAGATTCACAAAAGGTTTACATATATAACTTACATCAGATAACTAAATAGTTAACTTGCATAACACTCTAATCTTGTCCTTTGCTTATGTGTCTGTCTTTCCTTGAACATTCGTCTTAATCTGAAATTTGTTATCATGATATAGCAAGAGTGAACAACTACTTTGCTCAGCAAGTTTAAATATAATGAAAATATATCATGATTGAAAAGGAATAAGTTGTCATGTTTTTAACAATGTATAATAATTGTGAAAGAGCATGAATCAATTTCAATAATTGAATGACTAAATCAATAATGTTGGGTGGTCAACAAACCGTGAACAAATTTAATTGAACCTTATGGTAATGAAGGTGATCTGCCTTTCATACCTGATGAACATATGCAATATGCACCAAGTGTGAATCAATAATCATATATGTGGAATAATTGTCAATAATTAAATCACTAGCATTCTTAAAAATTATTAACTCGAGTTTGAGTTAAAAAACTTGTATGTACCGTTGATTACCGCTAAGCAATCTAATTTAATCTTTTATGAAAGACATATCATTAATAAAATTAATCCTCCAATTAGCATAATCCATTTTTTCTCACAATACTATTACTCAAATAATAAATTGGCTAACATTTAGCCACATATTCAAATATTGAATAATTCTCATTAGTAATATTATCATCCCTCGATAATATTACTATCATTTAATCACCATCTTAAACTCTTGGCTAATATTATTAATCATTTAATAAAATATTAATCATTCACAAATATTATTAATTATTTAATAATATTTTAATCATTTACCAATATTATTAACTATTTAATAATATTTTAATTCTTATCTAATATTATTAATTTTTTTAATAATATTTTAATCATTCACTAATATTATTAATCAGTTAATAATATTTTAATAATCTAATATTATTAATTATTTAATATTTTAGTCACTTACAAAGGTCTCACACATTTTAAGATATAAATATTTTACATCTTGAAGCTTAAACCATTTAAATTCTATTTCAGAAATATCTTTTACCTTTACTCGCAAATTCGGAGTTTAAACAGCTAATGCATAGCTTTTATAGTAAAACTCAATTTACTATATTATTTATTTAATTTAAATAATTTTTACATCAGTTTGTCCGTTCATGAGTCAACACTAACTGTTGCCTCATATATAAATATTTTATCTCATTATATATATTTCGTTACATTAATCTCAGCTCAAAAACCTCATTTTGAGCTCCGAAAATCTCAAAATATCATTTTTATTATTAATACAATTTTTTAAAGGTTTTACATTCTTCGTTCCACCACAAAATAATTTTATAGGCAACTATAATTTTTGTTTTACTTAAATATGTAATTTATATTTGTTACATATTTTTATTGCTTTATTTATGCCCGAAAGAAAGTTTCTCGGCATAAAATATCACTTATAGTCAAATCTCGCCCCGTAGGACTTTATTAGATTTATTATGACTTATTATTTTGCAGGAACGCGATTCGGAACATCGAACGTCAAAGTCGCTCGACGCACCGTGGCTCGACGTTAGCTCAAATTTTAGTTTTGACATGCATGTTCGCTCCTTTTTAATTTTCAAATCATAAGTCATATAATAGCGAAATTTTGGGCATGTAATAGACCTTATGGCGTAGTATTTTAGAAAAAATTTTAACCGCAAAAACGGATCACAAAACCCATCAAACAGTACACAAAAGCATGTCAGCAATTTGCTCAAGCATATAGTAGCCATACAAGACGCCATCGCCCAAGAAACGTTGTTATCCGCCATTTCGCATACCAAATCCATTATTTGGCAAATTTCAGACACTGTATTGTTTGTTAATTGGATTGATCCCATTTTTGGATATGTTTTTCATATCATATGAGACTATTTTTAAAAAATATGAAATCTCCATTTCGGGTTCATTAAGCAGTCCAAATAATTATCCAAAAGTATACGTTCATTACGGTTTTCACCTTTTTCCCAGCTCTACCATCTCTTGCTAAAGCAGTCATAACTTTTTCGTTTCAAAACATTTTTGAGCGATTCTTGAGCCCATGCAAAGCTAACTTCCAGACTACAACTTTTATTGTTTGACATTTTCCAAATTCTAAACATAGAATTCCAGAAAATTCGTGCAAGGTGACTGTCTCGAGTTGGTTAGACAGTTTTGACGTGACTACTTTGAATGGTCATAACTCTTTGCTCCGAAGTCGGAATTAGTCTGTTCTGGAGTCTATGGAAAGATTATTCAGTGTACTACAACATACCAAAAGCCCAGAATTTTTAAAACAATCTAGCTAATCCCGAAATTTTCTTTTAGGGGCAGTAGTTCTCTAGCTTTCCTTTTCTATTGTTCGATTAAACTTTTAACACCAAACATGGTTAGATCTAAACATAACATACTCTAAAACATGTAGATCTAAGATTTTTTTTATAGTTTAAAACATAACTAATTTATTTCATCAAACCATCAAAATAAAATACAAAAACTTAAGGATATGGTGTTTATACCTTGTTTTTATGCACATTTTTTTCTTCTTCCACCATAGGAGATGAACTTGGGATGTAAAAAAAACAAAGCCCTCTCTTCTCCTTCCCTTATGACTGCCGAAGCCTTCTCTCTCTTCTCTCTTTTTCTTTCTCTCTCCTTATCTCTTCTTTAACTTGCTTGTAAATCTCACCAAATGATTTTCCCACATGCTAATTTATCTCTCTCCATACCCGGTTCATGCACCAAGCATTTGCCCAATTTTTTGCATTTTATTTATTTGTTTATTTTCTTAATAAAATGACCAAAAAGTCCCTCACCTTTTGGACTAAAATATTGGGCCATTTGATTTATTGATTGGGCTCTTAATAACTTGCTTGGGCCATGAAAATATTATGGGTCCAATACATTTAGTTTATATAACCCTATATATTTAATTGGGTCCTTTACAATAATATACAACATTTAGTAAGTAATTACACTATTAGTGCATCAAAAAATAATTAAAAAAATAATACACTTTCCCATATTTATTTACAATATTAGTGCAATTAGGATTCCTTAATTTAGGGAATTAGTATAGGATTCAATTCATAATAATAAGGAAATCAAGGAGAAATAACTGACATAATTAATAATTCAAATTCAAATATCTTGGATCTAACAACAAAAACAAATTTAAATTCAAAAATAATAATTCAAATTCAAATAATCAAAGTTTGGCAACGTCATCTTCCTCCTCCTATTTGCCAGTCATCTTCCTCTTCCCCTTTGCCGGTGAGACCCAATTTCATGTCCAAAAGAAAATAAGAATATTGCATAGGAAAGAGAGAGATAAGAGAGTGATGTGTAATGTAATGTTGATAACCAAACCTTCTTAAAAAGGTAACCAAACCTTGGTATAAAGGTAACTAAACCTTTATACCAAGGTAACCAATCAACCTCCACACCTGAAGTATGAATTGGTTACCTTGGTCTAAAAGTTTGGCAACCAACTGCATCACATTCAAAATAATTGGTAACTTAATAAAACTGAATTATTTACCTTGGAAACCCACTGCAATATGAAAAAACTGAAGGTGTGGAGGTGGATCAATATATTTTTCATGGCGTGATGATGAATGTCGTTTTGGTGGCCACAGAGGCTGCGGTGGTCGTGGTGGATTTGGAGGTGGGCACGGTGGAGGTCTTGGTGGTGGAGGTGGGCGTGGTGATGATTGTCGTTTTGGTTGCCGCAGAGGCTACGGTAGTCGTGGTAGATTTGGAGGTGGGCATGGTAGATGTCTAGGTGGTGGAGGTGGGCGTGGTGGAGGTCTTGGTGGTGGCGGCGGACTTGGAGGTGGGAGAGGTGGAGGATTTGGTGGAGGTGCTGGAGGAAGTGTAGGTGGGGGTGGAGGCTTAGGTGGTGGAGCAGGAGGCGGTGGAGGCTTAGGGGGTGGCGACAGACTTGGAGGTGTGAAAGGTGGAGGATTTGGTGGAGGTGCTGGAATAGGTGTAGGTGGGGGTGGAGGCTTAAGTGGTGGAGGTGCTATATGGTTTACTTATTAATTACGTAATTTAATAAGTAAATTAATATTAATCCCCTAAATTAAGGAATTTTAATTGAATACTAATTCCCTAAATAAAGGAATCCTAATTGCACTAATATTGTAAATAAATATGAAAAATATATTAATTGTGTAAATATTTTATGAGTGCACTATTGTGGTAATTATTTTAAAAAATGTAATAGAATATGTAATTGATCCTATTTAATTAGAGTTTCTAGTCCACTTGTTTTTAACTTTAAATAATTAATTCAACTATTCTTTTAATGCTTTTGTTAAGTAATTTAATTACCCAATCTTAGTAACTTAATTTAATCAAATAAGTTACTACATAAATATCCTTAAACTATTTTACCCTCATGAAATCATATAATTAATACAACCCATATCCGATATATATATTATATAAAACATATCCTAACATACTTAAATTATATATTTATTTTATAATTGCAAAATAAATATAATACACATAATTTCTTATACAAATACAATTATTTACATACTCAAGATATTATAATATAATATCCTTACCTCATTAACATAAATTCAATTAAGATTTTTTTTAAGATATTACGATAAATATAATATCTTTTCTTTATTAAATTAATTTCATATAACAATTTATTTTAATACTCTTGGGTAAAGTATATATAAATATTATATGCTTCACCCGCCTCTTTTTGCCTCATTGTGCAAATTGTTCTCATCAATTTTATTTTCTCGCGTAATAGATAAATATATATATATATATATTAACTCGGGTTAAATGCAAGGTTAACCACTGAACTTATCTGATATTTGGGTATTGAGCCCATTTCTTCTAGTCAACGCAAACTGAGCTCCTTTCTATTCAAAAATTTGGACTTTGAGCCCCAGGTGCCACATGTGCGTTGACTTGCTGATATGGCGCCTATGTGGCAGATCTGATATGGATATTTTTCATTTTATTTTACAAGTAGACGAGCTGACGTAGACATTTTTGAAAATTTTAGCACATGTGCGTTGACCTGCTGATGTGGTGCCTATGTGGCAGATCTAATATGGATATTTTTCATTTTATTTTACAAGTAGACGAGCTGACGTGGCAAAATTATGTAGATGCATAGATTCAAACATAGAACCTCTAATTTGGAACATTGGTCCAATGACCAACTGAACAACATGAGTTATTGTTATTATTTTGTAAGGATTTATATTTATAACTAAATAATTAAATATATTTAATATTAAAATATTAAATATATTTTACTTATATTTTCGGGTTGCTAGGGTTGCAAGTACAGTGAATGATTTTATTGTTTGAGTGCTAAGAGAGAAGAATTGCCTAAATAAATTATTATCTTCACTAATTATCTTAATAAAATCATTTATTAAAATAATTAGCCCAAATAAATAATTAAAAATTAAAAATATCAAAAAATAAGAATAAAAAAATCAAGATTAAAGAACCAAAATTATATACAAGTGCTTTATAAATAAATAAAAAATATATATTTCTTATCTTTCACATAATCCAGAAACCCAAAAACGAGAGATCTATAATGGTGAATCATAAGTTTCAGATCTATAATCTTTCATAATCCAACATCATAAGTTCCAGATCTATAATGGTGAATCAAAGACGAGAGAACGACAATCCAACATCATAAGTTCCAGATCTATAATGGTGAATCAAAGACGAGAGAACGAGATTTAAGTTAGATAAGTAAAAAGATTTGGGGAAAAAGAAAACAATTAATCTATTCATCATCTCCATCTCCCACCATATAAACCTTACACCACCACCACCGCCGCCACTAGATCACCACCATATATACCTTACACCACCACCACCGCCGCAGTCGGTCATTATCAAACACAAACAGACAATTGAAAATAGCACTCTTTTTTTTTCTCTAATTGTACTTTTATTCATCTAAGAGTATATATGTATATGTATACCCATATATCAGGAGAGAGAGAATGGATGATTGAATTTGTTGTGCGCCTTGAATTTCGAGACAAGGTTGTGGTAGATCTGAGATAATCTTCGTGCGTTTTAATAATTTTGTGGTTTTAATAATTTTATTATTATTATTATTATTTATGGTATATAGTGAAGGAGAAGAAAGGAATATATGGGGAAAATCTCATGTTTTGATATAAATATTAATCCTTGTAAGATATTAACAGATAAATTGTGTTGGTTCAGTGGTAATATGGCCAAATTTCCAAATAATAGGTCGCAGGTTCGAATTTGTGTAGAAAACCTATATTAACTCTCAATTACAAGTTACACCAAACATGAACACATCACATATAGAAAATAATTAATAATTTTATTCTCTCACATTATAAATTGTTTATATCAATTTATTTATATATATCAAATATAATTTAATATATTTACCATTTACCATATTACATAAACATACATATCCTTCATAAATCATAAAATAATTTATATAATCATATATTATACTAGACAATTAATTTAATGTCTATTAAACCTCTTAATATGACTTGCTACATTCAATAAGCCTTCTTCATATGGCTTGTCATATTTATTATTACATAATCTCTTTCAATTATTAAACCGTATAGATTTTTCTTAAAAATTTTAAATAAATCCTCTATTTCCACTCTAGGTTTTAAACTTTAATCTTTAATTTAATCATTTAAAATTTTTTTAAAATTTTTGGGGTGTCACAGTAATAGCATAATATATATAGGTAGCTGCAACAACAAACTACGTACAAGATTTTCGCTTAATTCTAATAGAATATTCTCTCAAAATTACGTTCATTTTGTTGGATATGATCCATGTCCTTGGCGCCAATGTTCTCGCCAACAACACAATTAATACTAACGAAATTATAAGTATTTTCGACCAAAATTTTGTCAAAAATATATGTTGGTTTATATCTTTTATGATTTTAATGATGACAATATTTTTGGGTTTGTATTCAGTTAAATGAATTTTGTTTAAATTGTTTGGGCTGATTTAATTTATTAATTTCTTGGTGGCCAAAAATTGATTTAACAGTCCATTAGTTGATAAATTCAAAGGTATTATTATTGTTGAAGATTTCCTTAATATATAGGGAAAATGTATATACATAGTTGTGTCAGCTATGACGACGGTTTTTTTGGGCTATAGCGACGATCATTATAGCCATTATGGGCTATGACGACGAGGGTGAACCGTCGCTATAGCCCAAAAAACTTGTCGCCATAGCCCTACTATGTAAACATTTGTGTTTATATATATATATATATATATATATATATATATATATATATATATATAGAGAGAGAGAGAGTTGGATCAGTCAGGACTCTAGGATTACATAACAAAATTCGGACATTTTTTTTTAAAAACAACTATAAAAAAAATTATGGAACTTGAATTTTTACATAATACAGTGTTTTGGGTGTGATTTGGATACATATACGGTCCGGATCTTAAGCTCACCCCTTATCTAGCTCACCTTAATCACCCCCCTTTAGCGACGGACCGGACGACGATTCGATCCGTCGCTATATACAGAACTGTCGTCTTAGCTTTTAGCGATGGACAACATATAGCGACGGACCGAATCGTCGCCCGGTCCGTTGCTAAAGGGGGGTGAGCAAGGTATGTTAAATAAGGGGTGAGCTTAAGATCTGGACCGTATATATATATTAAGCAAGGATCAAGAACATTCTCCTTAAATAACATCCTCTTTAAATATCACTCCTTTATTAAAACTACGTCGCTTTGGAGTCTTTTTTTAAAAACAAGTGGGGTCGTGGGTGGCATTTTTATAAATAAAAGGAAAACAAGTGGGACCACTCTCTTTTAAAAGACTCCAAAACGACGTAGTTTTTATATAGGAGTGCTATTTAAGGAGGAATGCTATTTAAGAGAAATGCTCTTGATCCTTGCTCTCTCCGTCTCTCTCTCTCTCTCTATATATATATATATATATATATCATGTTTAGAATAAAATTTAGATATGTTATTTGATTAGGAGTCTTTTAAACAAACTATCTTGACTGGGCAAATTTGTTGGACTCTTTCTCTCCTTTATTTTAGCTATCTCAGTTTGACTTGGATATCACATCTTTTTAACTGATATATATTATATTCGTTGGTCCCAATTAGTTGCTAAAATCACGACTCTTTCCAACTGTAGTATGAGATTTTTATGTTAACAAGTTTTTTGTAGCCTTTAGCTCTTCAATACATATATATATATATACAAAGATATTTTCATAGAAAATTATTTAAATTCTGAGTTTCAAGTCTTGTTTGGCTTGACTGATGCAGTAGTGGATATGGTCTGTTCAAAGAAAACTTTCAAGGTTGCAGAGGTGCAAAGGTTGCAAAAGGGCAAAGGGGGCAGAGGTGTCCATCTCAGTACAAAACTTCTTTGAACATGGAGTTTTCTTTGTAATCAATTGTGTTTTAAAACCTTTAATAAAAAGAATCTTTAATACCAATTAGTATTGGACGTGAATTAGGCCACTAGATAGAAGATATAGGGGCTAAACCACGTAAAAATCCTTGTGTTTGTGATTTGTTATTTCTTGTGATTTTATTATTTAAGTCTCACTCTGCATCTAAACACATTTATTCAATAGTGATATGTTGATATATAGATAAGGTATACTAATTCAGACACTATCTCGCACAAGTTTTACATGTCTACATAATAACTAAAATAGAAGTTGGTCTAATCCAGACACAATTTTTCACTACTTTCTCCTGTTTGCATTATAAGTAAAATAAAATTTATTCTAAAGAAGACACTATAAATCACTAGTTTCATCTGTCTGTTTTAGTTCTGTATCAGAAAAATAAAAATTAGTCATTGTTAGTCACGTTTTAATTTAGACACCTATTCACCCCCCTCCCTCTAGGTGTGCACATACACGAAGTTACAATATCTTAAGTTCGACGGACTTATGCTCGACGAAAATTTCGTCGAAAATACTTATTATAACCTTATCACTTGCATCGCATTGCGCCGCTCAAATTAAAAAAAAATCCCTCCGATCCGTTCACTCTCTCTCTCTCTCTCTCTCTCTCTCATGTGCATCCATCCCCATCCTCCCTCCTCTGGCGTCGGCCCTCCCCCCTCTAGCATCAAGCAAATCCTCCTCCCCCCTCACCAGTCTACAGGTAGCTCACGACGGCGATTCTTTTACGACATTGGCGTGGTGGTTATAGCATAGGCGGAACTAGTGGGGGGCTAGGGGTCATATGACCCCCCAACTCTGGAATTTGAAGCATGTTAATATTAGTTAAATTTGATCTTTGTTATGAGATGATATTAATTTATTTGCTTCGATCCTCATGTCCTTCCACCTATAATAAATTAACAATATTACTATAAGATAAAATAATTTCAAATAAATTTGATGATTAATTACTTAATATTGCACTCATTTGTCTTACTGACTTAATCATACATTAGTATCAATTTTTTTGTAAATGAGAATATTTTAATTCATTTTGTTGCTTTGAGTGACTCCTCTCAGTTATCTCTAAGGAAGATGACCAGAACCACAATATAATATTTTGAATATATAATATTATAATTTGTAAGTTATCTATAAAAGTAACTAATCAGTTAACTAAAAAATTGAAATTCTGATTAATAGTTCTATAGTTTAGGAAACTTAATATATATATATATATATATATATATATATATATATATATATATATATATATATATATATATATATCTGATCCCTTCTCCAGGAACCTTGAACAATGAACTAAAAAAACCTAATTTATAAGACTCAAGTGTCAATAAATAATTTTTTTTACTAATGTATTTTGACCCCTATCTAAAAATATTCTGGTTCTGTCACTGGATTATAGCCCTCTCTTTGGTTAGCAGTCTAAGGTTAAAAGGTTAACCCAAATTTTGGCCCTAAATTTGATGGCAGCTTTTGATTCTTTTATGGTTTTGAATGTGAAATTGGGATTGTCTTAAATTGGGACTGCCTTAGCATGCATTTTGAATGTGAAATTGGGACTGCGGTAGCATGCATTTTGAATGTAAACATGAACATAAATTTCGACTGTTAACATGTATCTATAATTGAATAATTTTGGCTAATTTTGTTATGTAAACATGAACAAGTACTTAGCTGATTTTGAAATTTTCTTGATCCATTGATTATAAATATCAAGTATCTTGATCATTTCATTTCTAATATTGGACTGCCTTAGCTTTGGTTTGATATTGGGATACTTAACTTTGCTTTGATATGAATTTTTGTTATATATTTGTCGATTCTAGTAATAGGTAGCTGCCTTTTGGCTCTTATTGTTCATGGGAAGATTTTGTTGATATATTTATTAGTTGTGATTTTATTTTTGACGGAATTTTTAACCGAATTTTTCGCGAAAATTATATAATAAGTAATAAACAAAGTAGCATTTAACTAAGTTATGTAATACTAATCTAATACTAACTAAACTAAAATTGTCCAATATAATGTAATAAATAAAAAAAGAAAAAAATATAGGACATAGTTCTCCACTATTAAAATAAACTAAGTAGGATTTATTTATTTTGCTACTAATATATAAATTACGTATAATAAAAATAATGTAATGTAATATAATATAAAAACTAAGTAGCATTTACTTAGTTTGCTACCAATAAAAAATATAATATAATATAATATAATATAATATGATAAAATATAATATAATAATACTTTCTAATATAATATAATATAATAAATTGAAATAAAATAAAATAAATTAAAATATGTTTGTCAGGCATAAATTATCTCCGATGAAATTCTCGAGGGATTTATCCTCGATGCACGTATTTTTGACAAAATATATTCCGTCGATATTAAAGTAATTATGACGGAATCACTACTACAAAACAGTAAATAGATAACGCGGAAAAAACGTTGTGGTTTCTGTCAGAAAAACGTCGTGGTTAAGGGTGTCATCTATTTGACACCCTTACACAATGTTTTTAAAACGTTGTAGTTAAGCACATTACACAACGTTTTTTAAGAAAAAAACGTTGTAGATTTGTTTTTCATAAATTAGCAGATGCTTAAAAACGTTGTAGAAGGTATGATTCCACAACGTTTTCTGGATAAAAATGTTGTAGTTTAATATATCAGACAACGTTTAGGCACATTTACACAACATTTATAATGTGTCATCTATTTAGAAGGTGTCATTTATTTATACAAATATACAACATTTTTAAAATGTTGTAGATAAAAAAAAAGAAAAAAAAAGTTGTGTTTCACCTATATTACCAATGTACCTGCAATATGTTAATGTCATGATATATAGTTAAAAGGTCTAAATTCTCATTTAAATTTAAAGCCAAAATGTATCAACCATTCAAAATACATCTCAATAATACCATTCGTTTACAGTTTTAAATTACTATATCCACAAAATATATACCAAACTATCCATATATACATCTCAAATTCACTTTTCAATCCACAAAATAAACCAAACTATTCATAAAATTAAGTTACTACCTAAGCATGTGCAAAAAAGTCTCGACCAATGCTGTTGAATTGATCCCAGTTTGGTTTGCAATGACAGAGTATTTCAGCTCACCCCATTGTTGAGACAGATGAACAGTATCCCGATTTCCAGTTTGGTTTTGCAATGACAGACAATGACATACGAAAGGAGTTGTAATAATCGAAGCTAGCCCACCGAGATATAGCCCCAACTAAAATTGTTTCCCGGGACTCAAGTTTCATACTAAAAGCTTCGACAAACCCGAAAGAGAATACTTGGCATTTAATATAAAGATAGATAAAAAACATAATCAATATGTTAGGAATAATCATGTGAATGTTATTCCTATTTATATATGATTTGATTAATATATATATATATATATATATATATATATATATATATATATATATATATATATGAATGAATGAATATGTAATGACCCCAAAATAGGTCCATTCAATCCAACCCATTTCGAAGTCGCCAAATACATGATGTATGTAATACAACTACAACTTTATTATAACAATTGTCGTGCAAAATACAACAACATATATCTTTGTGAGTTTGGATACAAATATATACCAAATGTGACACATGTCCCCGGTAGTGGACAACACCTCACAATGACACCTTACATAAAGGTATAGTCAAAGACCTGCATTTTAGAAACTAAAATCTTTGGGAAGTGCTCAAGGAAACCTTCGTACATGGGAGGCCATGCGTCTAGGCTATGATAGATATCATATGTCCAGAGAATTATCCTTGGTTGACCTAATAGACCCCAAAGAAAAACGAGAAGATTACTATCATGTTCTTTCCAATGTTGAGTCTTCTATTGACATATAACTATCTCCACTGTCTGCAATTGAAAATTATATTTCAACCAAACTTCAAGATCATACAGGTAGTGCTCGTAGATATACTCAGCAAGAGGATGTACACAACCCTATCTTATGATAACACGAGATTGTATATCATTAGACATCTTGTATGATAGTGACAAAACACCCTTCCAAAGTTGGGTTCGCCTGACCCTATTTGATTCACCAAATATAACTATTAAATGACGTATAAAATACAACACACTTATCTAAAGTCCTCAATAAAATCATTTCCATACTCTTTAGGGAGAACCTCAACAACTATAGACCACCGTTCTATTCCCTGTTATCCCCCGCTCGATCCAGCTACACTTTTATTACCTGAAAGGAATTGTGAAGCAAAAGGGTGAGCACTACTAGCTCAGTAAAGAATATTATGACTAAAGATAAATAAATTATCAATTGTCTTCATCAGTAATAAATCAGAGATTTAGAACATATGGTAGATGATAAAACTTTTCAACCATAGTTGCAGCGGAATGAGCAATCCATTAGAAGAGTCAAATAGACTATAAAGTCTATTATCTTCTTCATGTTAAAAGTCCACCAACAATGTTTTATTCCTGTAACATCAATCAACAATTCCTGTCCACAATCACATGTATAACTCATAATTGTAATTGTTGTTCTAAATTCCTTTTCTCATCCAGGACAAAGATAATTTTCATCACCTGAAACATCAAAGATCATGGTTATACCAAATCACAGTTCATGTTCATAATCAAACTAATAAATTCATCTTTGCACTACGGGCCAAAGATATTCATCAACAGTTCATCTTTGCACTACATGCCAAAGATATTCATCAACAGTTCATCTTTGCACTACATGCCAAAGATATTCAACAACAAGTCATCTTTGCATTACAGGCCAAATATATTAATATCTCAAAGAAATATATAATCATTTCAGAATTTATATAAACAATAATTATAACCATGTTGATCAATTCACCTTTGCACTTAAGCTAAAGATATTCAATTATAAATTCAATGGTCATGATCATATACCATCCACAATTCAACTTTTCACTCATCGCCAAAGAGAACCCTAGTCATGATCATACCAATAATCTATCCATCTTTACACTCCAGGTGAAAAGAGAATTTCAACATCGTGGTTATAAAAATGTTATATATGATAATAAAATCAATATAATCAATATATAGTTTTAATCTCCGAGTAATATTCATAAATCAACTATAATTTGGTTAGAAAAAGAAACCAATTTTGTCATGAATAAGAACTCATGAATAAGAATTTCGTGAATAGTAAACTCATGAATAGTAACTCGTGAATAGTATCTCATGAATAGTAAACCCGACTCAAAAAAGGTAGAAATTCCACAATAAAATCCATACCAATATTTTTGGTATAATGATATTGAAAGAATAATATTTTTTTAAGCTTATAAACAATTTATTTTAATTGTTTACACTTTACTAAATAATGCATTTAATCATTCTAAAATGCCAAACTCATAAGATTTCATCACCAATAACCAAAACCCTCATCAAAATCTGCATATACCTCATATAGGATTCTCAAGCCATAAAATCTTATTTTCCAATTTTCTTACTTCACACTTTACATATTTAATTCATCTACTCATAACTAGTCCATTTTCATGAAAAATACCAAATCAGTTCCAAAAATATTTCTTTTCTGAGATTTAGTAGAATATAGTCTCATATTGAACATATATTTTTCTCGAATTTTTAAAATTCATTTACTATTTTTCATATGGCCAAAACCGCCGAATATTAAAACATTTATCATAAATTGTACTTTTATCCAAAAATTCTGAAATTTATAGAATATACCCATGTTATATATATGTACTCCCAATAAAAATTTCATCAATTTTGGAGTTAACCACAAGGAGTTATAAGCGGTTACTTTTAAAATAGTCTTTTCCCGTAAATTTCATAACTCATAATCTATACATCCAAAAATCGCCATTTTTGGACACAATCAATAAAACTCATCAAATTATCATTTCAAATTTTTCCAGAATTTTTAAAGGTCTGAAAAGTTACAAAACATGAAAAACATCACAACCCTTAAAATCCCTTACCTCAAAAGAGCAGTATTTCTGACTGGAATAACACTGAACGAACTTGCACCGTATAGCAACACTCAAGATACAAGAATACACTTGATAATATAGAGAGAGAAATAGAGAAAACTTGAGTTTACGGTGTGATTTTCAATTCTAACTTAAGCTTCTATTTATAGGAAAATGCTGTAACGCCTAAAGGACACTAAAATAATAAAATATTTTTTTTTTCTACACACCAACCATCCAAGACCAGCCATCCAAGCATGCCAATTCTGAAAAAATATAGCAGCCCACATGTTATTAACACCAACCAAAGTGGGTCCCACCATATAATTTAATAAAAATCATTTTATTTTCTGAAACTTCAATAATTCATAGAAAATAGCCCGTTTATCAGAAAAATTCGAAACTCACGATTTTTCATGGGAAATTCCTTTCTCTACAACTTTGCAGAAGAAAATTTTTCCAAATTCCAAACAGAAATTGACCGAAATCAATAAACGAGCGATTTTATAATCTATAATCAATTTTCGGTCAAGAATTGTGTCCACCGACACCCAAAACATATGTTAAATATTTAATGCCACAAAAATACTCTTCCTCCTCATATACTCATATATCCCACATTCATTGTAAAAATATTACCGTTAATATATTATTAAAATAATATATTTAAATGAATTATTTTATCAGAAAAAGATAAAATATTAATTTTCAATAGTTGTCACATTAAAATTTTTCTCCATCTATATCCACAATAAATATTTTCTTTATCATAATAATCAATAATTAATTATTCACAAATAATATTACAGACTCACAGTACTGACAACCAGGCAGTTCTCAGGATAGAGGGGGCTTTCCAATAAGGATTTCTCCTTACTGGCGCGCAATTAGGTGACCAAACCTCTCCTTGATGTAACTTTCTAGACATTGCCAATAATGTTATCTCGATAATATTATTCAAATAATTTGAATTATTGATCCGATAATAGAAAATCTTTGCAAATGACAATTATTGAAACAATAATAATATATAATATCAACGCAAAGAATTATTGAATCAATAAAATAAAATATTGAGCGGTAATTACCGTAACAATTATTGAGTAGTGCCTTCTTACGTAAGAATCAATAATTCAAAAATACCATGTAATACCGTAGTGCTATCGCAACAACAACGCGTATTATTGTATTTTAACCACCGTGTATTCCAACAAAGTGTTAACGGTAAAAACTCAAACTTGTCGTTTTCTTCATCCGAGCAGATTATTCCGTTAGTTATGGGCCCCTAAATGAATAAGGCCATTGTAAATGACGGATATTCCCGACAAAAAAGAATATTCCACGACCAAACCAATATTCTCCGACAACAATGAATATTTTATAGCCACTTGTGCGTTTTGTAAAATTTGCATATTTAACCCATAACTTTAAACTTTTATCAATTTTAATATTTACTGAATAATAATTATAAGAAAAATTGAATAATTTTATTTCATAAAATTCGGGGTCTTACAATATGCAAGTATGCTTGCATTTAGAAAAATTGTAAAGTCCTCTGATAGATTGTAGAAACATATGTTCAAGGACTTAGAATGAATTGATCAAATGTGTTAGGTTGATCCTACATAAGCAAAACAGCTTTGTAAAGTCCTTAAAAAGAAATAATGTACAAGGACTATAAATATAGAAAGATCAAGCATGTTAGGTTGATCTTATGATGTAATAGATAGGCTTGTCTGATCATCGAGCACTACACCAGATATCGTAGTCTGCCAGGAGAGTCAAGGAAAACTCGAGAACTATCGAAGCAGAATCGTAGTCTGCAAGATAGTAGATCTCGGAGTTCGTAGACTTCCAGGAGAGACGAGGAAGGATCGGAGTGTGTCGAGGAGAACTTCCTCAGGACCGTAGTCTACTGAGGAAGTCATGTTTAGAATCGTAGAGACAGCCTGCATATGAGCCGACCGAGCATCTGCCAAAGCCAACTCAAGAATCGTAGACTACACTCAGAGTCGTAGAGTCTAAATCATACCAGAGGTAGAGATCGTAGTCGAGCAAGATCAGATGAAGACAACATGCACAACGACAGAAATCGTAAAGTGTCAAGATCTGATCTCAGAGTCGTAGTGTCTGCACAGCCAAAGCTGAATCGTAGAGTGCAGAACTAAGACTTCAACAGATCTTCTCACATTGCCAAGGCAGAATCGTAGAGCAAATACGATTCTCAATGAATGAGCACTCCCAGAATATCCAAAGGAATGAAGCCTCTGCTTGGTAATAGAAAGATACATCTCACCAAGGAAATCAGAGGGCACTCAACGAATGGCATACAAGCTAACAGAAGATCTAAGCACCAACCCAATCAGCATCAAGATTGAGTAGTGAAGCCATTCGAAATAAAGTCTTCCACAAGGAGAACAGAAGTAACTGACTAAGGAAAGTCAGCAAGTGCAGTAGCTGTCAAGTAGACAGAAGACAACGATCTTGGAAGCAACCAAGATTGTAGTGTTTGCCAAACAAAGAAAGAACTGATGGAGTCCACAAAGCGATACTGGTTAACTCTGAATAACAAGGCTAAAGTGATTAAGCATTGGGTCAGTCCATTGATGATAAGTGAATGGGAGATCACAAGGAGAAAGCGAGCTGGACACGCCACAAATCTGAAGTGTCTTGTTATTCAGAAAGAGCTAGAGCGAGGAGTCAAGCCATCAGTATCTAAGAACAGTCAAAGAAAACAGAAGAGATGAAGCACTGCACAAGAGAAGGAAGAAGTGTTCCACATTGAAGATCGGATGAACACTCTTCTTGATAGTAGTGGTGTCTCTATCAGTCAACAACACACTACGATCAAGTCCATGATGGCATGCATCAGAATCGTAGAGTTCGAATAGCTGAAGACTGAAGCATTGGCAACGGTTCAATCTGAAGGGTAATATTCGAACAAGAGGTCATTGAGAGCATTGATGTAAAAGGACAACCTCTGATCGAGAAATCAGAAGGAGGAAATAAAGTCTTCAACCTGCCCAAGATATCAAAGTGTCATATCTAACAGGGTTGGTGAAACAGTAGACTGTAGTGTCAAAAAGTCAGAAAAAAATGTCATGTCACATCTTCAGTCTATACCAAATAACTCGAGATCTGTGAAGTCATTTGAATAGCTTCCAACGGCTACTTTCCAACGGGAAGATTGTAAAGCAGTATAAATCAACAGAGCCTCAAAGATCAAGAGAAGCTGATGATTGAGAAGTTACAGAATCGTTGAGTTGATGAATGCTATAGTTGACTCTACGAGTTCCACCAAAGATCAACAGAACAAGTCTTAGTGACAGTAAGACTACCAAGGTGGAAATGAAGCAGCTTTGAAGTAGAGCTCAAACAGATCAAAGGTTCACTCAACAAAGATGAGAATGCCACTGAAGATGGCAGCCAAGCTGAGAGCCGAGAAGGCCAAGAAGATAGCATTCAAGAAAGTGGTTGAGTATAAAGAAGATCAGGAGAGCCACTCTACGAATCACCATGAACCCAAAGCTGAAACTGAACAAGTGCAGAACCATGTCTGCAAAGCATTCAGGGATTGCTAAGTGCCAGTCGAAGACTACTAAAAGCACAGAGACTTAGCAAATCCAGATGGTGATGGTGCATAGCTGACATCAGATAAAGATAAGCTGAAAAGAGTAAAGATCAGCTGCACCAAAGAAGGTGTGGTCCAGACTCGAAGGAGAATGTAAAGAGGACCACATCAAGCTACTAAGTACAAGAGATGTTCAGAGCTTGAAGACATCTTAGCAGCTCAGCACCAATAACAATAAACAAACAACCACAAGAAGCCAGGGCCTTAGGGGTCCTTGTTCGGAGGGACGAAATGAAGTTCCAAGCCTGCTGGGCTTGAAGAGTTCCTAGGGAACTAGAGGAGTTCCAAGGCTGCTGGCCTTGAAGATTTCTTAGTGAACTAAAGTTTCAAGGCTGTTGGCCTTGAAGGAATCTTAGTGATTCAAGGTGCTGCCCTTCCTTAGTGGAAATCCTGCTAGTTGAAAGCAGAAGAGTGGATTAGGAGCTTGAGTCTCTGAACCACTTAAAACCCCTTGTGTCTTTTATTTTATGTCATTTACTTTATGTACAATAACTGCTATAACTGCTATGTATGTTTTAACTACTTACTATTGAACTAACTCTACGAACAATGTATGTATGACCATGATTATATCAATGAAGGGGATCTTTTACTTATTCCGCTGTGCTTGAAAAGATTCTTATGTTTGTCATAAGCTAAATTATTAGCAATATATAATAAACCTGAAAAGTATTTGAAATTAAAAATGATCTATTCAACCCCCCCTCTTCAGATCTATTTGCCTCATCGGGAACTAACACAATATGCAATAAAACACTAAACAATCCATGGCAAATAGGCCTTTAGCTTCTCTATGGAAAGAGCAGAAGTTCCTTCGGTTCAACATCCTTTGCTCAACAACCTAACATTTCCTTTCTAAAGTCCTAAATTTCTAAATACACGCACAACAATTCTACAAGTAAATGAAATGAAATTACAATTGAAAATCAAGAAGATATACCCAGAGAATCGCACTTTCTTTCCTACAAGTAATCGTAAACTATAATGGGTATAATTCTATCACCATAATAGCAACTTCACCGTAGATAACAAAATCAAGCTAATTAGTGTTCAAGAACAGTATTTACGGCTAGAATTGCATAGCATGGTCATCCCTGGAAATAAATTAAACATTCAACAACTCCCAAGGAAAATTAAAGAAGATATTAATAAGAAGCATTCAACAATGTTTTGATAATCCAAGGACTTCATGAACCATCGGTCGATTAGATTAGTACATATCTATATAGAGATGTATCGATATATAGAGTATTCCTCAGAACAACTCCACTAGAATTTCAGGGTCCGTGGCATACAAGTTCTTAAAATAATAAATAGTGAAATGAACCTACAAAGTTATATTAACAGCGAAGAGATACTAAAACCTTAACCAATTTGGAAAAAGTTTGCAAAAGGAACAACAATTTGTTATTAAGAGTAGTGATATATGTACGAAAAACTACTTGAGAAGTAGTATATATCGGGACTTACCAATATCGGGAGAAGTTCGAAGCATTTGAAGGAAGTTCAGCCCCATCACCATCCAAGGTTTTTGCGGTGATCCGTTGTTATGAAGCTCATCTTTGCTCCGAAGTAATTATGTTAGTCAACCTAGCACTGGGGACGAAAGTTTGAGGGGATAATATAAGAAAACCGCCATATGTAAGAATAATTTTAAACATCCTAATTATAACGTTGTGCCAATCTTTTGATCTAATGACACCCAAAATAAGATGGGTCAAAATATTAACAAGCAAATAAGCCATCATACATCTCAAAATTCCAACAGTTCAATTGACTCCAACTTAGTAATAGTTTGACGGTGTTGTATCTATAACCGGATCTACAATTTTGCTATTTAACTTCATATAAAAGCATAGAAACATAATGCGGTAGGAGAAAGGAAAACATTAGCTTCTTCCATCTCAATCTTGTCATTATCAAGTCCATCCAACATAGAGGAGTCCTTCACGACAAGTGAAACCTTTAGAAGATAGCATATAACATGTCGGTCATCTAAAGTACAAGTCAACAAACACACAAAATTTCCGAGAACAAGCTACAAACCAGATTGGCATTAATTGTCCTTCTAAATCAAGGAGGCCTTTTGCGAAGGCGTGCACAGACATCTGTCAAGAATATTCAATCAATGTTTCAAATTTCATACACAACATGAAAGTCCGAGGTAAGCTATGTACAAGTTGCTCAACAAGTGGGAGAAGAGCTCATATGATAATAAACTAAAGTAAAGATCAAAATACAAGTAAACACTAGGAGCACAACATGATAGTGCTCAAACACATACAAATAAACCCATAAATATTTCGTAGTATACACATATACGGCCCTCATCCGAGCTATATATTTTTAGATCATGACGATATGTACTATGGAGATGAAGCAGACATCAAAGACCTTCACTTTGAGATTAGAATGAGAGAGAAATAGAATTAGTAAAGCAGGACAATCATTTAGAACATGAAGACTATAGTAGTTCTCTAAAAGAATAATTCGTATCAAGACCAAAATCCACTAAGAATTCAATCACAAAGTGAGAGACCATAATCCGCAATTTATCAACACAATTTAAGCATCAACCAACCAAAAACCTTTACTTTGTTGTTTAAAAACATATATATACTGAAGGAATTCCGCCTACTAATACGCTGATCGATTGCAAACTCTCTTTGGTGATCAAATATCTCCATTTTGACCTAGAAAATCATTAGCCCGGTCAAGGTGTAATTAGTTATAGAGTGTAAGCTCATACGTAAACATCACCAAGTCTTGCAACCTACTATTGTTCATTATTATATCACAAGCAGGTAAATTCTCAAAAGTCCGATCAACAATTATTTCTTGATTTAATCAAAAATCCAATGAGTATCTAAGTTAAGTTCTCCAAATTCACCAAAATATATGTCTCCCACAATGATTTACCAAAGAATAAACCCGATATATAATAATAGGGAAAGTTCCCAAATTAAGATGAAATAATGTATTACCTGGGGATGTTTTGTGACGTCCCCAAAACAGGTATACATCACCCATCTTGAGTCGCTAGATACATGGTACATAAATTCAAATACAACTTAATTATACAATAGTCGTGTAAAATACGACAAAACATAGCTGAGAGTTTAAACAAGAATATTGTCATCTAGACAATATCCACACTCAATGGTGTCCTCATTACAATTATTATCATATTATTCCATAAAATAGTGAGGAATACTAAAGTCATTTATCCTGGACCATCACTCCATTCCCCCACTCGTCCCAGCTATATTCTCATTTCCTGAAGAGAACAATGAAAGAAAGGGCGAGCTCAACTAGCCCAGTAAGAAATATTATGACTAAGATAATGCAGAATAAATTATCCTTAGCCTTCAACAGTATAACAACTGATAGAATACAATAGACAACAAGTTTTAAATCAACAACTGCAGCAAAAATAAGCAATCTATTAGAAGAGTCAAGTAGAGCATAAAAGCTACTATCTTCTATGATTTAAAAAAAATTTCATCAACTTTATTGCTGAGACTTAGCTTAATAAATAAAATCGCACGGCCAAGGATATTCATGTAATCATCAATGGTCATGATTATACCGAATAATCCCTAGTCATAATCATACCAACAACTATCCATCAATGAACTACAGGCCAATGAGGACATTTACCACATCATTCGTCACATTACGGTCATGTTTATACCGAATAATCCCTGGTCATAATCATACCAAATCCATCTATGAATGTAAGTCAAATATGACTTTAATCACAATATAAGCATGAGGATGATGACAATGACATAATAATTCAATAAAACAAGTTCAAGGATAAATTTTAAAGATTTATAATTTAATTTATCCAGAAATCAATAACGCCCAAATTGTCAACATGACATCGCTTTGTAGAGTAAAATTCAAGAATAATATTCATGTACCAAAAATAATTTGGATGAGAAAAGAAATATATTTTTGGGTGAATAGTACCCGTGAATAAGTACTCGTGAATAGTAACGACATGAAAAGTGTCCTAAGAATACGAGTGAATGATACTAGATCGAATAGTAATCAAGTGAATAGTAACTCCGTGAATAAGAATTTCGTGAATAGTACTCCAAGACGAAAAAGTACCGAATACTCGAGTGAATAATACCAGAGTGAATAGAAATTGGGTGAATAGTAACTCCGTAAAAAAAATCCCAAAGAAAATGATATTCCATAACGAGTACAAAAGAAATGATATCTCGTATTTAGTATAATAGAATATACTGAAATCGCAAATGGATTTTCACCGCCATGCAGTAATCCACGTAGATGCAGATCATCTCCACAATTTAATAAAGATTGAATACTGAATGATCATTCACCACGCATGCGAAGAATCTACATAGACAAAAAGTTATTCCAATGTAATAATAAAGAATGGAACCAGTCATGCATAATCCGCATGCATGTGATATTCCAACAAATAAAAACGAGAACCACGTCACGCGTAATCCCACAGCAGGATATTCCAATGAGAATAATAAAGAACGGAACCAGGTCATACGTAATCGCATGCATGTGATATTCCAATGAATAATAAAGAATGGAATAACAACAAAATTCACGAAGCACGCGATAGATCAGCATGCATAAAGGTTATTCCAACCGAGTAATAAAGAATGGAATAATGTAAGAATTTCATCATGTATGTGGTATCAGACAAACAAAGTTATTCCAACATAATAATAAAGAATGGAATAACAACTCTTACGAGTATTGAAAGAAAATAACTCTCTTCATGAATACGAAAAGAATAATACCCCTTACCTGTAAGAAAAATCGGATCTTTGGAATAGTGAGTAGCAGCACTTCTTCTTCTTTCTCTATAATTTTCTCTATAATAATTGCTCTATAGCTTTAGTGAATTGGTGAAAATAATGAAGAAATGAGCTTTATTTATAGGAAAATATATTTTCTATAATTGCATGTTTTGGGGCTCGAAATATTACAGTATAATACCTTCCTCTTTTTTTTCATTTTTAATTTAGTCCTGCAAGTATTATCAAACTTGCACCACCTCCCCTAATAGTAAATCATGTGAATCAATAGTAAATCATATGACTCAATAGTTCTAGACAAGTGAAAATACGAATTACAGTATAGTACCTCCATTTATACCTCTATTTTTAACTTAGTCATCCAAGTATTATCAATCTTGCACCAACTCCCCTAATAGTAAATGAATGTGAATCAATAGTACACACATGTGAACAAATAGTTATAATCATATGAATCAATAGCAATTAATTGCTCATTTATCTGGTTAATTACCTGATTGGTCAATATAACCTCCAGACATCAATTATTATCGAAATAAATGTCAATTTTCACTAACACTAATAATTCCAACACAATGGAACTATCAATTTCATCTTTAATCAACACGAACTTATTCATCATTAATATTATAATTTACAATATTTAACAACTAGGTCGTTCCGGAAAGCAGGGCTTTTCGATAAGGATTTCTCCTTATCGGGCGCGCAATTAGGTGACCAAACCTCTCCTTGACAGAACTTCTAGACATTGTCAATATTACAAATAATAATATGAATAACTTTATCGTCTCAATTATTGATTTAATAATATAAAATATTGATACTGTGACAATAATTGAATCAATAATATGAGAGATATGATGCAGCAATTACTGTAGTAATAATTGAGTATAACTAAATGACTTCTTACGTAAGCATCAATAATCAATACTGTGTGTTACTATGCACCCATGCGTATTACTGTACTTTTACTACCGAGTAGTTCAACAGTTTTAACGGTAACACTTTCGTCGTTATTTTTATAAAAAGATAATTATGTCGTTTTCTTACTACGACAATACTTCCGTTATGGGGTCCTTCAATGATTGTGTCGTCGTACGGATATTCCCCGACAAAAAAATATTCCCCGACCAAACGAATATTTTATAACAACTTGCATACTTTGCAAAATTTATAAATATTACCCACAACTATAACATTATATCAAATTCACACTATAATATTCAAAAAAATATTTCGAGAAATTTAAATATTTATTCATAAAATTTGGGGTCTCACATGTTTCATGCTTCTGCAAAGATGGCACAGGAGGCAACCCTCCGCTAGACATGTTAACATGAATAGCAATTGTTAACTGAAGACTATAGTTTTAACATGTCAACTGAAACTATATATGTCTTCTTCGCAAGAAAAGAGAGGTACATTGGGTGAACTAGTGGGATATATTTCACCCAATCACCTTCCAATAGAACATAAATTTTGAACCGATAGAAAAATCTAAGAACAAAGTCAACCTTTTGAACAGAATCGTCATATTATGCTCCCTTCAAGCTCAAAACCGATTTTAATCCAACTTTTACCCAACAAGGTTAAATACAAACCAAATTTTAATTAATTCAACTTTACCTAACATGGTTAAATACCTAAAGTTCAAATTAGCTTAATAATTTGCATACTAAATTATTCAAATTTAAACATGAATAGTATTCAAATTCAAAACCAAATTTTAAAAATAATTTAGCTTACAATTTCTTTACTTTAAATCCAAACAAAATTAGAAAGACCCAAGTTTTATCTTCATTGACGATAGTTCACCACCCCCAAAAAAAAAAAAAAAAAAAAAAAACTCTACAATAATCAAATACTATATATTATCAAGTAAAGTATTACCTTAATCCAAGATTTGGTGTAGAAGTAGAGCAAAATCATGTAAGCTTGATATGGAAATAACGGATCCGGTAAATTCATACGGTGCAACTTCGATAGAAGATCAAAGAAGCGTTGATCGTTTCCATTTGCAAGACTAAAATCGCGAAATTTGAAACCCAAAGGTTTCCACTACCCGAACTCCTTAATTGTCTCCACAAAAGTTTAGGGGTGGAGGGTGAGAAGAATCAGAGATTTTGATGTATATGAAGGTTTTCCTCATGTGAATTTTTGTCCCTCAAGTTAATTAGAACTCTCGTCGATTATGACGACGACGCTAGGGTTTTGGGAGGAGAATTCATTCAATTGAAAGAGGTCAGACCTTGATTTTGGGTATGACTTACAAGAGATTGAGTTATGATGTTATGGACTTTCTTCTACTCAAGAAGCGTAACCTATCTGCAACCTTCTTGCTTCCGACATTGTTTCACACTATGCACATATATGAGTTTTGGCCACCTTAGGAGCCATTATCGATGCTTCTTCCCTTTGAACTAGTTGACGACCAGAGCCCTCCGGTTTTGGCCATTTGAGCAGGGAGAGAGAAAGTTAATCGAGTTAATAAACCCTAGTTTTCGTGTAGCATGTTCAGGAGTAGAGACACAAAGAAGTATATGTTTCTCTCTAACTGTTTAGGCTTTTTAATTTAAGTTTTCATTCCGCGAGATTTTTTTTGACCTCCGTGTTTTTGACCTACACAACGTTTTTTTAAAAAAACGTTATCTATTTAAAATAAAAAAAAAATGTCCTTTTAAATAGATAACGTTTTTTCATATGTATCTACAACGTTTTTTAAAAAAAAGTTGTGAAAAAAACGTTGTGATTTAAGTGTTGTCTATTTACTACTTTGTACTGGTGAATAAGCGACGGAATCAGAAAATTCTATTGGAAATAGAGGTTTTTCTTGTAGTGAGATTGTAAGACAGTTAATTTATTTGGGTAAAGGCTGTATCATCAAAAAAAGAATTCCTTCTTGCGGTAAAAGAATCATTAAGACCCATGATAAACTGATAATATTCCTCTTATTTAAAATGAACTTCGAGGCAAACATGAAAGGTCTTTAAATTATGGAACAGTTAAATAAAAATGTTACTTCAAGTACACCAGAAGAATTAAAGGTTGATGATCTCAATCTTTTCAGGTTGCGTCTCCAGTGGTGGCTCTGGTTTTCAATACCCGCACAACACGTTCTAATGTTGGTCAACGGCGGAGAGCTGCCTTGGGACGCATCCGGCGTGAGTGAGTGTTGGTAATTGAGGTAGAAATGTCTTATTTATAGGAATGCCTAATCACCCATCTGCGTTCGGTCTGTCCCATCATCCTGATGCTTATAGGGACCTTTGGAATAGACCCACGCGGGTATCGAATAGGTCCAATCTGCTGCCTGGGGCCGAATCAATTGCATTGTCCCGAGCTATGTCTTTGAGCCTTGGAGTAATTAATCATGCCCGAGCCTTGAATATATTTGGGACAAAGGTCATCCCAGATTTGCTTAGCAGTAGGCAGTAGGTGAGTAAAGCACAGTAGAAGCAAGATAATTCAAAATTCATGAGCTACAACTTCATAGACAATAGTGCTGCTGCCGAAATAAGGGGAAAAAACAAAACCAAGTACAAATGTGGTTTTAAATTGATCAAAACAATTACTATTTAATTTGTAGGGACAAACATATATATTTAAATATTTCTTCAATTCTTCTCATCTTAATTCCTTCTTCTATTCACCATCTTGGCTATGTGTTAAAGATTTTTTACTTGTACACTTCTTAAGCATATTCTTGATGAATATTTTGTATATTAACTACTAGTACTATGTAGTTTCTATTGAACAACGTGATAAATCAGCTGAAAATTCAAACTAACTTCAATTCACACATGCAAAACTTCTAGTATTATTAAATGTTTTCCTATTCATCAGTTGTCTAGAATTTGCAGTAATAAATATTTTCTTACCAAAAGTCAGTACATTGAAAGTCTTAATTAGACACCTGAATTGTTTAGTGACAATACGCTCTATTATATTCAAAAGAGTTGTTGGACAGGATAAAAATGACCTCTCATTGACTCAAAATTCCCATTAATTATATCAATAGAACTATTTTTTGTTTTTTTTTTCTATTAGAGCATTCATACAGGACGACATATTGCAAATTCTCAACATGCATTTTGGAGTTATTGTGTATTATTCAATTGCCATTGGCCTAATTAATGTATTATATTTGTTAAGGTTTAATGTGATATTGGCTCGGGTGGTATAAACAAATAAAATAAAATTAGATAGAAGGTATAATTAGTGATATATGAGCAATTCATATTTTTTAGAGGACGGCCATCTGTAGATGTCAAAATGAAGTTCTTAACAATATTAATTCACTTATTACCAATAAATAAAACATTGGAAAAACCGACCTTTCCACATTGCATTTCTTAGACAATATCATCATCAACCCCAAAATCCCTCATTGCTACCTCATCTCCACCGTGACTACTTCTCGGCACCGGCAATTCTTGAATTAGCAAAGAACGCCGAGTACTCGGAGACGTATCATAAAGAGCATCACTCTTAAAAGAAGCAAAAATAGCTATACTCATGGACACAACATAAACAACCAAAGCAATGCCAACAATCAAACAAAGCGCCCAAATAGCCCGCCTCGATTCCGCACTCCCACACGAGTACAAACCAATCCGAATTTGAACAATGTTAACAACCGAAAGCGTCAGCAATATTATCCCAGCAACCGATGCGCTTGCAGTCACGACCAACATAAAATCTTTCATGTCGAATCGCTTGCTAACAAAATCATACCCCTTTCCATCTAAGCTTAAATGAAGCATAAGTACCTTGGCAACAAGGCTCGATAAAAGAAAGCATGCGAAGGCTACCACTTCGTATAATATGAGCATTTTGGCCACGCCTGGACCGGCGTTACACTCGTCTCGGCCATCTAGGCTACGCGTGCCCGGAGCAGCCTGAGATAATCCTACAAAGACAGCTAAGGTGAATAGAGAATTAACGTTGACTAGGTCGTCTAGGGATTTAAGATGAGCATCTTTCGCGTCGAATCTATCTTTTTTGGGTTGATCATTCCATTTCTGGATCATTAGATCAACCAGTGCTTCTGCTGAAATGCGTTTTTCATTCATCTGAAACAAGAGGAGTAGAATTAAATTAATAAAGTTAACCATGAATTAAACATAATTAATCAGACGTGAATTTGAATGAATTAAACTCACTTTGATTTAAATATATTTTCTTTTTGTAGCTGCTTGTATTTCAAGAACTTTCTCCTCTTGATTATGATCTTTTTCTTTTTTTTCTAGTGTGTGTTTAGATTGCTTGGCCGGCTCTCCCCTTTTAAAGGAAATTTTTGAAGAATTTTTTAATGTATAATTTCCCATGTGAGTTGAATAAGGTGATAAAATAGCTGGAAATAAGGTGATAATTTTTTAATGTATAATTTGCCCATGGCTATTTCATACGTACTGTCCCAAAATAAATATAAAAAAAAAGGGCCAGTGGCATGTAAATAATTTATTCATCTGCTTTCCATGTACGATCGTTTCATGTGAAATTGCGGAAAAAATATATTATATATCCGGTCAAGTTGCATATATTGCTGAAATGATTATATTGACTCTCTTTCGAGCTTGCAACAATTCTTTTCTTTTTCTTATTTGAAGCACCAAGTAGGAGTTGGTCGCCAAACCTTGCAATGCATCAAAAAACTTTTGTACAAACAATAATTATTATGAAGGAATTAAAGAGACTTAAAAGACAAAACAAAATGATCGAGAACTGAATTTTTGATTCAGGAGGTTCTGATTCCAGCGATACTGACCTGTTGGATAATGCATTATTGGCGTTGAAGTATTATGAGTAGGAGGATTGGCGCAAGAATGACGATTGTTAACTTTGTCGGGTTCGGATGGCAGACTTCTTCGAGATCGAGAGTCGAAATTCAGTCCAGTTGACTTCGGGAGTTCGACTTCGATAATTTGTCCGGACTCGGGATCATTTTATTTTATTTTTAGTTTCTTCGGATTTGGCTTCGATTTTATTTTTGTTATGTTTTCGTTCGTTTATGGTAGTAGTATTTTATTAGGAAGTAAATTTTTTATGCTATTACGTAATTAATTTTCAGCATAATTATAGGAAGTTGTTATCTATTAGAAGTTTATTTCCATAGTTAATCTGATAAGAAAACTTTTAGCTATAAAACTCGGCTTGTGAGTTGAATTATAGGGAGCTTTTGTTTTGACAATATTAATTCAAGCATTAGAGAAATTTCTTTGTGTTAAGGGTAATTCTTTTGTTTCTTTTGCCTGTGAATTTATTTGATTAACCAGCCCGCAAGAGAAACACTATTATGCCCGACGTCAGTTAGTATCAGAGCATCAACATCTTCCTAGGAATAAACTCCATCAGTTTCAATGGTTGATAATCGTGGTCGTGGTCGTGGTCGTGGTCGTGGTGGTCGTGGTCGTCGTGGGCAGGTTCCGGCTGAAGAAGTCTTGCACTGTGATCATAACGTTCAGGACGTGATGATTGAGCATTTACAAAGACAAGTTGCAGAGTTAACCCAACGTCTAACGGTGCAAAATCTTGGCCGTCATGGACAAATTCTGGCTGAAGAAGTCTCGTACTTTGATCGTGATAAGAAATCTTATGATTATGAATCTAGTTTTGACAATCCTTACCACCATAGGGAGCTACTATGGGAACGAAGTGGTCGTGACGATCGTCGTAGAGATATGTGTTTCAAAGTGGAACTACATGAATTTTCTGGTACGTTGCAAGCGGAAGAATTCACTAATTGGATGAATTAAGTGGAACGCATCTTTGAGTACAAAGAGGTTCCAAATAATGTTAAAGTAAAACTAATTGCAATTAAATTAAAGGGTCGAGCATCTGTTTGGTGGGAACAGATGAGGCGTTTATGGGAGAGATGAGAGAAAACTAAATTCACAAAGTGGGAGAAGATGAAGAAAAAAATGCAGAATCACTTTCTTCCTTTTGGCTACACTCAATCCATGTTCAAAAGATTGCATCTATTGAAGCAAGGAACTAGATCTGTCGATGATTACACGGAGGATTTTTACCAATTAATAGCCTGTAATGATGTGTTCAAATCAGATGAGTAGTTAGTGGCACAGTATTTGGGTGTTTACAGCAGTCCCTACAAGATGCCTTCAATCTTCATTCACTGTGGACAGTTTCTGAGGCATACCAAGGAGAACGTGATACAAAGCAACAACAGAACAGGAGACTAGTGATGAGGAGCAGGATAAAAAATAGACCAATACCCCCTCAACAACCTCGTTCTACACGCAACAAGGTACTCCCAACCCCACTATTCGATGTTTTAAATGTGGCGAACAAGGGCATAGAGCGAATGAGTGTAGAAAACCAGTCAAGTCAGAAGGGTAAGAATCTTTTGATTGAAGAAGATGCAGTCGATGAGGCAGAAAAGTTATGAAATGTCATATATGATGAATATGATGATGAGAATGTACTTTATGGTGATGCCAATAAGACTTTGGTCATTCGCAAGAATCTACTAACTCCCAAAGATGATTCAGAAGATGATTGGTTGAGAATCAACATATTCCATACAACTTGGATAGTGACCGATAAGGTCTACAAAGTGATTATTGACAGTAGCAATTGTGAGAATGTAGTGTCGGAAGAAGTTGTTCAGTAAGTTTTAATGGTTAAGCAAAGGCAATGAGATAATCATAGATAGAAAATGTTGTCTCTTTTTCAATCGACAAGAAATATTTTGATAATGTTTGGTGCGACGTGGTGCCGATGGATTCATATCATGTGTTGTTAGGCCGACCTTAGCAGTATGACCAAAGTGTCATTCATGATGGTCGGAAGAATACGTACTCCCTTAGTATAAAAGGGAAAAAGGTGGTGTTAGAGCCTCGGCGGGAATAATTCAGTTCGACTCGGGCAGTCGAAAACCCGAACATATTGTCCATGGATTCCTAACGAAAGTCGATCGTGAAGGCATGATGTATTCTTTACTCCCTTGTGAGAGAAGTTCGACAGATAGGAACACCGAAGTGTCAGCCAATGTGCATGAACTGCTGTCAGAATTCTTTGATCTAATGCCCGAGGAGCTTCCCCCTGGTCTACCAGTACTGATGAGTGATATTCGGCATCAAATTAACCTTATTTCATGATCAAGTATTTTGAATAAGCCAACATATAGACTCAGCCCCAAGGACTCTGAAGAGCTACAGAAACAAATAGTGGAATTAATAGAGAATGTCTACATTTATGAGAGTATGAGCCCGTGTGCAGTACCAGCTCTGTTAGTACCGAAGAAAGATGGATCATGATGAATATGGTGTATCGACAACAAAGCAATCAACAAGATCACAGTGAAGTACCTAGCTATTCCTAATTCCTTGTTTGGATGATATGTTAGATTCGTTGTTTGGAGCAAAAGTCTTCTCAAATATTGACCTAAAGAGTGGATACCATCAGATAAGGATAAGGCTTAGAGATGAATGAAAAACGGCATTCAAAACTCAGCATGGATTATATGAGTGGATGGTTACTCCCTTCGGCCTTTTCAATGCTCCCAATACATTTATGAGGTTCATGCACCAAGTTTTACAACCATTTTGGGAAAATTTATGGTTGTTTACTTCAATGATATCCTCATTCATAGCCCAACATGGGAGACACACCATGAGCACCTACGAGTTATTTTTGATGTGTTAAAGAAGGCATGTCTCTTCGTTAACTAGAAGAAGAGCTCTTATTTCACGACCTTAGTAACCTAACTCGATTTTGTTGTTTCTACCGAATATGTTCATGTTGATTAATCGAAGGTAGACGCAATCTTAGTGTGACCTACACCGAAGACCTTGCATGATGTCAAGAGCTTCCATGGGTTGGCTTCTTTCTATCACCGATTCATCCGGAACTTCAGCACATTAATTGCGCCTATCACAGAGTGTCTAAAGGGGAAGTTATTCAATTGATCCAAAAAAGTCGAAGCTAGTTTTCAACTTGTCAAATGGAAGAAGATAGAAGCACCAGTTTTAGCACTCCCTGATTTTGAGAAGGTATTTGAAGTAAAATATGATGCATCTGGGGTCGATATTGGTGGTGTTTTAAATCAGGCTAGTCGTCCAATCGCCCAGTTGTATTCTTTCAGCTAAAAGTTATTTGGGTCAAAGAAGAATTATTCCACCTATGATTTTTAATTATATGGCATAGTTCAGTCACTGAAGCATTAACATCATTATCTGATACAGCGGGAGTTCATTCTTTTCACTGATCATGAGGCCCTAAAGTACATCAATGGTCAGCACAAGCTACGCCGAAGGCATGCCAAATGGGTGACGTACTTGCAGGATCACTTTTGCATTAAGGCACAAGGCAGGAAGCCTAAACCGTGGACGTGCATTACTCCTTAATACCATGAGTAAAAAAGTCGCAAGGTTTGAAGCCTTTGCTGATATGTACACTGCAGAAC
This sequence comes from Panax ginseng, assembly GCA_020205605.1. Taxonomy (NCBI): domain Eukaryota; kingdom Viridiplantae; phylum Streptophyta; class Magnoliopsida; order Apiales; family Araliaceae; genus Panax; species Panax ginseng. The sequence continues at coordinate 5,681,454 of CM035134.1, read as the reverse complement.
CTTCCTTTAGGAAGATAGTTCGTGAAGTGGTCAGTGAAGATTGACGACATGACTTTATTTTGCATAATGAATATTTGTTTCGTGGATTGTAGTTGTGTATCCCAAATTATTCCTTTCAGCAACAAATCATAATAAAGGACATTTTGTAAGAGATAAAACATTGGTTGTGGTATTGCTGATTACTATTGGTCAAAGTTATCCAATGATGTGACCCATTATGTGGACCATTGCTATGTGTCTCAGCGCTCCAAGGGAGTTCTTTCTAATGTCAGATTGTACATTCCCTTACCTGTTCCTAAATCCCCTAGTGTTAGCATAGATTTTGTGTTGGGACTAACCCTAACCCAGCGAGCTACGGATTCTATTATGGTTGTGGTTGATCGATTCTCTAAGATGGCTCATTTTTTCGATTGTCGAAAGATAATAGATGTTAATCGGATCGCCCACCATTACTTTCGGGAGATTTTACGTTTGTATGGTATTCCCCAGACTATTACTTTGGATTGTGATACTAAGTTCATGAGCAATTTCTGGAAAAGTTTATGGGAGAAGCTCAGAACACGGTTAAATTTTAGCAGTGCCTACCATCCCCAGATAGATGGTCTGACCAAAGTGGTGAACCAAAGTTTGGGTAATCTTCTATGGTGTCTGCCTATGACAAAGCCGAAGCAATGGGATCTGGCATTTTCTCAAGCAGAGTTTGCTTACAACATTTCAAATAATAGGACTACTGACATGAGTGCTTTTTAGGTTGTCTATGGTTGGAATCCTTATGGGGTCTTGGATTTAGTTCTTATTCCACGGATTGGTCGAGTGCACCCTAAGGCGGATGAAATAGCAGATCATCTTCGGGACATTAATACTAAGGTGCAATGATCTATTCGCGATAACAATGCTAAGTACAAGGATCGGGCTGACAGTTATCGTCGTCAGTTACTTTTTGAAGTTGGTGATTTTGTTTGGGCGGTGTTGACTCATGACCAATTTCTTGTTGGCGAATATAACAAGCTTAAGGATTGGAAGATTGGACCTTGTGAGGTTCTGCAGAAAATCAATGATAATGCCTATTCTCAAACTTCGGACTTCGGACGTGAAGCACTTGAGTCCTTGTTTTGCAGAGTCTGGTGATCATGTTAAAAACTCGAGGACGAGTTCTTTCCAACTCGGGGTGACTGATGCATGAGGTTCTGATCCCGACGATGTTGACCTACCGGTTAGCACATTGTTGGCATTGAAGAATCATGGGTTGGAGGATCGGGACAAGAACATCGGTCGTTAACTTCGTCGGGTTCGAATGGCGAACTTCTTCGGAGAGTCAGAGTTCAATCCAGTTGACTTCAGGGGTTCGGCTTAGGTAATCTATTCAGGAGTCGGGATCAAAATTTATTTATTTTTGAGTTTCTTCAGATCTGGCTTCGAATTTATTTTTATTATGTTTCCGTTCTTTTATGGTAGTAGTATTTTATTAGTAAGTAAATCTTTTATGCTATATATCACGTAATTAATTTTTGACATAATTATAGGAAGTTGTTACCTATTAGAAGTTTGCTTTCATAGTTATAGGAATTTTGTTACAATCTGATAAGGAAACCTTTTAGCTATAAAATTCGGCTTATAGGTTGAATTATAGAGAGCTTTTGTTTTCACAATATTAATTCAAGAATTAGAGAAGTTTCTCTATATTTAGGATAATTCTTTTGCTTCCTTTGCCTGTAAATTTATTTGATTAACCAGCCTGCACTATAATCGCTATTTTGCTCGGCGTCAAATTTTAAGCATCATATTTATAGTCTTATTTTTAAGCAACTAGTTATGTTATCCTACTATGTATTGCGATAAATTTATATCAAATTATAATTGTCAAACTTATCAATACCTGAGATTGAATATAATTATAAAAAAATTCCAATTATTACACATCTCTCTAAAAAATTTACCACTAATACTAATCCACATAACTGACAATCCAAAAATCGACCTAAACATTCACAATGTATTATTTTCAGTGAGCAATATATGAGTTATACTCTCCTTATCATAAACAATAAAATTATTCTTGCCTTTGCAATGTCATTGTTTATCAAATGTCCTGAAATCTAATTAGCTGCATGGAAACAAATGTAATTCTATAATTAAGCACACCTAGAGGGGGGTGAATAGGTGTAAATACTCAAAAGTGATCTACAGTGGCCAATTTTTCAAGTTTACTATAGCAGGCTATAATCGGACGGTCTAACCATGTCCGTATTAGTTATGTTCTTAGACTGTTATAAACGGACAGCTAATACCTGTCCGTATTAGTATAAAATTTTTTCTACTAAAACCAAAATCTGCAAAATATAAAGCTTAAAAACAGAAACAAAAGAACAGTAACTCACACCAAGATTTTTACGTGGTTCAGGCCCTATCCTCTAGTCTAGTAGCCTAATCCATGTCCAATACCAACTAGTATTGGAGACTCTTTTTATTAAACTTAATACTCAATTAAATACAATAAAAAGAACTCCATGTTCAAATAAAGCTTTCCACTGCGATGGACACCTCTGCCCCCTTTGCACTACTGCAACCTTTCTCACCACTGAGACCTTTGCACCTCTGCAACCTTGAAACCTTCCTTTGAACAAACTCTATCCACTACTGGATCATCAAGCCAAACTAGACTTGAGCTTAGATTTGGTTACAAGAAATATATGATTACAAAGAATTCTTATTTCCAGCTAACAAAGAATTAATACTAAAACAAGACTTGCTGGAAACAAACTTTGATAGCTCTCTATGGAAGTATCTTTGTACAATGCTGATATTTGCTTTGATTCCACTGAACTGATGTATATTTCCCTTATCTTATATGTATCCCTATTTTAGCCAAGAAGAGATATATATAGAATAGACAAACGGCTATAAAACTTTGTTAGCATAAATATCTCAACAAATGTTGAAAAATATACTTGAGACCAACGGATATAATAATAATTGTTAACAGGAATATCTTATATCACAGTTGGTATAGAGATAGGATTTCAACAAATAATATATACCATCAAATATATATTAATTTAAAAGATTTGAAATCCAAGTCAAATTAAAAGAGATTATATCAAGGAATAAAGGATAATATCTGATAACAAATTCCTTATAAGACTCCTTTCCAATTTGAATAGCATAATATAAGGAGAGAAATAGTCTAAGTGAAATACTCAACAAATTGCTCAATCAGGTACTCAGATTGTATACCTTTATTTTAATTGGCCAACCGAGAAATATCTTTCCAAAACAAAGAAGTCAATAAATAGTAATCGATAAACCAAATTTAAAAAATAAAGAGCAATATGAAATGAAAGATAGAGTTCATACTCTACACAAGAGTTCTAACCCAGTTAATACAAAGACTCTTAATTCGAATAACATGCTCAGCTAAACTAACTCCTTAATATATTCCAATTCAAATATTAAAACAACTTGTTATCATAATAACAACCTTAACAAAATATAATCCAATACAATCATGTAGATAATATCAAAGCAATAAATTATATTATTTAATCAACCCATTCCAAAATCAATTTAGTTTATTTAATAAATCATATACTTATGCATATTTTCATCATTAAAATCACTTCACCATATATGAAATATTTTTCCTTTAAGACCAAACATGCTAAAAAATCACTCCATGCAAAATATAATATTTCCATGCAAAAAATAATATCTTTATGCATCATAGAATTAAAAATATTTTCTAAATAAATCAAATAAGACTGTGACGCCCCCAAAAATATGTATACATCACCCATCTTGAGTCGCCAGATACATGGTACTGGATACAAATACAAACTAATTATACAACAGTCGTGTAAAATACGACAAAACATATGTTGTGAGTTTTAATATAAATATTTCCATCTAGACAATATCCACACTCAATGGAGTCCTCATTACATTTATTATTACACTATTTCACAGAATAGTGAGGACTACTAATGCACCATCTAGGACCATCACTCTGATCCCCGACTAGTCCCAGCTTCGTTCTCATTTCCTTAAGAGAACAGTGAAAGAAAGGGTGAGCTCAACTAGCCCAGTAAGAAATATTATGACTAAGATAATGCAGAATAAATTATCGTTAGTCTTCAACAGTGTTAAACTAATAAAATATAACAAACATCAAGTTTAACTACAGCGGAACAAGCAATCCATTAGAAGAGTCAAGTAGAGAATAAAATCTACTATCTTCTATGATTTAAAAGGTTTTTCATCACTTTTATCATCGAGACTCAAATTTCAATAAATAATTCACATCATCAAATCATCCCCCACTACTGTGCCAATGATATTCTTTAAGATCATTGACCATGAATTATCCATGCACTACGGCCAAAGATAATCATGTTTTCATCAATGATCCCCGATCATGCCATAAAACAATTCATCTTTGCACCCTCAATAAAAAGAATCCATAGCCATAATCATACCAAAAAGCGCCCATCAATGCATTTCAGGCCAATGAGGACTTTTCCACATCATTTGTAACATTACGGTCATGATTATACCGAATAATCCTCGTCATAATCATACCAAGTTCATCTATGCACTACAAAGGCCATGATGACTTTCAACATAATATAAACATGAGGATGATGACAATGACATAATAATTCAATAAAACAAGTTCAAGAATTAATTTATCCAGAGCCAATAACGCCCAAATTGTCAACATGATACTTTTTTGTAGAGTAAAATTCAAGAATGCTCGTAAGAATATTTCCATGAAAAAGATATGGATGAAGTGCAAATATCAAGGATATTCCACTAATTTCATGGAGTATAGAAGCTAAAACTTTAATCAATCGAGTATAATAGAATATATGAAATCAAGAATGGATTTTTTACTACATGCAGTAATCCACTTGCATGATCATTTCCATAATTTAATAAGGAATGAATACAAAGGATCATTCACCATGCATGTGATAATCCATGTGATTTAACGAGAATTTTGTAATTAATTTTAATATTTATTGAATTAAATAAATATTTTTCGATGATTTAATTATTAGATTAAATAATTAATTGAGGCAATTGTGGTAGATTAATTTAATTATATGTGTTACATTTATTAAATTAATATAGAGAGTTTTTATTATCAAAGTATGTGATTATGTGAGCTTATTGTATTAAAAGAAATATTTAATAAGCATATTGGTATTTTAATTAATTTAATTATTAATTAGAGAATTAATAATTTGACATTATTTATTAATGAGAAAATTATTTATGTGACTATGTGAATTTATGAGAAATTATTATATTTTATTTAAAATATATTAAATAAAATATTGGATTTATTTTATAAGGAGTGTGACATTTTCAAACTATATGATAAAGCTTTATTAAATTAAATGACTTTGAATCAATTAAGGGTTGCCAAACAAGGCCCTAGTAGTGGTTGGATGCAGTTACCCATGTTTGGGTTAACTGACCATTACACGCATCAGTTCTCTTCTCCCTCTGTTATATTACGTCTTCTTTTATTATTATTATTCTAAGTCTGGAAAAGCAGAGAGGCAGAGAGAGTTTGAGAACTTTGAGAGAGATTGTGAATACTGTGATTAAAGGTGAAGAAGTGTGAGAAATTGGGAATTGTTGTCACCCTGTGTAATCTAAGCAGAGTATTCAAGGTAATCCCTTCTTCCCAAATTTTAAAGTTACGTCATTTAGTTTTTATAAAATGGCTTTCATATATTTTGTAAAATCTCTCGTAATTGAAAAAGGGTTTGATTATGAGTTTATATATGGGTTAAGATATATCAAATCGTATTTGATTTATATATATATATATATATATATATATATATATATATATATATATTATGTGAATTATCATGTCATCAGTTTCATAATACTTTAAATTGCTATTTCAAAATTTACAGAGTTTGGGTTTTGGCCATATGGCCTTATACGTGATATTTCATGTATTGAACGTATATTATCCCTAAATTTTATATCGTATGTTGTTATGCATGTTGATATTTAAAAGACCAAAGTTTAAATAAACGGATTCGGTGTTATAACGAATCCAGTAGTGACAATTTTCATTTTTTTATTTTCAAAACCTTCAAGAACATCAAGAATAAAGTGGAAGTAAATGTGTTGATTTTGCAATTATGTGTTATAACTTGTTAAAAATCATGCTAGATGGGTTAAGTAATGATTATATATGTATTACAATGATTGGGTAAGTCTAAATTGTGTACAAATAACTAATTGGAAGTTATGACCATATTCATGTATAATTTTACGTGTAATTGATTTTTGGCCTGTTATGTTCAATGAATCATGAGAATCATAAAACTCGCAGAAAAATGAGTCTTCTGGTAACTAGCCCCGTGGCGTTATAAACTACATTACCATTTTTTATGCCAAAAAAAAAATAAATAAATAAATAATAAAAAAATAAATAAATAAATATTCGATGAAAATTATTATTAAAATATTTATAAAATAAATTAAATATTTTAATTGAGATATTTATGGAATAAAATAAATATTCGATGAAAATTATTATATATTTATAAAATAAATTAAATATTTTAATTGAGATATTATGGAATAAAATAAATATTTGATGAAAATTATTATTAAAATATTTATAAAATAAATTAAATATTTTAATTGAGATATTTATGGAATAAAATAAATATTCGATGAAAATTATTATTAAAATATTTATAAAATAAAGTAAATATTTTAATTGAGATGTTTATGGAATAAAATAAATATTCGATGGAAATTATTATGAAATAATTTATTCGAGTGTAATAATAGTAAGAGAATGAAAATATTCTAATTTAATTAAGTAATTAAATTAGAAGGTTAATGATTTGTTAAATAAAGTAGAGTTTATATTAAATAATTAAGTGAAAATGTAACTAATGAATGTCGTGAATACATATGGTATGTGTGTAGGATTTGTGGTGAACTAAGTAGTAATCGTTTAGCCTACGCACGAGGCAAGTTTCCTAACCCTACTTTCATTATTATTGTTCAAGTTTATTATTTACCTCGAGTAAATTATCATTACTATTATTCAAGTTCAAATGTTATATTAAAGATTGATTATCTTTTCAAAGCATGATTTAGTTATACAATAATTATTCTATTGTATACTTCCTGAGATTATTATTCAATTTGAATATCATTATTATTGAACCTTATTAGACTAGCGAACCCTTATTGATTCGACTAGTCCATAGTTGATGAGTGTTCTAAATTTCAGAACCCTTGATGAATTATCCAAACCAAACTTCCTTTGGTGCAGACTCGAATGTCAAATTGAGATGAACAACCCCGCAAAGGGATTTACTTATGCGTTAAGCGTTAAGATATTGTGCATAATATGGTACCAAGGGTCGATCCCCAAGTACGAGTAGAAAGGTCCATAGTCTTACGATCGTTAAAGGTTTCAAGTATAACCCTTGATAACCCAGACATAGTTCAAGGTCTTATGACCCTCGTAAATCTTTTGATTCTTGTTATTCATTCTTGATTCAAAATTTGAGCTTTTATTCGGATGTCTTTGATTCACTCGCAGATGTTATTATAATTGTTATTTCATTGTTATACTTGTGGGCATTTCGCGCTCACTCTTGCGTAATAATAACATTGCAAGTCAAGAACGAAAGAACCGGAATTTAACCTTCTACTAGTAAAGGCAAGAGCAAGGTTAACAAGTGATGAAGACTTGTTGTTTTATATGATGATGTATTTGTTTAAGACTTAAGTTAATGATGTTGTTTAAGACTTAATTGTTTATGATTCCGCACAGATGTTTAAGGTTAGAGTAACCTGGGATTGTATTTATTATGAAGTTGATGTAACCCCATAAGGGGAGATTTATTATTATTTCTATCTATTGCACGGTTTGCATTTATTATGGGTAGATAGATAGATGATATTTGTACAGTGAACACCAAATCCCGTGGAATTGAAGTACCCGGATTTGGGGGTGTCACAATCCACATAGACAGGTTATTCCAACAGAATAATAAAGAATGGAATAACAGAAGAAATCACCATGCATGCGATAGACCGCATGAGACAAGTTATTCCAAATGAATAATAAAGAATGGAACCAGTCATCCAGTAAACGCACGCATGTGATATTCCAAATGTAATAATAAATAATGTAATCAAGACCCAATGTATGCAAATTAATTAATAAATGAAATTTAATTTCTAATTATTATTTTGAAAATAGTAAGGGTTGATTTGATTAAATGGATAGTTATGGGTAAAATACGCAAGTATTTCAAAATAAGCAAATGGTTATAAAATATTCATTATTGAATTTAAGAATATTCGTTGAGTCATTTGGAATATTCAGATCTAATTTGTGAATATTCGATCGATTTACTTTTTAATCTGACTTTGCCATATTGATTTAATAAAATATTCTAATAAAACAAAATATTTTAAATAAAATATAATATATTCTATTTATGGGCCCCATAACTTTATAAAAGCGTTTATATGGAGGAAGAAAACGACAAATATAAGTTGTTTGAAAAATAAAAATACACAGTATTTCAAAAATAAGCAAATGGTTATAAAATATTGTTATTGTTTGGGAATATTCGTTTGGTCGTGGAATATTCGTTGGAATACCTATGGTTAAAACGATTGGAAGAAGAAAACGACAAAATACACACATCCAAATTACACCAATATTGGACAAGAATCTTACGTAAGCACAACAAGAAGATACCAGATTGCACCAATTATCGACTTCACGTAAGAAGGCACTACTCAATAATGGTTACATGAATTATCGCTCAAAGATTTTATTGATTTAATAATTGTTGCGTTGATATTTTATATTGTTGTTGTTTCAATAATTATCATTACAAAGATTTTTCATTATCAAGCAATAATTCATATTATCCTAATAATATTATTAGATAACATTATTGGCAATGTCTAGAAAGTTCGCTCTAAGGAGAGGTTTGGTCACCTAATCAATCATGCCAAGAAGTGAGAAATTTTATCGAAAGCCCTCTTTCCTCGGGAACCGCCTCGTTGTCAATAATATCAGGATTCTCGTAATATTATTTGTGAATAATTAATTATTGATTTATATGATGAGGAAAATATTGATTTTATGTGGATATAGATGGAGAAAATTTTTTAATGTGACAATTGTTGAAAATTAAAATTTTATCTTTTTCTCGATAAAATAATTCATTTAAATATATTATTATATTTTTAATAATATAATAATGGTGATATTTTTACAATGAATGTGTGATATATGAGTATACGAGGAGAGAAAGAGTATTTTTGTTGCAATAAATGTTTAAAACATGTTAAACATGTTGGTGGACCCCATTTCTCGATCAAATTTGATTATAAATCAGAAAATCGCTTCGCTTATGGATTTGGCCAATTTTGCTTGGAATTTGGAAAAATTTTCTTCCGCAAAGTTGTAGAGAATTGAATTTCCTATAAAACTCGCGAGATTTGAATTTTCCGATAAAAGGGCTATTTATTATGAATTATTGAAGTTCAAGTTCAAATAATTGATTTTTGGAAGTTTAAAATATTTTTAATATGAAAACGTTGTGATTTGAGTGTGGGTCTTGCATGTGTTTTAATGGTCAATTCAGTTGGTATGCGAGAAGTTGTAGAAATAATAATAATATTATTAAATTAAATTTTCTACTTTGGTGTTCTAAGCATTTTCCTATAAATAGGTGCTTAGGTTAGAATTGAAAATTACACCGTAAATCAAGTTTTTCTCTATATTATCGAGTTTATTCTCTTGTGAGTATTTTGAGTATACTTTGAGTATTGCTATACTATGCAAGTTCAAGTCATAGTCAATATCCGACGCTTCAACTGTAAGTACCGGTTTTCGAGGTAAGTGGATATTATTTTTTTAAATGATATTATTTATTCTAATATCATTATGTCAAGTATTGATCTGAACTTTTAATCAAATTTGGAACTTTTAGTGTTTGGGTTACTATTCACGATACTATAGATTATTCACGATACTAAGATTATTCACTTAATACTAAGACTATTCATCAAAAAAATAAAAAATTTTCTTTTCGCTCAAAAAATATCTATTCGGATACTAGCTTTGATTGTATCCATGTTTTGATCATTCTTGAATTTTACACCACTATGATTATTTTTGAGGTATTTTTGGACATGGATAAAACAAAGTATTAATCCTTAATCCTTAATCCTTGTCATTTTGATTCATCGGATTCGCTTTTTTTAAAAATATTTTCATCATCCTCGCCTTAAATGATGATATTATGGAATATCTTTGGCTCAGAAAGCAAAAAGATGAATGATTTCGATGAATATCTTTGGCCCAGAAGAAAAAAGATGAACAGTGTTTAGATGAACATGACTAATCGATGAATATCTTTCGCTCAGAAGTAAAAAGATGAATATTTGATTCCGTATATATATCGATTGATGTTACAGGATAAAAGATAGATTTATTTAACTTTAAAATTCATACATGTAAGATAGTAGTTTGCATTCTCTACTTAACTCTTCTAATGAATTATTATTTTCCATGTAATATTGATTTAAAACTTGTTGTCTATTGTATTCTATTAGATTTTTCCTCGTCAAGACTAACGATAATTTTGTTGTATATTATCTTAGTCATAATATTCTTTATCGGGCTAGTTGAGCTCACCCTTTTCCTTTTTGTTCCATTTTTCTTCTCAGAGGCGCAGAATGTAAATAGTATTTAGCTCAAAAATGGAATGATGGTTATAGAGAGAGTTGTTTAGTAGTCCTCACCATTTTTGTAAAATAATGTATCAATAAATGTGATGAGGATTTATTTGGGTATAGATATTGTCTGTAAGATAATATTTGTATTCAAACTCACAGCTTTTACTATTGTAATAATAAAGTTGTAGTTGTTTCTCGCACTGTATCGACAACTCGTAATGGGTGATGTATACCTATTTTGGGGCGCCACAGCTTGGTATCGTAGCTTAGGATATGATCTCCATGAGATCGGGAATAGAACTAGAGGAGGGAGAGACGTAGTAAATCCTTCGCTAGTGTGTCCTACCTAAGCTTATTTGTTAGTTGGTCAAGATATAGGATATTATGTGATATATTGATTTGCTTAATTAACCCTTGTTTTATGACAAGATTTGAGAATGTCAATCGAGAATATTATTAAAGTGGAAATGAGACCGTGGAGACGCCTCAGACTCACCAACGAGGAGAACGTGCAACAGTCGGGCAATGTTCCTCCCGTGAACAAACACCATCGAAAGTAGATGATGAACGAGGGATGTTTAGAAGCTTTTTAGCTCATGCAAAATCGCACGAGGAGACTCGTGTTCAAAATATGTGAGGAAATGATAGCAATTCACACAAGTTGTCACAACCAAGCAGCTTCAAAGAGTTGGGACCACTGTAATTTAAGGGAAAGCCGATCCGATCACGGCGGAAACATGGGTCAAGCAAATTACCAAGATATTTGATGTCTTGGGATGCACTGAGGAATGAAGGTTCCATTCGCCACCTTTATGTTCCGTATGCGAAAGGTGATCACATGGTGGAGAGTCGTGAAGCTGCACTCCATCCAACAAGACTCAAAGATGTCTTGGGAGACATTTCAGAACTATTTAATGACAAATACTTTCCGAAAGTGTTCGCTATACGAAGGAAGTGGAGTTCATCGATTAGAGCAAAACAACATGACCAAGGTGTCTCAAAGACGAGGCAAAGTTTGCAGAGTTATCCGTGTTTGCACCTCATTTGGTGGAGAATGAGGAACGATGACGCGGATGTTTCTTAGAGGTTGAAACCCAAGATACGCCAAGATCTCATTTCTCATAAATTTTTCTCTACTCAGATGTTGTAAAATGGCTCAATTATTAGAGCGAGATAACGAGTACGGCCAACTCGAGGGACCACAACCAGGATCATAATTTAGATGGCAACCAACAAAACAACGATAACCAATGAGAAAGAAAAGAAGACGGACAAAATGGTAACCACTCCGGTGGTAATCATGGCCATGAAAATAGAAGAAGCGAGTCAGGAGGAGATTTTAAAAGAGGAGATTTAACAACGACCATGTGAAGACGACAAAGGCTAAGCAAAGAATCGGTTCTAAGGGAGGAGAACGACCACCCATTATATGCTACAAATGCGAAAAGAGGGACATATCACCCAACCCGCCCACAACAGCTCAAGGTATGCTATAATTGTGGAAAGGAAGGACATATCGCCGGATTGTACGCAGAAGTTTAAACCTAGTTCAATGGGGACGGTGACTCAAAAGATTGTCCCGTAAAAGTCAAAGTCAACGGTGCTCTCGAAGAGCGTTTGTTGTGATCGGTCAAAATGCGAGGAACCCAAACGAGGTGATCACGGGTAAGCTAATCATAAATTCTTGTGAAGTTTATACTTTACTAGATACCCTGCATACCCATTCATTTATCTCTCCTACTTGTGCTCAACGCTTAAATTTGACTCCGAAAAATTAGACTTTGACCTATCTCGTGGAAACTCCGTTAGAGAAACTTTCATCACATCCACCGCTTATAAATCTTGTTTGATTCAAGTTGGCACCATCACATTACCGCTGACCTTATCTCTTTAAAGATACTTGCTTTTGATGTGATTTTAGGGATTGATTGGTTAACTACTCATCATGCCAAAATTGATTGTTTTCGTAAGGTTGTTAGTTTTCATATTCCTAAACAACCTCGTTGTATTTAATTCAAGCAACTAAACCATTAAAATCAATCACCGCCATATCTAATCATAAAGCTATTCGCTTATTGAAAAACGGATGTCAAGCTTTCTTAGCCCATGTTATGGATTTGAATAAAGACACGCCAAATTTGAATAATATTCCGTTGTTATCGATTTTCCCGACGATTTTTCAAGAACTTCCCTGGCCTACCCCGTAACGTGAAGTTGAATTCTTTATTGATCTTGAACCCGCACAAAGCCCATTTCTAAAACCCCATATCGAATGGCTCCTATTGAACTTCAGAGTTAAAGGTCCAACTACGTGAGTTGTTGGACATCTGCTTCATCTGGCCCTAAGACATCTCCTCGGGGTGCTCCTGCTTTATTTGTAAAGAAGAAAGACGGAGTATGCGACTTTTGTATCGACTATCGGAATTGAACCATGTCACCATCAAGAATAGGTATCCTCACCTCGATTGATGACCTGTTTGACCAGCTTGCAAGGAGCACAATTCTTTTCAAAAATCGATCTTCGCTCGATATCATCACCAAGATTAGAATCGAGGATATTCCAAAGACCGCTTTTAGAACTCCTGCAGACGGCATTATGAATTCCTAGTCATGTCTTTTGATCGACTAATGCTCCCCGCGGCTTTCATGGATATGATGAACCAAGTATTCAAGGAATATTTGGATCATCGTTGTTGTCTTTATTGATGACATCCTCATATATTCCAAAAGTCGTGGAAGATCATGAGCACCATTTGAAGTCGGTACTCCAAAGGCTTCGTGAAAACAAGCTTTATGCCAAGTTAAAGAAATGCGAAGTTCGCTTGAGGAAGTAGCATTCCTTGGGCACGGTGTCAAAACATGGAGTATCCGCTGATCCGGCCAAGATGAAGCAATACAAAGTTGGGAGCAACCAAGTTTCATGATCAAGCACGCAGCTCGGGCTTACCGGTTATTATCGGAGATTCGTGGAAGGATTTTTCTAATCGCTACTCCATTAACTCAAATTGACTTTAAAGATATAAAATTCAGATGGAGCGAGGAACGCGAGAAGAGTTTCCAAGAGCTTAAGAGAGACTTATTTTGGCACTGTTTCTAACAATACCATCCGGGCACGGATGGATTTGTTATCTACAAACGATGTTTCGTGCAAAGGGTTAGGATGTGTTCTCATGCAAACGGGAAAGTCATAGCCTATGCCTCGCGACAACTTAAAGAATATGAGAGGAATTATCCTACTCATGATCTAGAGTTGGCAAAGTAGCTTGTTTTCAAGCGCTTAAAGATATGGAGGCACTATCTATATGGGGAGAAAGTGGAGATATATTCGCACCATAAAAGCCTCAAATATTTCTTCACGCTAAAAGGAACTCAACACGCAAGAACGACGCTTGGCTTCGAGTTGTTGAAAGATTACGACCACACTATTCAATACCATCCCGAAAAGTGAACGTGGTAGCCGACGCGCTGAGTAGAAGATCATATGCGTGAACGAAAAGCGATGATGTCAAGTATACGACAGAGCCAACTTTAATAGAAAATTTAGGTTGCTTTCAAGCCAATCAATCTTGAAATGATGCGTATGAAGAAGAAAGTACAAGAAGGTGCTATTCCTAAGCGAGAATCGATGATGAAGGAATACTTCGAGTCCACCTGCATTTTGTGTTCCTAACGACTCGAATTGAAGTACAAGATCATGATGGAGGCACACAATACACCGCTTGTAATCCATCTCGAAGTACCAAAATGTATCGTGATCTTCGACATACATTTTGGTGGAACAATATGAAGAGAGAGATTGCAAAGTTTATCTCGATGTGTTTAACTTGTCAACGGTAAAGGCGAGCATCTAGTACCTAAGGGTCCATTGTAACCACTTGAGATTCCAAATGGAAGTGGGAACACATTACCATGGATTTCAACACGGGTCTTCCTATGGTTTCTCAAGGCATCAATGCTATTTGGGTTATTGTTGATAGATTAACCAAGTCCGCTTCATTTCTTGCCGACACGGAGACTTATTCCCTTGAACGCCTTGCTAGTATATATGTAAATGAGATTGTGAGGTTGCATGGCATGCCAAGATCCATAGTTTCGGATCGTGACCCAAGATTCACTTCAAGATTTTGGGTTAGCTTGCAAAAAGCTATGGGCACGGATTTAAGATTTATTCATTAAGCATACCATCCTCAAACGGACGGACAATCGAGAGGACTATTCAAACTCTTGAAGATCTATTAAGACTCGTGGTCCTAGATTTCAAGGGGAGTTGGGATAAGTATTTACCATGGTGGAATTCTCCTACAACAACATTTATCGTGCAAGTATAGGTGTGGCTCCATTTGAAGCATTATATGGACGAAAGTGTCGCTTCCAATATGTTGGGATGAGGTGGGTGAAGCAACATTGTTGGGACCCGAAAGTTAAGACGTATGATCACCGAAAAGATCCAAATGATTCGACAACGATACAAACCAAGCACAAGATCGACAAAAGAGTTATGCGGATCTTCATCAAAAGGACGTGGAATTTAGTATATGGGATCATGTATTGTCATGAAGTTGCTTCCATGGAATGGAGTTACAAGATTGGGAAGAGAGAGAAAGCTCAATCCACGCATTTATTGGTCCATTTCAAATTCTTGACCGAGTAGGAAATGTAGCCTATAGACTCGCGCATTACCTCCAAGTATGTCTCGTGTTCATAATGTGTTTCATATATCCGCATTTCAGAATATGTGAAAGACCCCAACCACGTTATCGAGTTAGAAACCGGACGAGATAGCCAAGACTTAACGTATGAGGAGGTAATTGCCAAGATCTTGGATAGAAGAAGGAGCACATGTCCTACGACGAAGGTCATACCACAAGTTAAAGTTTTGTGGAGGAACCATGTTATAGAGGAAATGACCCGGGAATTGGAAACTAAATGAAAGCGTAGGTATCCTCACCTTTTCAAACACTGTGTACGTATGTCAATTTCGAGGACTTAAATTTCATAAGGAGGGAGGTCAGAAGACCTCAAATAATTAATAAATGAAATTTATTTTCCTCTAATTATTATTTTGAAATAGTAAGGGTTGATTTGATTAATGTGGATAGTTATGGGTAAAATACGCAAGTATTTCAAAATAAGCAAATGGTTATAAAATATTCATTATTGTTTGGGAATATTCGTTTGGTCGTGGAATATTCAGATCGCTTTGGGAATATTCGCACGATTTGCAGCCCATGTGTGGGCCCCATAACGGAAAGTTTATGGAGGAAGAAAACGACAAATATAAGTTGTTTAAAAAATAACTACAGTAGTTGTTACCGTGTACATCGTTGGAATACCTTATGGTTAAAACACAAGAATACGCGTTGTCGCACAACAAGAAGACACCAGATTGCACCAATTATCGACTCTTACGTAAGAAGGCACTACTCAATAATGGTTACAAAGAATTATCGCTCAAGATTTTATTGATTTAATAATTGTTGCGTTGATATTTTATATTGTCGTTGTTTCAATAATTATCATTACACAAGATTTTTCATTATCGAAGCAATAATTCATATTATCCTAATAATATTATTAGATAACATTATTGGCAATGTCTAGAAAGTTCTCGCTAAAAGGAGAGGTTTGGTCACCTAATCAATGCGCCAAGAAGGAGAAATTTTATCGAAAGCCTCCCTCTTCTCGAACCGCACTCATTCACAATATCAGGATTCTCAGTAATATTATTTATGAATAATTAATTATTGATTTATATGATGAGGAAAATATTGATTTTATGTGGATATAGATGGAGAAAATTTTTAATGTGACAATTGTTGAAAATTAAAATTTTATCTTTTTTCTCGATAAAATAATTCATTTAAATATATTATTATATTTTTAATAATATAATAATGGTGATATTTTTACAATGAATGTGTGATATATGAGTATACGAGGAGAAAGAGTATTTTTGTTGCAATAAATGTTTAAAACATGTTAAACATGTTGGTGGACCCCATTTCGACCGAAATTTGATTATATTTTTGTAAAATCGCCTCGCTTATGGATTTTGCCAATTTTGTTTGGAATTTGAAAATATTTTCTTCTCAAAGTTGTAGAGAATTGAATTTCTATAAAACACGCGAGATTAGAATTTTCCGATAAAAGGGCTATTTATTATGAATTATTGAAGTTCAAGTTCAAATAATTGATTTTTGGAAGTTTAAAATATTTTTAATATGAAAAACGTTTTTGGTGATTTGAGTGTGGGTCTTGTATGTGTTTTAATGGCTGAATTCAGTTGGTATGCATAGAAGTTGTAGAAATAATAATAATATTATTAAATTAAATTTTCTACTTTGGTGTTCTTAAGCATTTTCCTATAAATAGGTGCTTTAGGTTAGAATTGAAAATTACACCGTAAATCAAGTTTTCTCTCTATATTATCGAGCGTATTCTTGTGAGTATTTTGAGTATACTTTGAGTATTGCTATACGGTGCAAGTTCAAGTCATAGTCAATATCCCGACGCTTCAACTAGAAAACCGCTTCTTTTCGAGGTAAGTGGATATTATTTTTTTTAAAATGATATTATTTATTCTAATATCATTATGTCAAGTATTGATCCGAACTTTTTAATCAAATTTGGAACTTTTAGTGTCTGGGTTACTATTCACGATACTAAGATTATTCACGATATACTAGATTATTCACTTAATACTAAGACTATTCATCGAAAAATAAAAATTTTTCTTTTCGCTCAAAATATCTATTCGGATACTAGCTTTGATTGTATCCATGTTTTGATCATTCTTGAATTTTACACCACTATGATTATTTTTGAGGTATTTTTGGACGTGGATAAAATAAAGTACTTAATCCTTAATCCTTAATCCTTGTCATTTTGATTCAATCGGATTCGCTTTTTTAAAAAATATTTTCATCATCCTCGCCTTAAATGATGATATTATGGAATATCTTTGGCCCGTAGCAAAAGATGAATGAATGATTGATGAATATCTTTGGGCCAGTAGTGCAAAAGATGAACAGTGTTTTTAGATGAAATTACTAATCGATGAATATCTTTCGCTCAGAAAGTGCAAAGATGAATATTTGATTCTAGATATATATTGATTGATGTTACAGGATAAAAGATAGACGATTTAACTTTAAAATTCATACATGAAGATAGTAGTTTGCATTCTCTACTTAACTCTTCTAATGAATTATTATTTCGCCATGTAATATTGATTTAAAACTTGTTGTCTATTGTATTCTATTAGATTTTTTCCTCGTGAAGACTAACGATAATTTTGTTGTATATTATCTTAGTCATAATATTCTTTATCGGGCTAGTTGAGCTCACCCTTTTCCTTTTTGTTCCATTTTTATTCTCGGGAGGCTAGAATGTAGCGAGTATTTAGCTGGGTATGGAATGATGGTTATAGAGAGAGTTGTTTAGTAGTCCTCACCATTTTGTAAAATAATGTATCAATAAATGTGATGAGGATTTATTTGGGATATTATCTGAAGATATTTGTATTCAAACTCACAGCTTTTACTATTGTAAGATAAAATATTTGTATTCAATACTCTAATAAAATAAATAACTTTATAAAAGCTATTTTATATAAAAAAGATTTTACTATGCAAAACACTATGCATAATAAAATATAATATATTCTAATTAGTCTAATAAAACAAATAACTTTATAAAAGTATTCTGCATTTTATATAAAAAGCTTTTTGCTTTTATTACATTAATAATACTAATAAAATAAAATTTATCATCATTATTATAATTCACACTATTAACGACCGTGTCGTTCCTGTGAAGAGGGTGATGATTTCTATACCAATTAGGTGACCAAACCTCTCCTTGTAACTTCAGACATCGTTAATATTGTAAATAATAATATTAATAACTTCTTCGCCTCAATTATTGATTTAATAATATATAAAATATTGACAATAATTGAATCAAATAATGTGAGATACTATACAAGAATTATTGTAGCAATAATTGAACAAAACCGAGTGACTTCTCACGTAAGATCAATAATCAATACCGTGTGTGCTCTTATGTAAACCACGCCAGACATCGCATTCTTTTACTAATGTAGTAGTTCAACAGTTTTAACGGTAAAACTTCTGTCGTTATTTTCATAAAAATATTTTTGTCATTTTCTCAATCCGACAATAATTTTGTTGTGGGGTCCACCAATGATTGTACCGTCGTACGGATATTCCCCGACAAAAAGAATATTCCCCAACCAATCGAATATTATACAACAACTTGCATACTTTTCAAAATTTATAAAGAAGAAATCACCATGCATGCGATAGACCGCACAGACAAGTTATTCCAACAGAATAATAAAGAATGGAACTAGGTCATCCGTAAACGCACAGACAGGATATTCCAACAAAATAATAAATAACAAAACCAGGTTATGCGTAAACGCACCGACAGGATGTTCCAATGTAATAATAAAGAATGGAATAACAAAAGACTTCACAGGCATGCGATAGATCGCAAGACGAGATAAGTTATTCCAATAGAATAATAAATAATGGAACTGTGTCAGCGAATACGCGACCGGCTGTGATATTCCAATGAATAATAAAGAATGGAATAATGTAAGAATTTCACCATGTATGCAAAGATTGCGATGTATAAAGTTATTCCAACATAATAATAAAGAATGGAATAATGTAAGAATTTCACCAAGTATAGGGTAGTCGCAGATACAAAAGTTATTCCAATGTAATAATAAAGAATGGAATAATGTAAGTTCTCTTCATGAATACAAAAGAAATAATACCCCTTTACGTGTACAACAAATAATATCCCTTACTTTATAAAGAAGAGTACTTCAACGGGTAGAGCGGGGATATACTTGAAGAAAACTTGCACTACTTTCTACGCTCAAAGCTTTCTTAAACTCTAAAGAAATACGCTCGAGATTACAGAAGAAAAACTCTCTATAGTTTCTCTCTAGAGTTTCGTGGAATTCGTAAGAAATAATGAAAGAATGAGCTTCTATTTATAGGAGAATGGACTGAATAGTAACTAATTCATGAACGGTCCAGTTGATTTACTTTTAATCGGACGGTTCATATAGATTTAATAAAATATTCTAATAAAACAAAATATTTTAAATAAAATATAATATATTCTATTTATAATCTAATAAAACGAATAACTTTATAAAAGTATTCTATTTTATATAAAAAGATTTTACTATGCAAAACATTATGCAAACACTATGCATAATAAAATATAATATATTCTAATTATTGTCTAATAAAACAAATAACTTTATAAAAGTATTCATTTTATATAAAAAGATTTTACTATGCAAAAAAAACTATACATAATAAAATATATTATATTGTAATTATTGTCTAATAAAATAAATAACTTTATAAAAGTATTACATTTTTATATAAAAAGCTTTTCTATTTTATTACATTAATAATACTAATAAAATAAAATTTATCATCATTATTATAATTCACACTATTAATCCACTGTGTCGCTCCCGTGAAAGAGGGCTTTCAATAAGGATTTCTCCCTATCATGCCGCATGATTAGGTGACCAAACCTCTCCTCGCGTAACTTCTAGTACATCGTTAATATTGTAAATAATAATATTAATAACTTCGCTGCGTCTCAATTATTGATTTAATAATATATAAAATATTGACAATAATTGAATCAAATAATGTGAGATACTATGCAAGAATTATTGTAGTAATAATTGAACAAAACTCGAAAGTGACTTCTCACGTAAGATCAATAATCAATACCGCAAAGCTACTATGTAACCACGCCAGACATCATTACTTTTACTACTGAGTAGTTCAACAGCTTTTAACGGTAAAACTTCCGTCGTTATTTTCATAAAAATATTTTTGTCATTTTCTCAATCCGACAATAATTTTGTTGTGGGGTCCACCAATGATTGTACCGTCGTACGGATATTCCCCGACAAAAAGAATATTCCCCAACCAATCGAATATTATACAACAACTTGCATACTTTTTAAAATTTATAAAGAAGAAATCACCATGCATGCGATAGACCGCATGCATAAGCAAGTTATTCCAATGTAATAATAAAGAATGGAACCAGTCATCCAAAACGCACGCAGATGTGATATTCCAACAAAATAATAAATAACAAAACCAGGTTATGCGTAAACGCACCGACAGGATGTTCCAACCGAATAATAAAAAATGGAATAACAAAAGACTTCACCAGGCATGCGATAGACCGCACAGATAGGTTATTCCAATAGAATAATAAATAATGGAACTGTGTCAAAGCGTAATACGACCGATGCGGATATTCCAATGTAATAATAAAGAATGGAATAAATGAAGAATTTCACCATGTATGTATGCAAGATTTGATAGACAAAGTTATTCCAACATAATAATAAAGAATGGAATAATGTAAGAATTTCACCAAGTATAGGGTAGTCCTCGTGATACAAAAGTTATTCCACGTAATAATAAAGAATGGAATAACAGAAGTTCTCTTCATGAATACAAAAGAAATAATACCCCTTACGTGTACAACAAATAATATCCCTTACTTTATAAAGAAGAGTACTTCAACGGGTAGAGCGGGGATATACTTGAAGAAAACTTGCACTACTTTCTACGCTCAAAGCTTTCTTAAACTCTAAAGAAATACGCTCGAGATTACAGAAGAAAAACTCTCTCTATAGTTTCTCTCTCTAGAGTTTCAGGGAATTCGTAAGAAATAATGAAAGAATGAGCTTCTATTTATAGGAGAATGGACTGAATAGTAACTAATTCATGAACGGTCCAGATTGATTTACTTTTAATCGGACGGTTCATATAGATTTAATAAAATATTCTAATAAAACAAAATATTTTAAATAAAATATAATATATTCTATTTATAATTTAATAAAACGAATAACTTTATAAAAGTATTCTATTTTATATAAAAAGATTTTACTACGCAAAACATTATGCAAAACACTACGCATAATAAAATATAATATATTCTAATTATTTTCTAATAAAACAAATAACTTTATAAAAGTATTTATTTTTTTATATAAAAAGATTTTACTATGCAAAACACTATGCATAATAAAATATATTATATTGTAATTATTGTCTAATAAAATAAATAACTTTATAAAAGTATTCTGTTTTATATAAAAAGCTTTTCTGTTTTATTACATTAATAATACTAATAAAATAAAATTTATCATCATTATTATAATTCACACTATTAATCGACTGTGTCATTCCCGTGAAGAGTAGGGCTTTCAATAAGGATTTCTCCCTATCATGCCGCAATTAGGTGACCAAACCTCTCCTCGCGTAACTTCTAGACATCGTTAATATTGTAAATAATAATATTAATAACTTCGTTGTCTCAATTATTGATTTAATAATATATAAAATATTGACAATAATTGAATCAAATAATGTGAGATACTACGCAAGAATTATTGTAGCAATAATTGAACAAAACCGAGTGACTTCTCACGTAAAGATCAATAATCAATACCGTGTGCTACTATGTAACTAATGCCAGACATCGCATTTCTTTACTACCGAAAGTAGTTCAACAGCTTTTAATTCAGTAAAACTTCGTCGTTATTTTCATAAAAATATTTTTGTCATTTTCTCAATCCGACAATAATTTTGTTGTGGGGTCCACCAATGATTGTACCGTCGTACGGATATTCCCCGACAAAAAGAATATTCCCCAACCAATCGAATATTATACAACAACTTGCATACTTTTCAAAATTTATAAATATTACCCACAACTATAACATTATATCAAATTCATTCCATAATATAAAAAAAAATATTTCGAGAAATTTAAATTTTTATTCATAAAATTTGGGGTCTCACAAAGACCATTACACAAACTCAAATATATTGTCATTATTAAAATCACAAAAGATATAAACCAACATTCTCCCCCTTTTTGATGATGACAATATATTATCTTTTGAATTTATATGCTCCCCCTATCTATAAGGCTCCCCCTAAATTTATGCATATTAAGGAGCTTAAAAAAAATGACATGATCCAAAAAAAAACCATCATTGCATATATTATCTCACTACCAACATGAATACCAATTCAAACCAATTTAAATACCAAACATCTCTCCCCCTTTGTCATTATCAAAAATAAATAAGACTATGCATATAAATCATTAAGCACAAGTTGATTAAGCACAATTATCATTATCCAAATATCTCTCCCCCTTTGTCATCAACAAAAATTAATTCATATCAATTTAGCAAGCTTATAACAAAATCACATATAGCAAATAAACAAAATGATCATACCTTTGCGATTTTTTACCTATATATATCAACATTTTGTTACCAATAATAAACTTGATAGTTGAGCTCCTTAGTATAGTCTCTCAAAGTAAAGTATCATTCGTCTCCATTTTGACCTTGAGATATCTACAAAATAAACAAATCTTCTCTACCTTTTTGGTACCCAAATCTTCTTGGGTCCATTTGGGTTAAGAAAGATATAAATCACATTTCTTTACCCAAATTTATTTTATTCTAATTTTATTACAATTAGAATCAAAATGACCTTTAAAACCACATTTTTTACAAGTAACAAACGGTGAACTATAAAGTGGCTTAAACCTTGGTTTACTATTAATCATTCCAATATTATCATTAGTTCTATTTTTTACATTTTTAATAGGATTATACCAAATTCCTTGTTTATCAAGACTAGACCTTTGTGCACCTAACATTATATTTAAATTCTCTTCTCCTTGAACAAATTTAGCAAGATCATTTTTTAAAGATGTTAGTTCTGCATTTGTTATATTATCATCATGTTGAACATTCATCATTTTTCCATCATTAAAAGCATCTATGCATGCGTCTCTCATTTTCAAATTTTCTTTTAACACTTCATTTTTATTTTTAAGATATTCATTTTCTTTTCTCTCTTTATTAAGCGACTTAACTTCATTCATTAGCTCATCTACACAATTCTTAAAATATGCAGTTTTCTTTTTGAGCTGTTGATTTTCATTTTGTAAAGCAATATAATCAGGCATAGATATTTTAAAAGCTTCATGAAAATTTGTTACCTCAAGTTGATCTCATCTTCTAGTCCCATGAAACAGAATTGGACATTTTCTTCTTCTTGTTTCGTTCCGGACTTACTCACTGGAGTTGAGCTACCTTTTTGATTTTTTCTTTGTTTCTTCCTTTGAAGTAGTCTCTCGAGTTTTCTTGAGAGCATTTCAATTTCTTTATCAAGATCTTCGTGATCACTTTCATTGTTTCTTTCTACTTGAAGTGCTAATGTTTTCTTTATTGGTGCTTCATCCTCTTCATCATACCTCTCGAGTTGATTTTCAAATTCTTCAAGCTCTCCAAATAAAGTGAGAGTTTCCATCGTACTAATTGTTGGTGAGTCTTGGAGAGTTGTGACTTTCGGTGCAAACCGTTTGGGCATGACTCTTAGTATCTTTCTATTAATTTTCCTCTGATCAATTTTCAGCCCCAACATACTTAGAGAGTTCATTAGAGTGAGAAATCTCCCTTGAGCTTCATTAATTGTTGGAAATTGTTAAATCCACAACAGAAATTGTTATTTCCACAACAAAAGTGTCGCTATAGATCATATAGCGACGGTTTTCACCGTCGTTATACATCTACAGCGACACTTTTGTTGTGAAAATAACAAAAAATATTGTGGATTTAACAATTACCTAATTGTTTCATCCTTTTCTAACTTGAATAACTCATAGTCTTGCATTAGCATACTTAACTTCACCTCTTTTACTTTGGAAGTACCTTCATGGCTTGTCATGATAGTATCCCACATTTCTTTTGTTGTGTTGCACGATGATACTTTATCAATTTCAGCTTGGACCATTCCGCTTAGCAAGGTGTTCATGGCTCTTGAGTTGTAAGAAAACATGTAGCTTTCATTTTCATCCATGTCCATGAGAGTCTTGAGTCTACCATCATCATGTCTAGGAATAACAGGTCCATTTTCAACTACCCACCATTCTTATGGGTCTCTTTTAAGAAAAATCTTCATACTGAACTTCCAAAAGTTGAAGTTTTCGCTTCCTATCAACAGAGGTGGTCGGCTTGTGGATTGACTTTCTTGAAAATAAAGGTGTGTCATAGGATCTTTCCCTACGACCTGCAAAGATCAATATTAGTAGAGCCTTGCTTTGATACCAAATGTAATTCTGTAATTAAGCACACCTAGAGGGGGTGAATAGGTGTAAATACTCATAAGTGATCTACAGTGGCCAATTTTTCAAGTTTACTATAAGAGCTATAATCGTATCTGGCCTAACCACGTAAAGTATTAGTTATGTTCTTAGATCGTTATAAGCTGGATGACTAATATTTTGTCCGTATTAGTATAAAATTTTTCCAACTAAAATCAAAATCGCAAAATATAAAGCTAAAAAAAATGTAAATGTAAGAACAAAAATCACACCAAGATTTTTATGTGGTTCAAATTTCTATCCTCTAGTCTAGTAGCCTAATTCACGTCCAATACCAACTAGTATTGGAGACTCTTTTTATTAAACTTAATACTCAATTAAATACAATAAAAAGAACTCCCTGTTCAAATAAAGTTTTCCACTGCGATGGACACCTCTGCCCCCTTTGCACCACTGCAACCTTTCTCACCACTAAGACCTTTGCACCTCTGCAACCTTGAAAGCTTCCTTTGAACAAACTCTATCCACTACTGGATCATCAAGCCAAACTAGACTTGAACTCAAATTTGGTTACAAGAAATATATGATTACAAAGAATTCTTATTTCCAGCTAACAAAGAATTAATACTAAAACAAGACTTGCTGGAAATAAATTTTGATAGCTCTCTATGGAAGTATCTTTGTATAATACTGATATTTGCTTTGATTCCACTGAACTGATGTATATTTCCCTTGTCTTATATGTATCCTTGTTTTAGCCAAGAAGAGATATATATAGAATAGACAAACGGCTATAAAACTTTTGTGACGCCCCCAAAATAGGTATACATCACCCATTTTGAGTTGTCAATAACATGATACAGAAACAACTACAACTTTATTAATACAATTGTCGTGCAAAATACGACAACACTTAAACTGTGAGTTTAAATACAAATATTGTCTTCTAGACAATATTCACACCCAAATAAGTCCTCATTACAATTATTGATACATTATTTTATAAAAATAGTGAGGATTACTAAAACAACTTCTAGAACCATCATTCCATACCCCGACTAGTACTCGCTACATTCTCGCCTCCTGAGAAGAAAAATGGAATAAAAAAGAAAAGGGTGAGCTCAACTAGCCCAGTAAAGAATATTATGACTAAGATAATATAGAACAAATTATCGTTAGTCTTCAACAGGGAAAAATCTAAGAGAATATAATAGACAACAAGTTTCAGATCAATATTCGCAGTGAAAATAATAATTCATAGAAGAGTTACGTAGAGAATGAAATCTATTATTATCTATGAATTTAAAAGTCCATCATCAATATTTTATCCCTGTAACATCAATCAATATACATCTTGAATCAAATATTCATCTTTGCACTACAGGCCAAAGATATTTATCAGTTGGTCATGTTCATCTCAACACCTGTTCATCTTTGCACTACGGGCCAAAGATATTCATTATAAAATCATTAATCTTTACACTACAGTCCAAAGATATTCAATTATATCATCATTTAGGACTGAGGATGATGAAAAATATTTTAAAGAAAACGAATCCAGTGAAACAAAAGAATAAATATTAAGGATTCGTACTTCGGTTTATCCATATCCAAAAATACCTCATAAATAATCATAGTGGAGTAAAATTCAAGAATGATCAAAATATGGATACAATCAAAGTTAGTATCCATAATAGATATTTTGAACGAAAAGGAAAATTTTTATTTTTCGATGAATAGTGCTGTATTCGTGAATAGTGCCGTATACGTGAATAGTGTTGTATATGTGAATAGTAACTCCGACACAAAAAGTTCTAAATTTGATTAAAAGTTCAAACCAATATTTCGGCATAATGATATTGAAGAAAATAATACTCCCTCCGTCCCAAGATAAAAGTCCTGGTGGATTTTTCACGCATATTAAGAAGATGAATAAAATGACAAAATTATCTATAATAATGTCATTAAATATGAAGAGAGAATTAGAATAAGAAAAGTATGAGATATTTAATGTTACGGGTATAATAGGAAAATATGTGTAAAAGTTTGGTTATTAAAGGAAAATGGACATTTAACATGAGACTACCCAAAATATTATTAAGGACTTTATCATGGGACGGAGGGAGTATCATTTAAGAAGAAAATAACATCCCTTACCTCGAAAGAATAGTACTTGGTTTGACTCATCGGATATAGTGTCAAGGAATTTGCAATCAGATAAAGAACACTCAAAGTATTAAAAATACTCACAAGAATATGCTCGATAATATAGAGAGAGAAAACTTGTGTTTCTGGTGTGATTTTCAATTCTAACCTAAGCACCCTATTTATAGGAAAATGCTTAGAACACCAAAGCAGAAAATTTAATAAATTAATAATATTTTCAAAACTTATTCCTACGCACACCAAAGAATCTGATTTCAACCATTAACATGTGCCACCAAATGGAAAAAACGTTTTTATTAAAAAAAATAATTAAAACTTCTAAAAATTAATTATTTCGGAACTTCGAAACTTCGGAACTTCAATAATTCATAATAAATAGCCACTTTATCAGAAAAATTCAAACCTCATATCCTTTTTATAAGAAATTTCATTCTCTACAACTTTACAGAAGAAAGTTTTTCCAAATTCCAAGCCGAAGTTGACCGAAATCCACATACGGACGATTTTACAGGCTATAATCAAATTTCAGTCAAGAAATGGAGTCCACCGACATGTTTAACATGTTTTAATTATTTTTAGTAACAAAAATACTCATCCCCCACATATACTCATATATCCCACATTCATTGTAAAAATATCACTATTATTATATTATTAAAATATAATAATATATTTAAATGAATTGTTTTATCAAAAAAGATAAAATATCAATTTTCAACAATTGTCACATTAAAAATTTTCTCCATCTATATCCACATAAAATGAATATTTTCCTTATCATATAAATCAATAATTAATTATTCACAAATAATATTACGAATCACAATATCGAATAATCGTGGTGTTCAAGAAAAGAGGGGCTTTCAATAAGGATCTCTTTACTTGCGGCAAGCAATTAGGTGACCAAACTTCTCCTGTAGGCGTAACTTTCTAGACATTGCCAATAATGTTATCTAATAATATTATTCAGATAATATGAATTATTGTCTCAGATAATAAAAAAATCTTTGTGTAGTGACAATTATTGAAACAACAAAGAATATAAAATATCAACGCAAAGCAATTATTGAATCAATAAAATAAAATATTGAACAAGAATTCATCTTGTAACAATTATTGAGTAGTGCCTTCTTACGTAAGAGTCAATAATTGATACAATACTGTGTGCTACTGTGTTTTAACCACTGAGTATTTCAACAGTATTAACGGTAACAAGTACGCCGATATTTATAAACAACTTATACTTGTCGTTTTCATCATCCAATCGCTTTCCGTTATGGGGCCCACACAAAGTCGCTACCTGTCGCATTTAATATTTCCACAAGAAGAATATTCCACCACCAAACGAATATTCCCCGACAGTAATGAATATTTTATAACCACTTGCTTATTTAAAATATTTGTGCATTTTACCCATAACTAACCACATTAATCAAATCAATCCTTACTATTTCAAAATAATAAATAGAGGAAATTAAATTTTATTTATTAATAATTTGGAGTCTTATAACTTTGTTAGCATAAATATCTCAACAAATGTTAAAAAATATACTTGAGACCAGCGGATATAATAATAATTGTTAGCAGGAATATCTTATATCACAGTTGGTATAGAGATAGGATTTCAACAAATAATATATGCCAGCGAATATATAATTTAAAAGATTTGAAATCCAAGTCAAATTAAAAAAGATTATATCAAGGAATAAAGGATAATATCTGATAACAAATTCCTTATAAGACTCCTTTCCAATTTGAATAGCATAATATAAGGAGAGAAATAGTCTAAGTGAAATACCCAACAAATTGCTCAATCAGGTACTCAGATTGCATACCTTTATTTTAATTGGTCAACCGAGAAATATCTTTCCAAAACAGCAAGTCAACAAATAGATTAATAAAACAACCTAAAAATAAAGAGCAATATGAAATGAAAGATAGAGTCCATACTCTACACAGAGTTCTAACCCACCTTAATATATTCCAATTCAAATATTAAAACAACTTGTTATCATAATAACCACCTTAACAAAATATAATCCAATACAATCCTGCAGATAATATCAAAACAATAAATTATATTATTTAATCAACCCATTCCAAAATCAATTTAGTTTATTTAATTAATCATATACTTATGCATATTTTCATCATTAAAATAACTTCACCATATATGAAATATTTTTTCTTTAAGACCAAACATGCTAAAAAATCACTCCATGCAAAAAATAATATTTCCATGCAAAAAATAATATCTTCATGCATCATAGAATTAAAATATTTTCTAAATAAATCAAATAAGACCATTACACAAACTCAAATATATTGTCATTATTAAAATCACAAAAGATATAACCCAACAACAATAACAAGCAATCCAAGCATCAAACTATAATGAGACCAAGTTTCATCTACAAAATTCATAACATTACCAATGAGGCAATGATGCTATAGAAATCGATAGCCATTCCGATACAAGTGACCAAATAATGGCAACAATACTTTATTTAAGCAAATTTTCCACCAAATAATGGCAACAATACTTTATTTAAGCAAATTCCTCTAGGAAAAGGAAAAGTAGACTATCTCATTGTTGAATGTATAACTGTACACTCATGTGAAACGGAGTTGCTGTTAAATGTGGAGAGAGATCAACGAAAATATAGTTCTCTGTCAATCAAATGTCAACTATAGTATACAACAATACATGTACTACACTAAATATTACAAACCAAACCTCTTAGGTCTCAAGTAAGTAGAAGGGGCTTGGCGTCCCCCAGGCATCGAGACTTGTTGCTGCTGTTTAGCCCTTTTCTCCCTTTCCTTCTCCTTGCTCTTTCTCTCCACCTCTGCTTGGACTTTCCTAAGATTCTCCATCTCTTCCTCCATGGCGGTTTTGGATTCTTTCTGTTTCTTTTTGTGCTCTAACATTGATGTATCCGAGTCCTTCACAGAGAAAAACATGGGTCCCAGCTCGGCCAGCCACTGGGGCTCCACTGATGTTGCACATTGCATGTACTCCTTCGTGGTCAAGATTAACTCGTGATAAACTACATAATCTGGAGTATATCCCAAACCATACAAAGCACTGCTTGGATGCAAGTGGCATGGCATCCCATTCCTGCAATTAACATACTCCCCAATCCCTTTAAGTCTTGCAGCATTGTGGAAATATGCAGAACAGATGGCCTTTCTCACAATGTCCCAATCTGGACCACAGGATGTCAGAGGGATTTTCAGCGTCTTCAGGATATCCAGCAATTGGGATCTCACTTCTCTAGCCTTTTTTAACCCTTTTGAATGCAGAAAATGGTCATTACACCATTCCCCATTGTAATTATTAGCTTTCCATTGCTGGTAGACATTAAGTAGCGTTAGGTGGTCAGATTCCGGGACAAAGAATTTTTCCCTTGCAGCATCACTTTCCTCAGCCCTATCTTTAGGCCTAAAAAACACTGACGGCACTGAAAGCATTGACACAACCGTCAGAACCTCATTTAGGCATTCTAGCTGTTCTCCAATCAAGAGCATCTTAGCAAGGGGTGGATCCAGAGGAAACTCCACCATTTTCCAACCAAGATCAGTTAGATTTCCGACATTATTAAGGGCACCCAAGACCCACAACTGATACATGGAGTTCAGAATGTTATCCTGCGGTGGTGGATCCATGAAATCAAAATCCAACAAGTTGTCAACTTTGAGAGATTTGAGCAACAGAACCACATTACCAAGGTTGGTCCTCTGGATTTCTGGCACAGGACTGGGCAGCAGTTCATTTTGATATGCACTCTCCGTATAAAGACGATAACAAGTGCCTGGCCCAGTTCTACCAGCACGTCCAGCACGCTGGTCTGCCGCTGCACGACTAACAGGGAACACTTGGAGGGCATCCATACCCATTCGTGGGTTGTAAACCTTCATTTTACCATATCCTGTGTCAATGACGTAAAAAATTCCATCTACAGTCAAAGATGTCTCCGCAATGTTGGTAGCAACAATGCATTTGCGGGCCCCATCTTCAGCTTTCTGGAATATTTTTGCTTGCAAGTCAGCTGGAAGCTGGGAGTATATCGGGAGAATCAACAGCTTAGAGACTGCTTGCTTCGTGGAAGAGACGAGTTGTTCCATGCGTTCTGAAAGGGCATAACAGGACGCTTCAATCTCATCTTGACCGGTCATGAAGATGAGTATGTCACCTGGAGCACTAGTTATGTGTATGGTCATTGCCTGCTTCACTGCAGCTTCTACATAATCTTCACATGGGGTTTTACTATACAAGATTTGCACCGGGAAAGTTCTTCCAGGGATGTGGAAAACAGGTACACTGCAACAAAAACAGTAAACAATTACACAGAAGTCCAGATACTAGCAATGATGGCATGATCTAATTGTTTAACACAATAGTATTTACCTTCCGAAAAAAAGTGAGAACTTTTGTGCGTTTAAAGTAGCAGATGTCACAATAAGCTTAAAATCACGACGCCTGGCAACAACTTTCTTAAGGATCCCAAATAGCACATCCGTGTTTAGTGACCTTTCATGTGCTTCATCCATTACAATGACACTGCAAAATTACGAAAGAATGGTATCTCTCCATTGTAATTACAGACAAAAACTAAACAAATATTAAAACTGTTTTCTATTATCGAAAAGTAGCATATACCGATATTTGTCAAGATCAGAATCTTTCAGGGTCTCACGCAAAAGCACGCCATCAGTCATGTACTGCCCCAAAAACATAAATATGTAAGAAAAAAGAAGCATGGAAATGCAAACACTTGGCATAAACATTTAACTGAAACGTCAAACTAAACCTGCAAGCAAGTGCAGATCAAATTACAAAATGGTGTCAATTGCTTACCTTAATAACAGTATTTGGTCCAGTCACATCCTCAAAGCGAATGGCATAACCAACTTTATCACCAAGTTCAGTTTCCATCTCTTCACTAACTCTTTTGGCAACACTCATGGCTGCCACACGCCTTGGTTGAGTGCAACCCACAATACCATTCGTGGTGTAGCCGTCTTCATGTAGATACTGCGGACAATTTCCAAAGATCAGACAACAAATAAACAATAAATACCATTGGGCAATAATCTACTGCATATATTAGGCGTCTGAAAGAACCTGGGTCAATTGTGTTGTCTTTCCTGATCCAGTTTCTCCAACTACCACCACCACCTGATTTTCTCGAACTACCTGTTCAATGAAATGAAGGTGAATCAAATTATTTGACTAAGACAAGTTTTTCATCTTTCTTTTTTTGGCAAAAGAAAGCAAAAATTTGGAAAGCTCAGATAGCATAACTAATGGATTAGGAAGAAATAAAAAACTTGTTGAGATGCAAGAAATGTATGCATGTCAAGGATTAAAAAAGTCTTGATTGTTTCAATGGTATGTCTTAGGATAAGAGAACAATCTAGTGATACCCAAAAAAGACTTAATGAGCTGTTAGTAATTCACTAATTCAACCCCAGCCTCACTTTTACAAACATTTTTAGGAACAAGATGCAAGAACTGATAACACCAATCATTTGATATTATGATTACAAAAACTCAATCTATCTCATTGCAACTAATTCTTGTGGGAGTCGCTTACAAAAAAACAGAAATAAATATTTGCAGAATAGGTAAAAAAAATAGCATAATGAAGAAAGACATCTGATTAACAATGTGGTAAAATTATTAAACCCTTCCTATCCATACTCATTTAGAAAGTGGTCAGTTCTCTATGACTACCATAAAGTAATTACACCAACTAATGCAATGCCTTTTACCACAAACTAGTTGCGGTAGGCTAACAATGAATCTCATATGTGATCGTAAAAAAGTAGAAAGGCAAGAAACATGTTACAAAGGTCAAAAAATTACATAAAAAATAATAAACTTAATAATTAAAAATTAAAAAAATTAGAACAGCTAATGAGGTCAGAAAATTCTTTAACACTACCCAAATGAGGAATAGATGGAACTAAACGAGGACGATATCAACAAATGATTAGTACGCTATAATCCATGTAATAGCAAATTAACCTACATGTCAAAGGGATAATGTCAAACCTGTAATAATTCATCTCGTACAGAATATATGGGGAGATACTGACGTTGTTGAGCAAGTGTTTTAGACTTTGCAAAATCACTCACTGCCTCATCCTTCTTTAAATGCTGAGCAAACTTGGCATCTTCCTTAAAATCAACTTCACCATCTTCACCCACTACAGCCGTATCAGCATCAATCTAGCATTAAAATGATAACAAAAACTTGAGATCCAGGCTTTTCTAGTTAGCTAATAGCTCAACTAAGAATTATCAATTCTACTAGATTGCTTAAGGCATTATATTGAATTATTCTTACCTGTTCTGCTGTCTTCTCAACACCGAGGATATTACCAAGTTTTGAGCCAGCAAGCTCCCAAAAACGTTGACGTGATTTGTTCATGCTTTGTTTCTCATGAACTTCACGAACCAAAGTGGAACCTTTGCGTGATATTATAGCCATATCCGACGTGGGATCTTTAATAGGCATTATTGGCTCTGCCTGCTTTGTGAAAACAATTCTTCCATCCAGAAAAGGTGGCTTCGTATCTTTGAAAGAAAAAATATCACAAATATATTAGGTATAGAAAATAGTACTCCATAAATACTTGGGTGAAGGGAATAAACCACACAATGATTTTAACAATTATCATTAATGGAGAAGGCTTGCCATACAGTTTACATACCATGAACAAGGAGTATAACCTTTCGTTCTTCCTCATTATCAAACTCAGTCTGCACCTCAGTACCCCTAACGGCTCCTGACCTCAGTAGTTGGCGATCCTCCCACTGAGCATTATCTGCAGTGAGCTGTGATAATTTCTTGCTCTGAGCAAGTGTCATCTTGGTTCCATCCCTTCGAACCTGTCAACTATAATGGGTTAAAAAACAGTGATCACAGTTCAGAAGCCAACATAAATAACCTACCGAACAATGATGACAATACATTTAGTACAAAGAGTAATGTATTTCAGAAACAAAAGGCACAGACTCACAGTGCATATAAATGTAATATCTACTATTTTTCTTTTGCAGGTGCAATTGTGAATGACCAAGATTTCAGACAAGGTGTGATGTAGTTGTCCAAGTGCAAGCTGATCTTTAACTTTTCCTATGCGAGAGTGAGATGTTGTGAACTCAAATGCTTTCATCCATCAACTTCAAGTACCAGTTTAAAAGCTCTAAAAAACTACAGATGATGCAACATTATAGTAAACATCGGGCTGGGCTCCTCATATCTTACAGTAATCTTTGAAGGATTGATAAAAATTTTAAAATATCAGGAACAATTCATTCAAGTTGTTTAACTTGTTTCTGATCAATTAAAGATGTGAACATTGTCACAATTCAGTAAACACTGGTTAAAACTTTTACACTCGGTCTGAAAATTGTATAGGCATCTGCTGCTAAAGCAGATATTACAAATGGAATCACGAAATATAAATTAACTATAAGGTAGCATACAATTTCCTCGGCTGGGGACAGAGAATACCACTTATATTTTAAAGATAAAAGTTAAAAGTACTTTAGAATATTAATTTTTATAAACTTATTTCGGAAACTGCATAGAAAGATTTTTATTCAATTAGAATTATAAACCTCAAACAATTGCATGTTATCACTTTGGGCATGGTCTATACACTAAAAACATTTATGGAAGTTTAGAATAAACACCAAACACAGAATTGAAACTTTCAGAAGTTGTTGTTCTAGTTCCAAAGAAAATGCATTAAAGAATCAGGAATTTTAGGCTTACCCTTCTAATAAAGAGTAACGTTAAGCAATCACACACAACACGTCATTGCAAATATATTTGTGAAGCAACAATATGATAGAAAAATTTTAACTTACCAGTTTCTTGGCCAGCTCTGCTTCTTTCTTTTGGAAAGTAGCCTCATCACCAAGGAAAAATGATGAGCTATCCTCATCGAACATTGTATTGCCTTCTTCTCTATCATACCTATACAATGACCACCACAAGAATGAATATAGGACAGTGAGAAAGAAGGTAAGTGTTACTAGTACAGCCACTCTAATTCTTTATTTGGGTCAAAAAGAGGTCTCCCTAAAAACTTCCTTAGTAAATTATTATATTTTTAAAGTATCAACCACTACATTTGCATGATATGCAAGGAAAGAATATCATAAAGTTGGGAATGCCAAAAAATTTAAAGCTTAAATATTCAAAAAAAGCTCTTAGTTTTAGGAAATCACAAAAAAGGATAAAATGAATCTTAGATTAGGAATGCGAGAAATATGACAACAGATAGCACCTGAATTTCAAAATTGCAATCCTCATGTCAATATTGATTAATGCTTAGTCAAGAGAACAGTGTAGCTGACAAAACGTAAAATCTGATTTTAGTTTAAATCCAATAGTCCTAACTCAAACTCAAAAAGAGCTCTAAGCAATTAAACAGAATAGAGTTAGCTAGCAATCAAGTTGTCAAGAGAGTCGAACAATGCTATCTAATTCAGGTAACGCCATTCCTTTTCTCTGTTAATAAAATGTTCGCTAATGCCTCCTTCAAGCATTTCATAACCAATTCAGACATCAACAAATAGCACGTTGTTCTAATGTACCATGTTGAAGGTTTAAATAACTTACCACGCACGGTCAGAATTGTATTCCATCTCTAGACGCATACTTTCAGTGATCTCTTGATTGTGATCTCTGGGAAAATAACTTTCATCGCCTTCTTCAAACTGAACAAAGAAAAGGAGGTAAAAGTGAGAAGAAACACCAGCACTATTTACAAGTTCCCATAAATACAAGATAAGATTAGAAGTAGATAATCAAAGAATAATGTCTGAAGATAAATGCCAACTATTGAGGCTATTTTGACCTTTGAAGATAACTAGGTTAAGAAACAATTAAAACATAATACCTCAGATTGTTGTGACTTTTCTGCAGAAAAAAGGATCTGTTGGGACCTTCCACCATATCGAGGATTTGAAGATCTAATGGAGGATCCAGACGCCCTTATAGGCACAGGAGAAGGAGCCACACTGTCCCAGGGAGAAGCAGCACCTGCTGTGGAAATTCCGCAATTTTGTTATTATTTTTCATTACTAAAAACAATGCATATACTGAGATCTAATTATGCACTTAGCTTTAGTATAAGAACCTCTCACTAGAGTCCAGGAATTTTTGACAAAAGACTCAAACTTAAGTGCGTCGGAAAATAAATCAAATATCATCAAATTTGATTGAGTTCCCGAAAACATATCAAAAAAATCCATCAAACACATCCCTTTGAAACCTAGGTCTCCTCAATTAAGCAGCAGAATGAGAAGTATGCCCCCCAACCATTTAGTAAAGAGAACAACAATAGATAGCTTCAACTTCAAAATCATAAAATTCGAAAGGAAACAAATTTACTGGCATACCTGATGAGCGAGGAGTATGTCCACCCAACCATGGGGAAACCAATCGTGCATCAGGAGAGGCCCCAAGTAACATCGGAGATGGTGAAGGTTTATGGTGTCTGCTGCTACTAGAGCGACTATCCCGACGTGGTGTATCTTCCCATTCCCATCTACCATCGTCCCAATCAGATTTGTCTGCAAAAATCAGGGCATTTACATGTTAATAGATTGTTCGTAATGATGATTAAAGCACCAGCAAAAAAAATACAGATTTTTGACAATAATTTATGTTTTAATAACCTCTCTAATCTAGAACTTGTTTGTCCATCTACTAAAAGTTTTCAGAAATTATGGAAGTTAAAAATTAGATTAACAAGACATAATTGGAAAATCACTTTTCCCCTTGATAACTTTCAAGTTTCAAAGGGCTTGTCTAATAAAAATATCTAACATTAGTTGCCAAAATTACTATAACATGTTTTCACAGCATTCAGTTTTTTATGGACAAAACCAGAACAAAAAGTCCTAAATGATCAAATGTTACCAGGTGTACACCGCGAACCTTCATATCTACCACGTTTTCTTCCATAATCACCATTGTACTGTTTCTCTTGACGACGAGATCCTTCTTTACGATTGTCATCTTCTCTACCAGTGTTGTGTCTCCTTTCCCCTCTGTTATCACTTCTGGAGTCATCCCTCCAATCTCTTCTACTCCTACCATGGTCAATGGTGTACCTAGAACTCCGATATCGATCACTTTGAGAGCTTACAGTAGATGTGGCTGGAGTCTATAAGCAAACAGAAAAGTCAGGCAGTGTATCAATAATTTACAGTAATAAATTATTATTTGCTTTATACTAGTTTCACCAAGCTACTAAAGGCCCCAAGTTTTGTAAACATTCAAATAAATAATAAGAGGAAAAGCCTAAAGAATGCTGAGGCAACAAAAAGTAATCACACTGACCTAAGGGATCCCCTAAATTTCAACTACATAAATTTATTTACTTGAAATGTTTAAGACTTTCAGGATATAAAGATAATCAAAGTACCCAGTGAGCAAAAGAGACAGCAAACAATATGGTGAAGGTAATCTGCTTCCCAAACTAAGGTCCAAGAGGATAGACAGACAAACCAACAACCATGACAGAGGGAGGTATTAACCTCCTGTTAATCATGGCAACATCAAATGATTCAATTCGATTAAAGACGGTAACTATCAGTTGAAACTGTTCAAAAATGAATTAGAAGCACCAATAAACACTCAACAGTACCAAGTGCTATTCTGTAACAAAACCTCTGGTTCTATTTAGAAGATGCACTAATGTCAAAAAGGTTGGTTGGGAAATGTTTGATTCTGAACAATAACATCAGAAGTCACTTTACCCCTTCATGGTTTTAAAATAGGACAAGTTTAACACCTATTTATTGAATATTTGGTTTATCAAATAAGAGTTCCCACAAGCATGAAACAAGCATAAATGCCCTTAAAAAAAAGTAAAGAAAAAGGAAAATAAAACATCAGTAAGTTTTTTAGTTGTTAGGCATTCACAACTACAAAAACATATGGCACCATAAACAAGCGGACCTTCATTATTACTTTTAAGAAAAATGAATACAATAATATGTGAAGAGAGCTATGACTTGAAACTCGAAAAAACTCAAAATACCAAGTAGTCTAATCTCCCATGTCCGACTTTAACTATAAGATGTGGAGTTTCTTATGTTTGAGAAAGGACATTAATTATATTTTAAAGGAGGGGAGAGGAATTGCGATGAAACTAACTTATTTTTTTCATTACGATCATCAAATATTTAAATTAGATCTATATTTGATTAAAACCCGCAACTGTTTCACATGCTATAAAAACAACAGAGTATAAAAAACGTTTAAACAAACCTCAGAACGCATACGTTCACTTGAACGGTGCCTCCCATGTGCATCACGGCCTTGTCCTTCTTCAGTCAAACTACTTCCTGCAACATTGGGACAAATACTTTGTAAGAAATGGAAGTTACTGCCTTTTCCTCAATCACATGCTAAGATTACAAAAAATTATATTGTAACGGTTAGAATTTGAGCTAAATTGAAGTGGGTTTCATTAACTATTTGAGATGAATCAACATATCAATGTGTTCTACTCCATGAGTAGATTAAAATCAAGTATTTGGAAGCTCAAATCAATGGGATAATGAATGAGAAATTAACTCCCAAAAATCACCCTTAGAAATGTTAATAAATACTTATGGGAAGCTAAGTCCCACATCGAGTAAAAATTAAACATTTAGTGAGTATATACACAATAACATTACTCTTGAGTTTGGGCCCCAAGAAGCACCCCACTTTTGTGGAGGGGAGAGGACCTAGCCCAAACTTGATTTCGTTTAATCACACGCGCGCGCCGCCGACTAACCGGGTCGGGCTCTAGGTCTGGGTATATATATACTTTTTGGACAATTTTTTTTTTAATATTGTTTATTAGTTTTTATTTATTAACATTTGAAGCAAAAGCAAGAAGCGAAGTCAGGAGGTCAAGAGCCGCGGCGCTAAGAACCAATGTCGTGGCGCTTGTGTCCTATCTGATG
Source organism: Panax ginseng (assembly GCA_020205605.1). NCBI lineage: Eukaryota > Viridiplantae > Streptophyta > Magnoliopsida > Apiales > Araliaceae > Panax > Panax ginseng. The sequence goes on along the minus strand of CM035134.1, from coordinate 5,642,318 downwards.
GGCCACTATACTCACCTATAAATAGCATAGGGTGCCAGTAATTTGGGTCATTCCAATCGTCCAACCATCAAGCATTCTAAAATCATTCAACTCTTCATTTCTTAAGTTGTTCATAGTTTATTCTGAGAGAGTTCAGAACATTTGTTTTGATTCGTTGTGTGTTATTTGTTGTACTGCTATAACACACTTTGTCATTGTATCCTGAAAGACAAGTGTCGTTAACTCAAAGCACCGATAAGAAGGGCATATTTGTCTTAAGGAAATAGTACCAAGTACTAGCCTAGACATTAATCTCTTGCATTTTGGTTCACTTCAGATAAGTTTTATATATATATATATATATATATATATATATATATATATATATACATAAAAATTTTAAATTTTCCTAGCAGTAACAGTTTACTCCATAATACAGTAGTAGAGCATTTAAAAAAATTTAAATTTGTTTAGTTCTTCGTTCTTATCATTTTAGTTCCTAGCTTTCTGGCTCTTAGTGCAAGTTCAAGCATGACTGCATGAGTATTTGTGTTTGTGATGTCTTTTAGGGAGGGACAAGTTAGAATTCAATAATAAAGACTTGCTAATTAAAACGAATAAACAAACCGATCAGTTAATAATAAATAATGAAGACTAAAATAGTAAAATTATTTCAAGATATTACTCTACAGAAGTTATCCCAAATTGGAATAGAAAAGGTAGTACCTGAATTTGGTGTGTCACCCACAGCATGTTCACGATATTGCCTACTTATGATATTACCTGCACTAGTGGAGACCCCATTTCCTACTTCATCAACCTCAGATAACTCAGATTTCTCTTCTTCATCCAGAGATGCCGCAATAGAAGATACTCTTTCTCTTGGAACCTTGAATGCACCCTCTACCCTAGCTTCTCGTTTCGCATCAGCAAGGACATCTAACCCTATTTTATTGGTCAAAGATAAATTTTTAAGAACAAAATGAACAATTGTTTGTTTTGCGTACAGGAATTAGGATTATATTCCATAAACAAAGATAAAGGTGTTAGATATCTTAGTCCAACAAGAAAATGAACAATCAAGATACAATCATGGGCAGCAAAGGAGAATGTCGATACTCAAAATATAAGATAATCATCCTCTACGACAAGGACCAATACTACAAAAATAAATACTGTGTACTGAGTTTCACAGTAAAGAAACATCATATATATAAACATTTAAATATTAAATATCAACATACATATATATGATAATATGAGTCTCTGCAATTCATACCTAGAAGTGATCTCCTTTCTGAAGGTCTGAAAACTACTCTATCTTTTCCAGGAATTTGTAACCCACCAGCAGTACTTTTATCAGGTTCCAGCATAGTTGTTGTCTTGTCAAGGTCAATCAGTCCATTATTCCCACCTTGACTCTAGACATAACAAAAGAAACTGATATTAATTGCCAAAGATTACCAGATACGCATATGTAAGAAAGATAGCATCTATAACGCAAACTATACGACATAAAAGACAATCACTTATTTTGTGACACATCTGTAGATATGATACTGACCTCCATGATGCTTTAGACACAGCACTCTCTAAATATTGGCCACCTGCATTTAATAGTGATTCATATTAAATAAAGTTCCATATTGAAATAATCAGTGCAAATTCTATTGAAAAAAAATAACAAGAAATTCTACCCTTGTTTTTGACAGTCAAGGATGAAGTGATCCATTTCAAGATTAACTAATGTCTAACAAAAGAAGGAAAGTCGAGCAAAGTACTGAGGATTAGTAAGATAGCTTTAAGTTGATTCTACCTTGGACACCAATCTTAACCAAAAATCAAATAGTCTAGCTTAATAATTGCAGGAAACCACTATTCACAGTACCGTGAGTGTTTCACCAAAGTAGCTTATTCAAAATTTAACATACCTACAGACCACTCTAAATATAACAACTAAATTAGGTAGAATTAATATATAGTGATTTTATAATTAGACAAGAACTAATTAAGCCCTAAATTTAGCCCCAAAACAAACAAAAAAAAATACAAGTCGAAAAAAGAGTTTCTACCACAATAGGCAGATTCTAGAGCAAAAACGAATGACGAATCAGCTGCAAAATTCTAACTTGAAACTATCCTAGTGATAAATTTCTCGAATTTTAGGGTGTATATATCTGGAAAAGAAAGATATGAATTGCGTACCAAGGATACTGACGAGGGTGGAATCCAAGCTTTTTGATGAAGCTTCAATGGCGGATCAATAGATAGCAAGCCAGTAGAACTTAGTGAGAACGGAGTTGTGGGATGACGGTGACGGTAACCGGCGGCGAGTCAGCAGAGGAGATTTAGCCAGAGAATGGAAACATCAAAAGAGGAAGACGGGGAGGGGAGGATGGCAAGGGGGTAATTTGTGACATAATTTGTAGTTGTCATGAACGACGTAGTTTATAAGAAATCTGAGTCTGACTACGGATTGGAAGGTCGCAGAAAAGAATAACTCAACCCGAGTCGAGTTCTAAAAAAATATTTTTTGAAACTGTTGTAAGGAGCAAAGTATTTTCATATTTTTATTAAATTCCTAGGTAATATAAGTATATAAAAATTTGGGTTTTTGTTTTTAATTAATTTTATTACTATTAAAATTTAAATATATGAATGTATAAATATTTTTCGAATTGTATAATAAACACACATTCGTGTTTCTTAGGTTATATTGAAGATAAAATATTTTTTTTCGATATATATAATTTTTCAAGTTTGTTCTTTAATTATTTTTTGTAATTTTAATATACTAATATTTATTTCTATCAGAAATTGTTGTAATTTATATTTTACCTTAACTGATACTATATAGTATAAATAATTAAGTAGAGATTTTTAAAGACGCATACATTTAATATACTAATTAATGGTAAGATATTGGTTGATTTTAATGAAATTAATTTATAAAGATCACTTCAAGAATTTTTAAAATACTTAATGTTAACGCCAAGATATTCCGTCAACGTTCCAATCACGTAAGACGTCCTGATCCCGACAAAGAAACACGATAAACACCCAAGCTTCGATTGGTACGGACCACGGGGATAAATTTCAGCGTGAGAGTCAATATACGTGTTCACAAGGTTAACAATAGAGGATGTAATGTCTAGTGTATTGAGAGTGATAATAATCCTCAATTGTGTGTATGTGTGAATATGAATGAGAATGTGTATAAGAACGTACCTGTTTGTGTAGACTTAGTTGATAGGTTATACTCTCTTCGCTTTGGGTTCGTACACCCACTCACTCTCCGACACGTACCCCTTGATCTCGATGGGTCTGTCATTGCGCTGCGATCTACTCACTACCTTTGGTCATCATTATGCCACCACGGCTATAATCCCATCCACATTAATGCATGGCGGTGTCTTTAGTCAATGTCATGCTTTTCATCATTACAAGTCAAAGTAATAGATATTAAATGATCCAATGGGTTAGTCCAATGAACCAATCCGGTCTTATAGGTTTAAATAAGTAATATGGTGACTAGGTAGGTGGTGACTTTCAAAGTTCAATAATGATAGCCCAATAGATTAATTAAACAAGTGAGCCCAACTTACTTCTACTACTAAAAGAGGGGAAATATCATGACCCAACATTGACCCCTAATTTTTTGTCAATGTAGATGTTTAATAGAAAACTATAAATGGTCCATGATATTAGAATTTACTAAAGGCCCATAACAGAAGTAATTGAGACATACCCAATTTGGTCCATAAGAGAGTCGGGGGATGTTTGAATGTCCGAGTAAAAGGCCCGATCAATAAAGGATTGAATTTGAACAAGGCGGCCTAAAAACCGGAAATCCAACCGAGAAGCCCAATCTGATAACAATCTGATAAAATATCTAAAGATTGATCCGGACGCTTCCCATTCGAATTCTCATCATTACTAACATTTAATGTGTTTACCAGACACCGTGTAAAGTCAAGATAAAAGATAAACTTTACCAATTTTGACGGTTTTACCTGCCAATTTGAACTTTGAACCTTTGAGCTTTCTTCTCCTTCCCAGAACTTCCTTCTCTGTTTTACGAAATCTCAACAATGGTGACTGTGAACTCTAACCAAAATTCTCCCCTTCGCGTGACTCCGTTTCAGACCGCTTCCCCAATCCAAACCCTAATCAAGAGGGTTCAAGTTCAAATCCTCATCCACGGCAACCATGGGAAGAATCCGCCTCGATACCTTCTCTCCGCCACTCATCGATTTCTTTAAGGATGGGAACAGTTCCTCATGCTAATACCCCCTCTACTTTTACGGAATCTGAGATACGTATCCTCCGGACTCCCTATCAAATTTCGGATATGTATGCTATAAGGGCTCCCTCTCGGAAACGCATGTACCATCGGCGGGATGGTTGGTCATTATATGCCGATTACTTTTCTTGAAAAGGGATTCGTCTCACCCTCCATGCCTTCGTCGTTACCCTCCTAGGGTTCATAGGAGTGGATTTTGCCCAGTTGGTGCCTAATTCCTACATTCACATTCTGGCATTCATTGCCTTTTGTCACGAATTAGGGATTCCTCCCTCTGTCGACATCTTCTTCACCCTTTTCTCGGTTAGTGGGTCCCAGAACGAGGTTTCAAAATGTTGAGCGAGACGGTCTCCTCTACCAACACCGATTTGAGAACAGATCCCTGATGGATACCCCTTCAAGCAACAAGGGTTGGCACGAAAAATGGTTTTTTGTTACGGGACCCAAAATCTCTTCTCTTCCAGATTGGACTATCTCTAATCGGATCTCTGCTGACTTTGGAGATATCCCCGAAGAGCGTGTGAAGGAAATGGCAGATTTTTTGAAGAAGATTCCTCCGAAGGAATGGAGTTTTGCACTTCTGACTAAGCAAGCCTGGCTATATAACCATAAATGCAAATTTCGAACAACTTTGTAACACAGTTTTTTGAGATATTTAAGTAATATGGGTTCTGATACATGGTTATTTGCAGTGTCTCTGATCAAACCAACTTCTTCGGAAGTAAAAGAATTAGAAGACTTTTTGGCAGGGAAGATTACGAATACGAGTGAAGAGCCTCCGACTGAAGAATCTTCCCGAGCTGGTCCCCCCGTTACCGATCCACCCATTGTTTCTCCTCAGAATGACGAACCCCAAACTGATGAACCCATCATTCTTGAAGAATCTCTCAGACCTCATCGAAGGAAGAGAGCCGCCAAGAAATCCAAATCCACCCAGCCGAAAACAAATCTTGAAAGTGATCCGGAAACAATTCCTGAAGCAATTCCACAAGCAACCCCTTCGTCCAACCCTAGCTCTGCACCTCCCGAATCTGCCCCAATTAAGAGAAGCCTACTTGACATACCTCTCCACGATCGGGCGAAGGTTCTCGTCTTTAAGAAGATAAGGACAAAGATTACCCTTCGATCGCCGACGAGCTCCGAAGTTCCATCGCCTTCTTGGTGACATTCCCCCAATAGTCCCAAGCCCGAAATTCAAGTGCTCGATGATGAAGCTGGTCGGATCTGTCCCCATCTTATCTCGAAGAGAAACATCCATCGAGATAGCCATCCGAGTTCATCCTCGGCTCCCTCACCAGTCCACGAACCTAATCCTCTTCGATCTCCTTCTCCGAAAAATATACATGTGGATCCCTCGCCAATTCACAATCAATCCATGCCTTCTCTTCCAAGACAGTCAACCTCTGAATTTCAGCATGACGCTATGGCCTCTCCAACCATGTGGCCTCGATTTAATGCCAACTTTCCTTTTCAACTATTTGACGCCTTCGTCCGTGAAACCGATGACCATCGATTCGGGAACAGTTCGAACGGGGATATGCTTAGCGAAGGCATGAGCTACCTGGCGAAGGTAAACGGTTCTCTCCTTAATTTCTGTATTTATCTTCATACTTATACATTTGAGACTGATCAAACAAGATTAAACATATGTAGGCCAATATTGTATTCGGGCGTCTGCGTCCAAAGTCCATCGAAGCTGAATCCGAAGAAGAGGCAATGAGGAAGGAGAATGCCATCCTGAAGTCTGTTCTGGCTCTGGAAAGGACTCAACGTGAGAGCGTTCTTCACACGAATGAGGGTCTTCGGAAAGAGTTGGACCAAGCTAAAGGAGATGCGAAGACCTCCAATGAAGAACTGAAGTCAACTAAAGCACAGTATGAGGAGATCGTCAAGATGAATGTTGACTTGGTTCAGAGGAGCGAAATAAGGATGGAGAAGATCAAAGAGCTAAAGGCTGATGCTAAGATCTTGACTAAAACGATCCAGAAGCTAGAGCTAGCAGAAACTCGTCATCTGAATAAGCGTCAGAAGCTGGAAGAAGAAATCCGAGAACTCAAGGCTCTTCGGGACCTTGGGCCTCCTCTAACCGATGACCTTCGCAAACAGATCTGTGAAGAGTATCGGAACTCGGATGAGATTAACGGAGAGATCATGAAGATATATTCTGAAAGCTATGAGCTCTGCCGGAGTCGTGACAAGGAGAAGTTGATTACAGCTAATGTGGATCCATCCTTATTCGACTCTTCAGATGGCGAGGATGATGCCTGAAATGAATGCTCTTGTTTTTCCTGAGTTTTATTTAAGAATATTTGTGGAAATTTCCGTTTATTTTGGAAATTATTTAAGGATTTTGTTTTAAAAACTTTTATCAAGACTTCTATTGTTCTGAAATTATGTTAGAATTTATGTTTTTGCACAATGTGTTTATCAATATGAATGAATAGATCGAATGGTTCAAATTTCAGCTTTCTATGTCATGACTTCTGCTTGATGCGAACTTAGATTGTGAACTAGTTAAGGCATATAACAGTTAAGAATAAAATGAAGTGAACTGAATTTAATGGATATAATTTAATGAACTAAATTAAATGAACTAAACTCAACACTTGAACAAAATAAAGTAACGTATACTTATTGTTTCCGAAGTGTGAGATCTATTATGTGTCGGATGAATTTGGTCGATCCTCTTTGCACCATCGGAATTTTGTTTACCACCGGGGTGTGAAACAATTATATAGAACCAAGATATAAGGATCACGAATTTGTTTACCACACGGGTGAAACAATTATATAGGAACCAAGATATAAGGATCACGAAATTTGTCTACCACACCGGGTCACAAATTCATAGGAACACTCCTCGACAATAAGGTCGCCATCGAATGGCAAATGAGTCCAAACCATACCTCCTTACTCCGGTGCATTTTGTTTACCACTCATGGTAAATCAAAATTAAGAGGATCACGAATTTGTCTACCACGCAGGTATAACAAATTCATAGGAACACTTCTCTTAGAAGAGGCTACCATCGAATGGTCACGAGTCCACCCGAATCCTCCTTACTTGTTGAACTATTGATTTACCGCCTCGGTAAAAAAGCAATATAAAGGAACATAGGATTTGTCTACTACTGTTTGGGCAACAAATAAATGGGCTACCATCGAATGGCCAACGAGTCCGACCATACCTCCTTACACCATTGTGAAGTTAGGACAAATAAGAAGAGGATCAGTTGTGAAAAAGTGAACTTTTATAGATGGTGAACAATCATGTACAGACTTCTTGGTAAACTGACTCGATCTTTACTGGAAATATTTTCGAAGCATGCCTGCATACCAAGTGTTCTTGATCTCGGATCCATCTAACGCTTTTAAACGATAAGTCCTTGGCTTTGGTACTTCGATCACCTCATATAGCCCTTCCCAGTTCGACATTAACTTTCCTGTGTTTTGAGGTGTAGACGCTTCGACTTCTCTGAGAACGAAGTCTCCTACTTTAAATCTGCGAAGTTTGACCCCTTTGTTGTAATGCTTGGCTACTCTTCGTTGATAAGCAGCCAATTTGAGCAAAGCCACCTCTCTGACTTCTTCCAGCAGATCCAAGTTGGCCTTCAGTCCTTCGTCATTGTAGATCTCTTTGAATTAACTGACCCGAAGACTTGGAGATCCGATTTTGACTGGGACTAAGGCATCAATACCATAGCCAATCGAAAGGGTGAATCATGGTGGTGGTCCCGGTGTAGTCCGGTAAGCCCACAGCACGCTGAGTAGTTCTTCTGGCCATCTTCCTTTAGCTTCATCCAGTCTGAACTTGATCCCGTTCAGCAGCGTCCTGTTGGTCACCTCGACTTGCCCATTCGACTGTGGATGAGCCACCGAAGTCTTCTTGTGCTGAACCCCCAGCTCCTTCAAAAACCCTTCAAATTTTGATCCCACAAACTGGCGTCCATTGTCTGATATCACCACTTTGGGAATTCCGAAGCGAAATATTACGGACTCTTTCATGAACTTCAAACATTCCTGCTCTGTTATCAGTAAAGTGGTTTTCGCCTCTACCCACTTGGTCATGTAATCAATGGCAACTATAACGAAACTGACCTGCCCTTTCGCTTTCGGCAATGGACCCAGTATATCAACCCCCAGACAGCAAAGGGTATAGGAGATAGAATCGAGTATGGCTCTTCTGGTGGCTGATGTGGGATCGGACTGTTGAGTTGACACTTCTCACACTTCTTCACATACTCGGTAGCTTCCTTGAAGATCGTTGGCCAGTAGTACCCTTGCCGAAGAACTTTGTATGCTAATAACTTAGCAGCCATATGATCACCGTAAATGCCTTCATGAACTTCCCGAAGGGCATACTCAGCTTCAGATGGAACCAGACACTTCAATAATGGTGACGAAAATGCCCTTCGATAAAGATCACCATCAATAAGAACGAAGTTAGCACTCTTGTACTTGATCTTCTTTGCCAACATCTGATCCGAAGGAAGGATGCCATCTGCCAAATATTCGATGTAGGGAGTCATCCAGCAGTTAGATCGCTCGATACACATCACCGCTTCATGCTGAACACTCGGCTGCTGCAAAACTTCCAAATAAATCGATCCATTGAAAACATCTGCATCCGTGGTGGCGAGCTTTGACAGGGCATCGACAATGGAATTATCGTTGCGCTCTATGCCCAAAAACTCATAAGAAACAAAGTACTGAAGTCGGTCTTTCAATTCTGCCAGATACTTGATCATCTTGGTCCCACGAGCTTCATAATCTCCCGACAGTTGTTTGACGACCAACTGAGAGTCACTGTAAATGATCAGCTTCTGGACCTCTAGACTCTTCGCCATTCGAACACCTGCCAACATTGCTTCATACTCGGCTTCGTTGTTCGTCACTTTAAACCCGAATCTGATGGCCTGCTGCACTTTGAATCCCTCTGGACTCGTCAAAATAATACCTGCCCCACTAACAGTCAATGTAGAGGATGCATCTGCGTCTGGCCCAAGCATTCGAATACTATGAAGAACAACAACCGCTCGTGGGACATCTCACCTCTGGCAACTCAAAGATCTCGCGGTGAACGAGTACTCCACCATAAAATCGGCCAAGGCCTGACCTTTGATAGTGGTTCGGGGATGATATTCAATAAAAAATTGGGACAACTCCATAGTCCATGCTGCTAGTCTCCCTGAAACCTCTGGCTTGCTCATCACCTTCTTTAATGGCTGATCCATGTAGACGACCAGGAGCCGACCTTGAAAATATTGCCGAAGCTTTCTACTAGTAATTATCAAAGCAAAAGCAAATTTTTTAATATTCGGCACTGGTTTGAGATCTCGTGGGACGTGATCGACATAATAATAGATCGGATCTTTGCTTCCAATCGACCTCCCAAACCAAAGATCGCTCCATTCGCTAACGAACTTGCTGCAAGGTACAAATATAAGGTCTTTGCTGGGGCAGGCTTTGTGACGCCCCAAATTCGGGTACTTGAAACCCTTATTCAGTGCTCACGATATAAAACTTCCAGAATATAATAAACATAAACTTAATAAAGTTATTACATCGAAGTTCTTCTAATCCCAGGTACGTAAACCTTTAAGCATTTATTACATGGTAGTTTAATATTTACAAACATGAAAACTATCTATTACAGCAATCTTCAACTATTCTCCCATTTTTCCTTTTCCCTTGTCTTTTCCGGACCTTACGCACGAGTGCGCTTTCATTTAAAACATTTAATAAAACAAGTATGAGCATTTAATTGCTCGTAGTAATAGCATTCTTTAAAGCTTAACAAGAAATAAATGTTTTCTTTCAAAGCATGCTTTGATGATGAATCAAAAGCAGTAAAAGCAATAAATCTTGAATCCTTCACATTTTGAAATATCATAACAACATTGAATAACTGAGAGGTTTTAAGACCATGAACATATTTTTCTTTTCTTGAAAAGGTTCAATCAGAAATATTATCAGATGAACCGTCTTAACTTACAAGCACGTAGGGTGATCAGCCCTTTATGCCCTGTATTGATCAATACTATCTTTTCCAGAACAATTTTCGTGTTCTACATCACCACTCCCAGAGTGCAATAAAAATATCCCATTTAAGGGTATGTTCATTCCCAGTTTTAGATTTCAACTACAACAATATAGCTGGACAACTTAAATCATGGCACAATAATATTTCAAGACTAATATAAAGAAACTGAAATATTTCATAACTGTGTCTGGCCAGAAGGAATGGCTCAGACTTTTTTTGCAACCTGCTCATGCATAAGATAATAGCTTACCCAATCTTTTGAAGCTGATTGGAATAAAAAGATTATTCAATCTTACAATATTCATAAATAATGAAAGACAGTTCAAAAATTAGAGAACCTGTCAACATATGAATAATCTCAAAATACTTGCTCAATAAAGAGTAAGATTTAGATACTTGCCTTGTTTGTGAACTATGAATATAAAAATTCAGCTTAACTTGTTCCCACAAATCCTACACAATCATATTTCCATTCACAAATACATTAGCCAAGTATTCGAGTCATGTAACTTGCATATACACATATCACATAGCCACAGTGATCGTGTTTTTAATTTATATTCTATATTTAAAATATTTTTATACATTTTTCAAATATCTCATCCATGTTCTTATAACAATCATTTTTTTTCTTTTATAAGGTCCGATATAACCTTTTGCTCAAGATTCTTCTATGATTTTAGTTCATATTTCTTTTTCAAGCTATGTCAAGTTAGTTCCGTCGCGGTGTTTAGCAATTCTTTGTGACGCTAAAAGCCTAAACTTAGCTTAGTAACTTTAAAAGTCTAATCATAACAACCATTGTTTTATAATAAATTACGTGTTTTAGGTGTGACTAAAACTTGATTGAATAATTTATAGTTCTAATCATTTGTAGTTTCAATGTTTTTATCCTAAGATGCTAAATATTCTTGTTTACTATTAAAATGTCCAAAACCGCTCCAACTTGACCCACCGTGTGGCAATCAAGCTTCGCTTGGCCCCGTGGGGCTTGGCTATGCTTAGTGTGGCCTCGCAACCCCTAACCGAGCTTAGCAGCCCTTAACCCGAGCAATACTTTTAAATCTGCTTAGCCTTATCTTATAATATGTTAGCCCATTAGTATTCTCTATGTAAAAAAAATGTATTCTCGCTAATCTACGCTACTTAACGCCGCTATTAACGTAGCTACTTCTTAACGCTTCACAAAGAGCATGTAGCTCTGCTCCTCTGACTAGCCCTCTGTTTTGTACTTTATAACTTATGCTGTGTACAATTATTTAATCCAAGTTTAACCTAATTATTTTATATTTTGGCACTTTATTAATTATGCATTCCAAGCTATTTAAACCACTAAAGAATGCTCCTTTCTACCCCGCTGCGTGCGTGAGTGAGCAGTAGTCTCCCTTCCCACCTTTATTGATTGGTCATCAACTCATCCATCATCAATATAGATATAGGGATGTATAGTTACTTATTATCTAGACACAACATTTGGGAAAATTTTATAGTCTGGCTATACTCAACAAAAAAAAAATTCATCAAAGAAAGCATTATCAATCTCTTAACCATATGCCTTGACTTGTCATTGCCGTGGAATGAATGACTTTATGATCTAGCCAAACCATCTTTGGCTTCATGATTCAGAAGGTATACCCAACCTTGTTTGTGCCCAATTACATAGATAGTACAAGTAGTATTTTAATTCATTGATTTAAGAATGAAATTCATATTTTGATTTCTATAGATTGCTCTTTACAGCACTCAATACTAACTTACTAAGGCAAAATTTTTAATTATTAGCTTTAGCCTAGAAAGTGCACTGTAATTAAGTTTAACATGCCAAGCACCATAACCACCATCACATATGTTAACTAAATCAGACCCAAGCTTTAATTCTATCAAATAATCAATTATTAGGCAAAACAGTTCATTGAGGAATTTTATCAAACACTTTACCACACTGTTTTGCAACACAAGTGCCATAGCTATTTATTTTTTATAAATCCTCGATTAAGCCCCTTATTACTCCACTCCACACCACTTATCTCCTTGTGCCTAAATTGAGACTAAAGCACGTCTACAAAACATGAAGATTCAAGCAATTATTAAAGTAATGTTTTTTTTTCCAAAACTTACGGTTACGTTTCAATGCTCAATGCCTCATCCTGCTTGAATAATTAGAACAACAATAAGCAACTAGTTGGTTTATATACCTTCTGATTTTAACTCATGCAAACCAAAATAATAATACTTTCTATATATATCATAGTAGCCATGATCTCATAATTTTGATTTCAGTTTGCGAAACCTCACTAGCTAACTCATTATACCAAAATCTTTAGATTAAACACATAATAAAAATGAATAAATTGTAATACCTTTGTTTGCTTTGAATTCTTGTTAATTGCTGATCCTAAACTTCACAGTCCAAGCGAATATCAGACCTTCAATTGTTAATCTTTTCCTTATGTTAACCGAACAATTTACTGGAGATTTACATGGAATAACTCAATTGTGTTTAGGCACAGAGGTGTCCAGGAAATGGTCTTAGCAATGAACAAAATCGGATGGGTAGAGAGAGAAATAGAGAAACCATTTGAAATCCTTGCTTTCAGACGTAATACTACTTATTCTGTACTGTATAGCTTAACTGAGTAGGCTAGTCTATGTAAACTATAGAGGGACAACTCCTACTTACGGAAAAACTGACTCAGTTAATTTCCTTCAAATAATGATACTCATCGCTAATTACATAACTGATAAGTTTAACTTAAAGCAAATTTTGATTATCACATGGGTATAACCCATTTCTTTTCCCTCGCATTTTACACATCTTGTCCCATATTTTGGTTACCACAATAATATTATATATACAATACTATAAATCAAATATTTAGAAGTTGATCTCTTTTTCATCATAATATGCTTCTCACAATCTATTATGTATAATAAATTTTAATTATTATACTTATCATAACACTATATTATATATTATAACGCATATGATAAACTATGCAATATAATAACACATACATAAATAAAAACAAAATTTTATTTCAATAAATTCATATTTTATTTACTCGGGGAAAATGCGATTCGCCTGAGCTTCATCAATAAAGGTAGAAGATAGATATGTCTTTATGCCACGAAAGGCGTCTTCGCGATTCAATGATCCCATTGGAACGTCTTTGCATTCTTGGTCCTTTTAGTGTATCAAAGAAAGGAAGGCACCTCTCGCGGAGACTTCGACATAAACCTCCTCAAAGTCTGCAATCCGCGCCGGTGGGACGTTGGGCGTCTTTGAGCGACTGAGGAGTCTTCATGTCAAGAATGGCCTGGATCTTCTCCGGATTGGCTTCAATGCCCCTTTGACTGACTAGATATCCCAGGAACTTCCCTGCACCGAGTCCGAAGGTGCATTTGGCCGGATTGAGCCTCAGCTGATGATGTCGGACAGTCTGGAAGCACTCCTCCAGATCGTCCAAATGCTTCTGAGCCTGCATGCTCTTCACGATCATGTCATCTACATAGACCTCCATGTTTCTCCCTAGTTGCCTGTTGAAGACGAAGTTCATCATTCTCTGGTAAGTGGCTCCAGCATTTATAAGGCCAAAGGTCATCTTCTTATAGGCGTACACCGAACGGTGTGTAATGAATGCTGTCTTCGGAATATCCTTCCTGCACATGGAAATTTGATGGTAACCTGAAAAAGCATCCATAAAGCTTAGTAATGCATACCCCGAAGTGGCATCGATGAGCTGGTCAATATGGGGCAAAGGATAAAAGTCTTTCGGACAAGCTTTATTCAGATCGGTGTAGTCGATGCAAACCCACCATTTTCCATTCTGCTTCTGCACCAACACCACATTCGCCATCCACTCCGGGTAATCGATTTCATAGATGAAGTCAGCAGCTAACAGCTTTGCAATCTCCTCATTAATGATCTTCTGTCGCTCCGGTGCAAAAATCGCCTTCTTCGCCTTAACGGCGGCTTCTTGAAGGATCTACATCTAATCGTGCTTTCGGCTATTTTTGGTGACTCGGGCATATCTGTGGTTCCCATGCAAAAATGTCCGCATAGCGACAAAGGAGCTCCATGAGGTTTGTCAGAAGAGGTTTTTTGGCGGAACCGAACCAATCTTTCTTGTCTTCTGCGGCTTTCAAGGACTAGCTCGTTCTCTTAGTTTCCGCTTCTCCCGGGGAATTACTAATGGCTCGAATTTGCTTTCGGTGAAGGGCTCGATCTCAATTGCCATGGTTTGTTTTACATTTCTTGACCCCCCACTCCGGAAGAAATAAGCGCATTTCTATAACATCTTGGGCCGGATCTAAGTCCCCCGCCACTTCTCCGACTCCGTGTCTTAGTAGGGAACTTGATTTTGAAGTGAGGGATGAAATTCTGCATAGAGAAAGTGTCAATGTAGGCCTTCCCAATATGGCGTTGTGGCCAGAATCTACATGCACAACATAAAATTTACACATTATTTCTACTGTCGAGAGAGCCGTCTTAGAAGATCCTTTGGGAGCTCGATAGTGCTCGCAACTTTAATTTGGATCATTCTTTGAAGCCATATAAAGGAGCCTCCTGCCCGACCTCCATCTTTCGCCCATCAAGATGCATCCTCTGATAAGCATGGGCATATAAGATGTCTATAAAAGACCCGTTATCTATCATCATGCGCTTCACATCTACCAAACCCACCCCTGTAGTGATCACCAACGCCCTCATGCGCTTGATAGGCTTCGAAGGATAATGCGCATCGGTGAAAGAAATAACGATCCCTCGAAAAGGTGCAGTCGACATGGGGGGAGCACGCCCGCGGACATGGCCGAATCCGGTATCCTCTCCTCTTCTTCCTACCAACTTCCCCCTTGCATGTCCATGGGGTTATTACATCAATGATGTGCCTTGACGATTATCTTTGGAATACTTTGAGCGGGTGGGACCGTCAATGCGAAGCGATCTAAGATCTTATCGATTATTTTCTTGACCTTGTTGGTCCCTCCCGACCACATCTTGAACCAAAGAAACCATTTTGAATCTTCCTTTCTACGAAATCTTTCAAATTGCAATATTCATTTAGTATCGTGACGGTGGCTTGATGATAGCCACAATATTTTCGGGTATTGCCACGCCTACGGCTTGATGTGGTCACGAGGCGGTTCATAGATAAATTTGGTTCCCGATCGGTCCAAAATCAACCTATCCGTGTTCGACTTTGGTGTAAACCTTATTCACCTTCGGCGGACCTTGGTGGAAGACTACTCCTTTGTCGCCATGAGTTATTGAACTTCTTCAAACTGCCCTCTTACCGATCATTATATCCTCCCCCTTCCTCTGATCGCCCTCTGCCTTAGAATCATCTGCATCCTTTAACTGGTCCGAAGAAGGATGTTTCAGGCTATTCATAGCCTCCTCTACAATAATATATCTTTCTGCTTTGTCAAAAGCTTCTGCCAGGCTCTTCGGATGGTTGAACATCAACTTCTTCACCAACTTCTTAGACTTTACCAGATCTAGCCCATTCTGAAACAAACCTACGGCCTGGAGGTCATTGAGGTCTGACACCTGACCAACTGCTTCTCTGAACCTCTTCACATATTGACCCAAGGACTCGTTGGTGAACTACTAGGACTGTCTTTAATGAACGGTGGGCTTCCCTCTCCTTCGGTTGCTCCCAAAGTGGGCATGGAACTTATCGCAAAGCTCGGTCCAAGAGGAAATTGAATCTGACGGCAAAGTCCCCATCCACTGCCTCGCATCTTTCCTCAATGTCGTAACAAATGTGTGACACTTGGCAGCATCAGTGAAATCATAATAATCCATGAGCCAGTCGAACGCCTGACTATGGTCGTAAGGGTCCCCGGACCCATCGTAACTCTTCATACGAGGCAACTTCTTGGTGACATCCGCCTTCTCCTTGAGAATATCCGAGGAAAAAGGGGATGCCTTCTTTCTCGGAGTGTCTTTCACCTGTTGAACCTCAGCCAACTGCTTTCGGAGCTCTTTCAACTCCTTTACTAAAAAATCGGCACCTTCGAGCATGCGAGGAGACCTCTTTCTCCGAAGCGATATTACGCCTCCGACGGTGGATCGATCTCCTCCTGCCGATCCCATTGCCTTGTGGGGCTTCGGATCTACTTTACGCATACAATTCTATCCTCATGATGAGAATATTCATATTTGGTGCTCTCTTCTTACGGGTTTCGCACGATCTCCTCGACCGATTCTTTCGTCATAAATCGTCTCGATCACGAGAACCAACGACCACCAGTGCCTTCTTCGAGGCCACGGGAGTCCCGCTCCTCGATCTCCTCCTACCGTGAGAACGATCCCTAGACACATGTGTAGAATGCTCCGGCTCTTTACCCTCTCGTAGTGGCATCTCCTTATGATTACTCGCCTTTTGGATTGAGCAGGCTAGATGATTCGATCCTTAACTCCGCCGCACCAAGCATCCTTTCGGCTTATATCTTCTCTCCGCTTTAACAGAACCTCCAAGGCTTTATCTGCTTCGTTTGCCATCCTCGCCAACTTGGCAACTCTGTCCTCCTGACCACCTCGACGATGGGTCTTGGTCGGTGAGCCTTCCGCCCGCCCTCGACCATGATCACGCTCCTTATCCGCATCGAAACCAACGCCCGTCTGCCCCACCATGGATCTTGAACGGAGATCTCCGAATTATGCTTAGAGGCCGTGCTCGTGAGCACTTTAGAAGGACCAGACGATCCTTTACCAAACACGAGACGGTGACGAAGCTAATGACCATCGCCGCCCTTCCAAGGCGTTCATCTCTACTTCTCACCATCTTCCGAAGTAGATTAAATGATTGTGATTAAAAATTTCAATGACACTAGAACTCAGCCCTCCTTCTAGCGCCAATGTTAACGCCAAGATCTTCCGCCAACGTCCCAATCACGTAAGACGCCTTGATCCTGCACAGTAAACACGATAAACACCACAAGCTTGACGGTCGGACCGCCGGGGGATAGCTCAGGCGTGAGAGTCAATATACGTGTTCACAAGGTTAACAATGGAGGATGTAATGTCTAGTGTATTGAGAGTGATAATAATCCTCAGTTGTGTGTATGTGTGAATATGAATGAGAACGTGTATGAGAACGTACCTGTTTGTGTAGACTTAGTTGATAGGTTATACTCTCTTTTGCGGGTTTGCCATCGTACACCCACTACCTCCGACATGACCCCCTTGATCGATGGGTCCTGCCACCGCCTACTGATCTGCTTCACTACCTTTGGTCATTGTTTATCTTATGCCGTGGCTATAATCCCATCCATATTAATGCATGACAGGTGTCTTAGTCAACTGTCATGCTTTTTTATCATTACAAGTTAAAGTAATAGATATTAAATGATCCAATGGGTTAGTCCAATGAACCGACCCGGTCTTATAGGGTTAAATAGAAGTAATATGGTGACTAGGCCCAGTGACTTTCAAGGTTCAATAATGATGGTCCAATAGATTAATTAAACAAGTGAGCCCAATTTACTCGGCCCAAAGAGGGGAAATATCATGACCCAACACTTCACAAATAAAATTTGAATTTTCTGAATTTTGATTAATTAGTATTTTACCTTTTAATTAAGATTTCGGGTCTTAACTAACCAGATTGGAGAATTAATTTTTAAGGCAATCAAACAAATATCATGAATAATTTTGGCTATTAATTAAATGTTTTTTAATTCCTTCCATTCTTTTGATAGACAATAAGATAGTTAAGGTCCTTTGGATCCTCCAAACTTAATTTCAACAAAATATATATATATATATATATATATATATATATATATATATATATATATATATGGGATTCCATCCATGACAATCGATTGTTATAATAACATTAATAACCCCTTTTCTCGAAAGCTACATTTCTCTAAAGCTCTCCATTTGTTAATAAATTAATAAAAAAATAAAAAAAACACCCGATTAAGTACAAGCTCAATCAATTTGACAAGACTTCATTTTGCAATGATACATGCAATGTTACAGACTTCATTTTACTTTTAAGTTTTTTATATATGCATGCATGGTAATTATTATAGTAATATTAATAATAATTTTAATATCATAAACCTATTGCAATGTTTTACAATATTTATATTAATACAATATTACTATAATATTATTATATTACTATAATAATATTGTATTAATATTAATATTAATAATATATTATATATATATATATATATATATATATATATATATATTAAAACCTAGTTATTATTATTAATATTAATAATATTGTATTATTAATATTACTATAATAATATTGTATTAATATTAATATTAATAATAAATATTATTATAGTAATATAATAATATTATAGTAATATTGTATTAATATAAATATTAATATAGTAATATTGTATTAATATAAATATTGTAAAACATTGCAATAGGTTTATGATATTAAAATTATTATTAATATTACTATAATAATTACTATGCATGCATGCATGCATATATATAAAAACTTAAAAGTAAAATGAAGTCTATGTAACATTGCATGTATCATTTTAAAATGAAGTCTGCCCAAATTTATTGAGCTTTGTGCTTACTGTGGGTGTTTTTTTTTTTTTTTTATTAATTTATTAATAAATGAGAGTTTGTAGCTATCCGAGAAAAAAGGTTATTAAAGAATATTATAATAATAGATTAAAGAATAGAATCTCTCTCTCTCTCTCTCTCTCTCTATATATATATATATTAATTATGTTGGTTTACCCTTGCCCTATTTTTTCCCCTCTCAACTCCTACCTTATCTTTTGCTTTCGGCATTAAAGAAAAAACTGAATATTTTTTAAAAAATATTCAACATATTCGTAATGTCTCTTATATATCGTATTTTTTTATATTTATATTTCTCCTGATCTTTTATTTTTCTTAATTAATAAGTCAGATTATTAAATATATAAATTAATTTTCCAACATTTAAGTAGTGGTTCTTTTTTTCTTTTTTGTACATTAATCTCCCTACCTGGTCTAAACTTTTCATACACGTTTGCGCCTCCGTGGCCCCATGCGGGTGGGATTCGATCTCAGGATGTTCGAATTTATGGTTCGCCTCGAGACCTCGTTTAAACCAGTGCGACAAATCATATAGTATCGTTTGAGATATTGATAAATGTAATGAGATTTGTACTCACATAACATAAATATCTCACATAGCATATATGAATAATGAACTCATGAAAAACATATATGAATAATTTATCTTAATTCAAAAAAGAAAGATACTGTTTTAAAAAATATGCATGACGGGCGCATGCACGTGAGGAGTGTGACAAGGATTGTAATATGATATGATTTTCTTTATATATGGTCAGGATCGAAGAAGATACCTTATCTCATTCATTCGAAGCTCACCCTCCTTTTAGCATGACGGACCTAACGACGGTTCGATCATATAACCGTCGTCTATATTTTTATGACGCTTATATGTTGTCCGTCGCTAAAAGTATAGACGACGGTTGTATATGATCGAACCATCGCAACGTCCGTCGCTAAAGGGGGTGAGCTTCGGTGAGTTAGATAAAGGTAAGTTCTCTGATCTTCTTCTTCTTTTATATATATATATATATATATATATATATATATATATATATATATATATATATATATATATATTCTTGTGGCTATCACAAATCACATGAATGAATCGAAATGAAATTTGTAAATGAAGGAGGGGGAGAAACTCTAGTAGGGTAGACTTGAAAGTCTTTATTTACTATTTTGTTTCTAATTACTCAAATCTATTTGCTTCTCATTTCTCAAATTCTAAAAGAAAATAAATAAATATTTCTGTCTTATACGTACTTTTAAAATATTGGAGGAAACTAAAATATAATTGATATTGATTATTAGATTCAAGAATAAATATTTCTTGAAGTTATTGATTTAGTAGAATATGAATTCCATCACTATTAGCAGTTAATTGGATAATAGGGTTCTGCCTTATTAGATTCAAGAATAAATGTTGGTTGAAGTTGTTGATTTAGTACAATATGTCTTCCAGCACTATTAGCCATTAATTGAATACACCCATATATGGAATTAATAAAAGATTTTACCATTATACAGTGAGAGATTTTAGATGAAATAAAAAATTGTGACAATCTATAATAATGAGATAGAATCTAATTTCAATTTAGACGGGAAAGTAAAAAGACGATTTATATTCATTCTAATTGATTTGTGTGGAAAAACACAACCACGGTTCAGATTCATTCTAATTTTCAGATGTTGAAACACAGAGAGAGATAAAATTTTGTTATGTCGTGCCTTCAAACACGGACAATTACTAGTCTTGTATATGAAAAGAACACATACTCAAACCGCTCAATACTATTTATTGGTATGGTTTTGAATTTTAATACAAATTCTTTTTGTTAGAATAGGGGAGATGCTCGAAAGATTGATTTAATAATGGAAAAAACATAGAACTCTTGTCAAGTTATCAAAATTAGTTAGTTCAATGATTTTTGTTGCATAAAAAATTATTGAACTTTAAAAAAATATCAAAAATAACCGTAGTCTCTTAAAGCTCTATCCAATTTTCCTTCGTTCCGTAATGTTCAATGACAAATTATGTACACATCAACAGACATGTGTACTCGTATAGTCAAATTTTAGTAATTAATTTTTGACATATTTCAATGCTTTCTCAAAATTAAAGTGCACTTATATAATTAAAGGTCATACCTATTGCACAAGAATTATACAATTAGCATAATTTGAGGAAATTTCTGATCGGTGTACCATGCATGTAAGTGAACACTTAACAAACTTTTCAAAAGAGTTCACCAAACCAGTTACTAATTAAGGTTCGATAATACATAATATATAGAATCTCTGCATGTCATTAATAACTCTCTAAGTCATTATCAGAGTAAAACACCTAGCTAGCAAATCAGCTCCCAAGGCTTAAATGGTGAATTAATGGTTAATTTCTTGATGTTTTTATCTTTTAACCCTTGGTAATTTAGTTTCTTCAAAAAATGGGTAATTTCAACTTGCCTCTTATTAATCCAATTTCATGTTTTTGTATTAAATATATTTAAAAAATTATAGTATATATAACTTTTTACACTATTAATTCATATTATGAAAATTATTAATTTCTATATTAACACCAATAAATTTCTAGCTCCTCATCAACTTTTTTGGGAGGAAAATCAAGAAAATGGCATATTTACAATTTGATTTGTTAAATAAGTTCAAGTGCCCTATAAATAAAACAAACTATTTCTGCAAATTAAGATCAAATAAAAAAAATTGCTTTTCAATACTTTACACATCTTTTTTCATTGCCAAGTTTTAAACTTTCAAAATTTTATTTATTTGCAATCAAAAACATGACCACACACCCTTCACATGATAAGGTGTTACATCTTTAAGCTTTAATTTTGAACCAGGGTCTAATGCATGTTAATTATGAGTATTTACAATTCATATATCATGCATGTACAAGTACTTTAATTTCACAGTATTAGGATGGATGTGAGCAATTCATATATATATATATATATATATATATATATATATATATATATATATATATATATATATATATATCATGCATGTACAAGTTATACTTTCACAGTATTAGGATGGATGTGAGCAATAAAATGGATAGTTTTGTTAATTTTTTTATGTTTCGTGGTGGTTTGCTACCCCTTCTTAGTTTTTCTTTTTTTCTATTTTTTTTTTTTTGGAAATATTAGAGGCAACCAAAATATAATATAACATCAACGTTGTCTGGTCTGATATGAAATGTTACAATATAAATTCAAACTCATATTTTGTCCTGAAAAGCTACTTATCAAAGAGAGGATGGATGTTGAAACTTATATCAACCTCACATTGATATATCATACTAACTATGTGGATCTGGCCCTATTTGATAGGCTTACAGTTGTATCATAATAATTACTGTGACTTCACAAATCGATTGTCACTAAACTTGTTAAAACAACATTTCAGTATATTTTAAAATTTCAAAATAAATTAAAGATTATTATCACATCCCACCATTTTGTTTTTGTTTGTTATATCGATTTTCAATTATGCAAGTAATTATTAGTTTTTTTTTTATCATTTATTTAATATTTATTATTATTGTAATATTTATTTATATACAAAACTTGTTATATCTTTTTCTATTGGCACCACTTGAAATTCATATGCAATATATAATGGTACTATCACATAAAGATGGTAACATAAAGATGACGTGACAATATGTAATTTGAAATTGACATGACTCACTTAATTTAACAATAAATTAAATACTGTCACGTCAGCAATATGTGATCTTTATGTTACCATTTTTATGTGATAGTAGCATTATTTATATATATGAGCTTGAAACAATCATTTCATGTTATTGGTTTTTTTTTTTTTTTTTTGCAAAAGGCTAAAATATATTTTATTACTGAAATATATCTCATAATCTAAAAGATTTAGATAATGGAATGTAAGATTAGAAAATTATCTAATGCACCAATGAAAACTGACTTCAAATATCATTGTACATTCCCTATTTAAAACCACAATTATAAAGAGAAACTAATTATCAGGAAGAGAAGACCCAGATTTTCAAAACATAGCATCCATCCTTGCTCATACAATTTTTTTTGTTTTAGTACTACTAATGCATTAGACAGTTCTGTTATTCTGTATTAATTGGATCTCCTATATGTCAATGCTAACTGCTCCTAATTCTTTCTATATTGCTGCTAGCTGCATGTTTCAAGCTATATTCAATACTACAAAATGAAAACTTACCAACCGCTAGCTCTTCCACATTAATTTTGTATACCCAGACAAACTCAAGCATCTAGAAATTCTCCACCAAAAACCATTCTTTAATGAAAAGGCCCCATGTTTCAAAATCATATATATATATATATATATATATATATATATATATATATATATATGTGTGTGTGTGTGTGTGTGTGTGTGTTTAATTTTGCTGTTGCACGTACACAACCATGCATATATTTAAAACCTTGATCTTAATTCTAATCACAAACTTAATTTTTCCAAAAACAATATTTTTTATTGAATGTAGCTTCGATCATAATAATTCTCTCCAAGTACGTACCATATAGTTGTTGGTTATGCTTCAAATTTATTGGTTTTATCAAAATTCTACATTGGTTATTTTGAGAACATTTTTTGTGTATATTAGTAAATGTTGGCTTTGGGCTTATAACTTGGTTGAAGAAATGAAGATGGGCTCACGCATATAAGGACAACTAAGGAATTGAACTAGGAACATGATTAATTTGGCATTGCGAGCCATAAAAATATATACTTGCACTATAAATTGCATGTTATTTTAAGGCTAATGGAGTTATGTTTTTATCTTATGTAGTGGCTTAGTGGTTTGATATATATACTTGCACTATAAATTGCATGTTATTTTAAGGCTAGTGGAGTTATGTTTTTATCTTATGTAGTGGCTTAGTGGTTTGATAGTAGCGTAGTGGGTCTCTCCACTTTATTAATAGTGGAGTATGTGGGCATGTTCCATAAGTTTATAAATAGTAGTTGTAAGTAGTGGAATTATTAGGATTTTAATTAAAAAAAGTAAAGGAGTTATTTTTTTGGCATTCCTTATTTATTTTGTTGCTCTCTCTTTTTTGCCTTGTTGCGTTACTTACTCCTATTAGAAATATAGCAGATTTCCAACAGTTTTTGGTATCAAAGCCTCGTTCGATTGACGTTGGGCGTCGGAGTTTTCTGGATTGGTGTTGTAGCATCATCAGTGGATCTTATTGTTTTGCACACAAGGTGTTCAGGTAAAGCTTTTCGCATCTATGACAAATGGTAATGTTCTAAATCTTTCTCAATCCTTGATTCCTTCATTTACTGGAGAAAATTATGAGTTTTGGAGCATCAAAATGAAAACTTTTTTTATTGCACAAGAACTTTGGGAGTTGGTTTAGAATGGTTTTGCAGAAAATGCAACGGATGTTAGAGAACTTCGCAAAAAGGATGCGAAGGCTCTACTTGTTTTGCAACAAGCTGTAACAGACCCTATATTTCCTCGAATTGTTGGTGCCACGAAGTTAAAGGAAGCATGGACTATTTTGAAGCAAGAGTTCGATGGAGACAACAAGGTAACAACGGTTAAATTGCAGACATTCCGAAGGGAATTTGAGACACTTCTCATGAAAGGTAACGAGTCCATTCAAGATTTGTTTTCTAGAGTATCTAGTTTAGTTAATCAAATAAGAGTTTTTGGAGAAACTATCTCAGATCAAAAAATTGTGGAGAAGATATTAAGAAGTCTTCAGAATAAATTTGATCACATTGTTACAGCCATTGAGGAGTCTCAAGACTTGTCTACTGTGACGCCCCCAAAAATAGGTATACATCACCCATCTTGGGTCGCCAGATACATGGTACTGGATACAAATACAAACTAATTATACAACAGTCATGTAAAATATGACAAAACATATGCTGTGAGTTTTAATACAAATATTGTCATCTGGACAATATCCACACTCAATGGAGTCCTCATTACATTTATTATTACACTATTTCACAGAATAGTGAGGACTACTAATGCACCATATAGGACCATCACTCTGTTCCCCGATTAGTCCCAGCTACGTTCTCATTTCCTGAAGAGAACAATGAAAGAAAGAGTGAGCTCAACTAGCCTAGTAAGAAATAATATGACTAAGATAATGCAGAATAAATTATCGTTGGCCTTCAACAGTGTTAAACTGATACAATATAACAAACATCAAGTTTAACTGCAGCGGAACAAGCAATCCATTAGAAGAGTCAAGTAGAGAATAAAATCTATCATCTTCTATGCTTTAAAAAAATTTTCATCACTTTTATCGCTGGGACTCAGCTTAATAAATAATCCACATCATCCCTGACACTACTATTTAATGACATTTTTTTTTAGTATCACGACCACAAGTTATCCATGAACTACGGGCCAAAGATAATCGTGTTTTCATCAACGGTCCCGATCATGCCATAAAATAATTCATCTTTGCACCCTTGGTAGAAGAGAATCCATAGCCATAATCATACCAAAAGCGTCCATCAATGCACTATGGGCCAATGAGGACTTTTTTCTACATCATTTGTAACATTACGGCCATGATTATCTTGAATAATCCACGGTCATAATCATACCAAGTCCATCTATGCACTACTGGGCCACGGATGACTTTCAACATAATATAAACATGAGGATGATGACAATGATATAAGAATTCAATAAAACAAGTTCAAGAATTAATTTATCCAGAACTAATAACGTCCAAATTGTCAACATGATACTTCTTTCAGAGTAAAATTCAAGATTTCTCGGAAGAATATTTCCATGAAAAGATCTTTGGATGAAGCTTAAATATCAAGGATATTCTACTAATTTCATTGAGTATAGAAGTTAAAGCTTTATTGTTGAGTATAATAAAGAATGGAATAACAAAAGAAATCACCATGCATGTGGTACTTCACATAGACAGGTTATTCCAACAGAATAATAAATAACGGAACCAGGTCAGGCGTAAAACGCACAAACAAGATATTCCAACAGAATAATAAAGACAGAACTAGGTCCGGCGTAAAACACATAGACAGGATATTCCAACAGAATAATAAAGACGGAACCAGGTCCGGCGTAAAACGCACAGACAAGATATTCCAACAGAATAATAAAGAATGGAATAACAACAGAATTTCACCATGTATGCGGTGCTTGATATGATAAAGTTATTCCGTGAGAATAATAAATAATGGAATAATGAATAATTTCACCAAGTATAGGGTAGATCAGCGATACGAGTTATTCCAATAGAATAATAAAGAATGGAATAATGAAGTTCTCTTCATGAATATGAAAAAATAATACCCCTTACCTTGAAAAAGAAGAGTATTACATTTGGTAGAAGCGATATATATACTCGAAGAAAACTTGCACTACGCTCAAAGCTTTCTTAAACTCTAAAGAAATACGCTTTCAAGATTATAGAAGAAGAATTCTCTATAATTTTCTCTCTAGAGTTTCAATTGAATTCGTAAGAAATAATAAAGGAATGAGCTTTATTTATAGGAGAAGGATTGCATAGTAACTACTTCATGAGCGGTCCAGATTGATTTACTTTTAAGCAGATGATCTAGATTGATTTAATAAAATATTCTAATAAAACAAAATCTTTTAAATAAAATATAATATATTCTATTTATAATCTAATAAAAGCGAATAACTTTATAAAAGTATTACATTTTATATAAAAAGATTTTACTATGCAAAACACTATCGAGCATACTATGCAACACTACGCATAATAAAATATAATATATTCTAATTATTATCTAATAAAACAAATAACTTTATAAAAGTATTACATTTTATATAAAAAGATTTTACTATGCAAAATACTATGCATAATAGAATATTATATATTCTATTTATAGTCTAATAAAACGAATAACTTTAGAAAAGTATTCTGTTTTATATAAAAAGTTTTTCTATTTTATTACATTAATAATACTAATAAAACAAAACTGAGTGACTTCTCACGCAAGCATTAATAATCAATACCGTGTGCTACTATGCAACCACGCGTATTACTGTACTTTTACTACCGAGTAGTTCAACAGTTTTAACGGTAAAACTTTTGTCGTTATTCTCATAAAAATATTTTTGTCGTTTTTCTCAATCCGACAATAATTCCGTTATGGGGTCCACCAATGATTGTACCGTCGTATGGATATTTCCCGACAAAAAGAATATACCCCGACCAATCAAATATTATATAACAACTTGCATACATTACAAAATTTATAAATACTACCCACAACTATAACATTATATCAAATCTACACCATAATATTCAAAAAATTATTTCGAGAAAATTAAATATTTTTTCATAAAATCTGGGGTCTCACATCTATATTTTCTCTTAATGAACTAATGTGTTCTCTTAGCACATGAAGAGAGAATTAACAGGTCAAAGGAGAAGAATCTTGAGCATGCCTTTCAAACCAAGGTGGAGGTCTCTAGTAAAAGAAGATTTGGCGAAGGCTTTTCTGGATAAAAGCAATTTGGTAGAGGCCGAGGTAGAGGTGGCTATCGTGGACGAGGAAGGTCTGATATGGGGAATTTTAATAGGCAGAATTACAAAGGAATGCAGTGTTATAATTGCAACAATTATGGTCATATAGCACGAAATTGCAAGGAGAAGATTGAGATAGCCAAACAACAAGCCAATTTTGTCGAAGAAAAGGAAGAGGGAGGTAGCCTTTTTCTTACTTATTTAAATCCTAACATAAGTTAGAATGATGTTTGGTTTTTAGACAGTGGTTGTAGCAACCATATGACCGGAGAAAGGGGACTGTTTCAAACGATGGATGAATCAGTTCAATTAAAGGTCGGGCCTGATGATGACAAGCAAGTACAAATTGAAGGAAAGGGGACAATTGCAATTAAGACCAAGTCAGGTATTAAAAAGCTAATTCATGATGTTTACTATATTTCTGGTTTGGCACATAACCTACTTAGTGTAGGTTAGTTAATTCAAAAGGGATATTTAGTTCATTTTCATGATGGAATGTGTGAAATTAAAAATAAAAAATTTGAAAATTCTATTTTTAAAGTCCACATGACTGAAAACAAAATGTTTCCTCTTGAGTTATCATGTTTGGATGATTGTGCAATGGTTGCTAATGTTCGCGACGAGTCTAGGCTTTGGCATTTAAGGTATGGACATTTGAATTTTAATGGGCTGAAATTGTTGGGTCAGAAAAACATGGTGTCAGGATTGTCATCTATTGTGTCTGTTGATAAAGTTTGTGAAGGTTGTGTTTACGGAAAGCAACACAAGTTGTCCTTTCTAGTTGGTAAAGCTTGGAGAGCGAAGATGCCTTTGGAATTGGTCCATGCAGATATTTGTGGCCGACAAAAACTTTATCTTTAAATAATAGTAAATATTTTCTATTATTTACTGATGATTTTTCCCGTATGAGTTGGGTGTTTTTTCTTGCTCAGAAATCCGAGGCGTTTGAAAAGTTTAAGGAGTTCAAAGCCTTTGCAGAGAAACAAAGTGGCTACGTAATCAAAACTCTCAGAACTGATAGAGGGTGAGAGTTCTTATCCGATGAATTTACTCTCTTTTGCAAAGAGAATGGTATCCGGAGGCAACTAACAGTACGAAAGACTCCAGAACAAAATGGAGTTGCTGAGCGGAAAAATCAGACGGTCGTAGAAATGGCGCGGGGTATGCTAAATGAGAAGGAGCTTCCGAATAGTTTTTGGGTCGAGGCAGTAGCTACCGCAATCCATCTCAACATATCTCCAACAAAAGCAGTAAGAAATCAAACACCTAATGAAGCATGGTGGGGAGTTAAGCCCAATGTAAGTAATTTAAAAGTGTTTGGTTCCATTGCATATGCCTTAATTGATTTTACTGATCATACTAAGTTGGATAATAAAAGCGAAAAATGCATTTTTGTTGGGTATAGTGCTGAAACTAAAGGTTATCATTTGTATAATCCTCTTACTAAGAAGCTAATCATTCGACGATATGTTATTTTCGATGAGAACAGTGTTTGGCAGCAAGTTGGTGATAAAGATCAAAATATATCCTTTGTAGATGATGGAACCGAATTAACTCAGCTACAAGAGGATGTGAATTCACCTCATATGTCTCATATGCACAGTCCAACTAGAAGCTCAACAAGTATCCCATCTAGCAGCAGTGAATCATCACAAAACAGTGAAACTCCGCCAACAAAGATGCGGTCTTTGAGTGATATATATGCTTCTACTTAAGCTCTTTTGGTTGCAGAACCTTTAAGCTACGATGAAGCTTGCGGGAAAGAAGAGTGGGAGAATTCAATGAAGGAAGATATGTCCGCCATTGAAAGAAACAACATATGGGAGCTTATAGATTTTTCACTGGAGAAAAAAGTAATTGGCGAGAAATGGATCTACAAAGTAAAGTACCAACCCGATGGAAGTATGCAGAAGCATAAGGCGAGGTTGGTCGCTAAAGGGCATGTACAAAAGCATGAAGTTGATTATTTTGAAACTTTTTCACCCGTAGCTAGATTTGAGCTCATTAGACTAATTTTGGCATTAACTACTCAAAAAAAATTGGAATGTTTTTCAATTTGATGTAAAGTCTGCATTTCTAAATGGGTTTTTGGACGAAGATGTGTATGTTGAACAACCACAGGGATTTGTTATCAATGGTCAAGAGGAGAAAGTTTACAAGTTGAAAAAGGCCCTTTATGGTCTCAAACAAGTACCGAGAGCTTGGTACAGCAGACTTGACTCCTATTTCCTTCAAAATGGTTTCCGTCGAAGTGAAAGTGAACCCACCTTATATGTAAAGGTAAAAGGTAATGATGTGCTTATTGTTTGTGTTTATGTGGATGACATGATATATATGGGCTCCTCTAATGCCC
Organism: Panax ginseng; assembly: GCA_020205605.1. Taxonomy (NCBI): domain Eukaryota; kingdom Viridiplantae; phylum Streptophyta; class Magnoliopsida; order Apiales; family Araliaceae; genus Panax; species Panax ginseng. The sequence goes on along the minus strand of CM035134.1, from coordinate 5,612,532 downwards.
TTGTTAGAGAATTTAAAGAAAGCATGATGAGTGAGTTTGATATGACAGATTTGGGGTTGTTACATTATTTTCTTGGTCTTCAAATTCAACAAACTAATGAGGGTATTTTTTTTCATAAGAAAAGTATGCTCTAGACTTACTTAAGAAGTTTAATATGCTGAATTGTAAAGTTGTGTCTACTCCTATGAACACCTGTGAAAAATTGACTGTGAATAATGGAACACCGAAGGCTAATGAAAAGTGGTTTAGAAGTATTGTTGGTGGGCTGATGTATTTGACTCATACTCGCCCAGATATTGTGACAACCCGAAAAATTAGAAAATTATTAAAATCTTAAATGATTGGTTTAAGGTCAAATAATAGACCTAGACAGAAAATAAGTGCATGTGTTTGATGTTTTCAGAAAGGAATTTTGAGGATTTAAAATTTCTTTTAGTGAATTATTCAGATTACGGTATTATGTGTACAGAATGTGGTTAAGGGTCAAGGGTTGACCAGATAAATTAAACCTGTGTTAAACCCTAATCGTATATATTAAGAACGTCCACGTTCAGTTATAAAATTATTGCGATTTATAAGAAACCCTAGAAATCGGTTCTGGAAACCCTAATTTCAGTTCCGGGAATCCGAAACCCTAATTTGGTATTTGAAAACCCTAATCTGAGAAATTATCGGATAGATATAATGATTAAGTGCTATTAATTATAATAGTAATTAGGGTAAAGCTTAATTAATTAGCAAACCCTAATTTCAAAATTTTCGAACCCTAATTTACAGTTATGGAATTAATTGTTAAATTAGCAATATTTAATTAGGAAATATTAATCCTAATCTATTAAAGTCATAATGTGATTGAGAAGTTATAAAATAATTAGGAATCCCTAATTATAATTTTAAAATCATGATTTTCTATTTTTAAAATCTAATTAGAAAATCTTAGAATTTTAATTGTTAAATCTTTTAGGTTAAACCCTAAAATGCTAAACCCTAAATCCTAAGGGTTGTGGCCAATGTCTAAAATGCCCTTCATGATAGAAATGAGAAGTCTAAGATGCCCTTGTGCATTATTAAAGGAAGAAATCAATTATTGGTATGGAAATTACCATTTTACCCTTTTGTCTTAGTTGATAAATTATTCTAGAGAATCCTATGATGTCTTGCAAAGCTAATAATTGCCAACTAAAAGGACTACAATACCAAAGAAACCAAATTTCTTGTATTACTCAATTCCAACTTTGCATCAATTATTTTCAAGGATTTAAGAAGAGAAATGCCACTTTATTTTCATTTCCCCAAGCCATTCTCTTTCTAAAATTTCGAGAATGGGAAATGTGAGAGAGTGTTAAGGTAAGCTAATATCAATATTCAAACTCTCCATGATCGTAATCAAAGGACGTAAATCAAAAATCAAAGCTTAAAGGTATTAAAAACCCTAAAACTAGAAATCCTTTGATCTTATGTTATTTGTTGCAATTGATTGTTTAAAGTTGTGTAATAGGTGTCAATTGATGATCTGGGTTGATAGGACATGAACCCATAACATCAAAGTACAAGATTTTGAAGTTTTAGAAATCTGGAAAACTTGAAAATTATTGCTGACGATTTAATGTCGAGGGCTTAAATCTGTGTGTGTTAGATGTTTAGTGTGCTTGTTGTTTTGGACCTGTTCTATTCCATATGGTCTTTCATTTCCAACTTGAATAAACCTCATATCATGTGTAGATTTCAAGATATGAACGGTCAAAGACCGTTGACCAATCAATTCGGTTTCGGGGCAAGCCTGCATTTTTCCATCGTTTGACAACCTTTTTGAAGCTCTTGATCTTTCTTTGATTTAAGTGTTAGGCTAAGTTGTTGTGTTGATGTCGATACGGTATAAGGACTACACATCAATGTCTTTAGATTACCCGAAAATTCATAGAATCGAATTAATTACTGGCCAATCGATCGGCGTTGATTAATCGTCGGGAAGAAAACTGGAAAAACCAGATTTCTCAAAAGAACACTAGTCGACAAGAACTTTGACGAGATTGAATCTTGTAAATTAGTTGATGTAATACTTATCCTTTATTATAGAAATGAAGCCCGACATCTCTACTACACCGATTCAACCACTAGATCCACAAAGCTAACACGAACGCAAAAATAGAAATGACCAAAGTAGAGTACGTTTAATTCTGGAAAATCCAGAAAGCGAAGAACAGCGCCTGACAACGATTTTGAGGGCTTAAATCTCTCTGATCTGATGTTGTATGGTCATGAAACAAGTTGGTGATTGTAGTATTACACTAGTACTATAATTCTAACCAAATTAGAAGCCCAGAAATACAAAGAACAAGAAGTTAGATCCGGTCAAACCTTGTATGTCGATGTCTGACGAAATTTCTGGGTTTGGGCTCAAGAACACCTATAGCAACGGTTCTGTCGCTATAGGGCCCTTTAGCGACACTTAATTTTGAAAATTAATTATTTTAATTAGAAAAATAGATAAAAATGGTTTTTAATTATTAAAAATACATAATAAATTATGAAAAATTATTTTAAAGCATGAAAAATAGTTTTTTATTATTTTGAGTATATTTCATAAATATTTAATATTTTTGGAATATAAAAGGTATTTATTTATTTAATTATAATATTAAATAAATTATTTAAAAATAGTTTTAATTCATGAAAAATCATGAAAAATTATATTATGATATTAGGAAATATTTGAAGTTATTTTTGATAACTTTTAATATTTTGTGATGAAATTCATTAATTAATCAATATTAATGATAATTAGTTTATTTAATAAATATATTAAATAAATTATGGAAAAATGGAATTAATGCTTTAAAAATCATATAAAAAATGATTTATGTGTTATAAAAATATTCTAAGTTATAAACTATAACTTTTGATATTTTGGCATGAAAATGTTAATATTTTATTATTAATATCGGTTATTGGATAATGGATTTAAGTGTTTAAAAATCATATAAATGTGATTTTAAGGTATTAAAAATACTAGTGATATATTATAAATTATATTATAATATTATGTAATGATTTTCATTAATATTTGATATTAAATAGATATTAATGATTAAAGAATTATGTGGTACTTAATTCATTTAAATCGTTATTAATGATCAAAAATTTAGATAAATGATATTAATTATCCGAAAAATATTTGAAAGCTTATGAAAATCATTTAGATCGATAAGAAAATTATCGTGATATCATCAAGTGTTTAGTGAGAGTTTAATTAAACTTAGACTCCTTAAATTGTCCATTATACCGTCGGGATGATAGAATATATACCGATTTCAACTCTCAATTTGAAATAGTCGGCGTGATCTTTATGTCCTATGTGTATAAGAGGTGATAGGAGTATGTGGAAATATGTTTAAGTTATTTTATAACAATGATGATATTATTCTAATATTGGAGATCTATATTATTAATATTAGGTCTTCGGAGAAGCGTATTATATTGCGTTACGGTAATCAGCAGTTGAGTGCAAGTTTTTCAAGTTCTTTTTACTTAAACTCTTTTAAGAGTGGTTTCGAGATGATATGCTTTATGAATTGTACTCTTGTACATATTGCATGTATTCATCGGTATGAAAATTTGATCACCTTCATTACCCGGTCGATTCGAGATATAATTGTTATGTTCATTTTCAATGTTCATTCAAACTTTGAAATTTTGTTCATGCTAATTCACAACTACATTGTGAAGGATAGCGACTTATTATTCAAACTCTTTCAATCATGATATATCTTTACCTTGTTTTTTTAAACTTCATTTGGGCAACTTTCATGCTCACCTTGCTATATCATGATAAAACATTGCGAGATAAAGCGAATACTACGGAATCTGAGAAAAAGGATAATGCCAAGTTGACAGTACAGAATGTGAAGTTAAGTTGTAAAGTATGTTGAAGAATAGTATTGTCGTATGCTTTAGATAGTTCATGATTGTGTATAAGTGAAGGTTACTCGATTCGGGGAAATGTGTGTAAAGTTTAATGTATAAACAATCTATGTTTATATCTTCCGCAAAACGATTGTAGAAATAGCGAACCAGGATCATGGCGATTCGGGACCCGGATTTAGGTTGCTATACGGTTGGTATCAAAAGTTGTTGGTTATGAAGCTTAGGTAGCAATACACGAGACCAATAACAAGTAGTGATTAGGATAAGTACTAACTCACATAGAGTTAGTTGAAGAAGAATCGCATGAGGTCAAAGAGTTAGGTTTAAGTATGGTACCATTGTACTCGAAACTAGTTGATGTATGGTATCCGGGCTAAGCGATTCCTTCATAGAAGCGGAGGTATATACGAACTAGCAACTCGGAACCTAGTTTGTGGGAAACCACTCAGCGTACCATATTGAAAACTGTTAGAGACTCGATGTGTACCAAGTATAGGAAGTGGATAGATAGAGTCTAAGAGATTACAAGTGTAAGGATGGGAGATCGTAAAACAAAGCGATCACAGAATAGCAATGAATTATAATATATACGATGAGATCACTCCGTGATCTGATAAGATTATGGTATGAAGAAAGATCAAGAGAATGATGAAAAGTTCTGACAAGATTGCTTGCATGTATGAATTATACTATAAATTGAGTGCAGATCGAGAAGAATTATAAATCTGAATTAAATTCGTATGGAGAAAGGGGTTAGTGTTAGGTGGGGATTCAATTGAGGACTCATGTCGGTAATTTGAGTTGTATGATTCTTTGTATGGAATTTGAATTGTACTTGGTGTAAAAATCACTTAGTTTATGCAGCGATAATCATTGAAATGTTTATGTCATTTATTTGCTATATGTCGTGTTAGGAGGGTGATTCCTTTCTCATGTGTATAGCGGATAGATGGAGTCATAGGTAGAGGATATATAAGGATTAAGTACGAGTTCTTAAAACTCATACTTATGAATGCGTTAAGTGACTCATGATTATATGAAATGTTTATGGACCCCCTCGGTGAATGGGACGCCAAAGGTGCATCTCAGGAAAGTTCTTAAACTCATATGATTGTGGTAAGTTCCTGAACTCATACGTGTGGTAAGTTTGATGAACTGGGTATAGTTATGTGTGAAAGAAGTATTGAGGATTATAGGAACAGATAGATTGTTAAGCAAATGATTATTAGTAAAGGTGTTAGGTTTTCCTAAACTCCTAGCTATGCTAGACTTCGAAGTTTTTGACATCAAGCTAAATACGCACTATGTGCTTTTGAAAAATGAATTTTTATTCTCAACTACTGGTAACCATTGTGTATGCGTGGACTTCGGGCCACCGACACCTCGTTGCCTGTGAGATGATAAAACTGATTTGCAAAGATTTTTGAAACGGTTTAAAGTACAGTCTATGCTACTTATTTCGGCTTAGACTTGAGATGATTTGAAATGTCAAAAGTTATTTTTATTTATCACTTATGTACCATGTAACTTCAGTGCAGAGATGATAAAAAATGATGAAGTCATCAATGCGAGTATTACTTAGTGTTGGATGTGATCTCGGGATCGTCGACCCTTTATGGTATGATGTAGTATGATAAAATCACCAAATGACGGAATCCTCAACGGAATTGTAAATACTGATGCGGCATCATGGCGTCATTCTCGAAAAATGTTTTCAAAATTTTAATTTGCCGGTGAGGTTTGGCTATACTTAAATAATTCTATTGAGCTGAATTATCGATATGAGTCTATCTTTATTCGATTCAAATTTAGCCTAATGTTTATGAAAACTCTAAGTGTTCATTGAAAGAAATTTCCCAAACCAAATTGTTTTGGTGTGGAATCTATACTAAGTCCGAGGTGAACAACCACGAAAATGGGGATATACTAATTGGATAGAATATTCCAATTTAAGAGGCAGCATATAGTCGTTCGGATTACTAAGGTACAATAGGTGATCATCTAAAAGTACGAGAATCGGTAGTTTACCTTCTTCGTGATTGTAAACATACCTATTAAAGAAATGTTTAAGAGGTAGAGTACCTTTCTTTCTTAATTGAAAGAGGTAGCGGTGAAATACCCCTAAACCTCGGAGTTCAAAGTTCATAATTTTTATGATCCCTCGAATGAGATATGAAAAGTTTTTTTTAACTCTTGAGAGTAATGTTGTGGTAGAATGTGATGATGGATATGAAATAGTGTAAACTCGATTTGCGTCTGAGTAGAATCGAGATGATTAAATAAAGGTTATTATGAAAACCTAGTTTTGATGAATGTTTAGAAGATGTAAACTCTAGTGAGTAGTTATGGTGAAATGTGATAATAGATGAGAAATCCTCGAATGAGGAAATTATAAAGGTTAAATTGAAAACCTAGTTTTGATCGAGAGAATGGCGAGAGATTAGGATGCTTTAATTTGAGGACGAAATTCTTAGAAGAAGAAGGGTGAATGTGACAACCCGAGAAATTAGAAAATTATTAAAATCTTAAATGATTGGTTTAAGGTCAAATAATAGACCTGAAACAGAAAATAAGTGCATGTGTTTGATGTTTTCGAGAAAGGAATTTTGAGGATTTAAAATTTCTTTTAGTGAATTATTGAGATTACGGTATTATATTATGTATGAGAATGTGGTTAAGGGTCGAGGTTGACGAGATAAATTAAAACATGTTAAACCCTAATCGTATATATTAAAACGTCCACGTTGGTTATAAAATTATTGCGATTTATAAGAAACCCTAGAAATCGGTTTGAAACCCTAATTTTGATTAGGAATCAAAACCCTAATTTGGTATTTGAAAACCTAATCGAGAAATTATCGGATAGATATAATGATTAAGTGCTATTAATTATAATAGTAATTAGGGTAAAGCTTAATTAATTAGCAAACCCTAATTTCAAATTTTTCGAACCCTAATTTACAGTTATGGAATTAATTGTTAAATTAGCAATATTTAATTAGGAAATATTAATCCTAATCTGTTAAAGTCATAATGTGATTGAGAAGTTATAAAATAATTAGGAATCCCTAATTATAATTTTAAAATCATGATTTTCTATTTTTAAAATCTAATTAGAAAATCTTAGAATTTTAATTGTTAAATCTTTAGGGTTAAACCCTAAAATGCTAAACCCTAAACCCTAAGGGTTGTGGCCAATGTCTAAAATGCCCTTCATGATAGAAATGAGAAGTCTAAGATGCCCTTGTGCATTATTAAAGGAAGAAATCAATTATTGGTATGGAAATTACCATTTTACCCTTTTGTCTTAGTTGATAAATTATTCCTAGAGAATCCTATGATGTCTTGCAAAGCTAATAATTGCCAACTAAAAGGGACTACAATACCAGCAAACCATCCCCTTGTATTACTCAATTTCAACTTTGCATCAATTATTTTCAAGGATTTAAGAGAAATGCCACTTTAATTTTCATTTCCCCCAAGCCATTCTCTTTCTAAAATTTCGAGAATGGGAAATGTGAGAGAGTGTTAAGGTAAGCTAATATCAATATTCAGCTCTCCATGATCAGAATCAAAGGACAGAAATCAAAAATCAAAGCTTAAAGGTATTAAAAACCCTAAAACTAGAAATCCTTTGATCTTATGTTATTTGTTGCAATTGATTGTTTAAAGTTGTGTAATAGGGTGTCAATTGATGATCTGGGTTGATAGGTCATGAACCCATAACATCAAAGTACACGATTTTGAAGTTTTTAGAAATCTGGAAAACTTGAAAATTATTGCTGTGACGACTAATAATCGGAGGGCTTAAATCATGTGTGTGTTAGATGTTTAGTGTGCTTGTTGTTTTGGACTTCGTTCTATGCCATATGGTCTTTCATTTCCAACTTGAATAAACCTCATATCATGTGTAGATTTCAAGATATGAGCGGCAAAAAAAAGAGTTGACCAATCCTGAAATTCGGTTTAAGGCAAGCCCAGATTTTTCGAATCGTTTGACAACCTTTTTGAAGCTCTTGATCTGCTTTGTGATTTAAGTGTTAGGCTAAGTTGTTGTGTTGATGTCGTGATACGGTATAAGGACTACACATCAATGTCTTTAGATTACCGAGAAAATTCATAGAATCGAAATTAATTACGCCAATCGATCGGCGTTGACCCGGTACTGGGAAGAAATGCGGAAAAACCAATTTCTCAAGAACACTAGTCGACATAACTTTGACAGATTGAATCTTGTAAATTAGTTGATGTAATACTTATCTTTTATTATAGAAATGAAGCGACATCTCTCTACTACTGATTCAACCACTAGATCCCACAAAGCTAACACGAAGCTTGAAAATAGAAACAACGAAAGTAGAGTACGTTTAATTACGGAAAATCGTAAAGCGAAAAACGGCGCGACAACGATTTTGAGGGCTTAAATCTCTACGATCGATGTTGTATGGTCATGAAACAAGTTGGTGATTGTAGTATTACACTAGTACTATAATTTAACCAAATTAGAAGCCGAAAATCTGAAAGAACAAGAAGTTAGATGGATTCGAACCTTGTATGTCGATGTAAAGCGAAATTTACGGGTTTGGGCTCAAGAACACCTATATATAGCAGTTACGTAAAGCTATAGGGCCCTTTAGCGACACTTAATTTTGAAAATTAATTATTTTAATTAGAAAAATAGATAAAAATGGTTTTTAATTATTAAAAATACATAATAAATTATGAAAAATTATTTTAAAGCATGAAAAATAGTTTTTTATTATTTTGAGTATATTTCATAAATATTTAATATTTTTGGAATATAAAAGGTATTTATTTATTTAATTATAATATTAAATAAATTATTTAAAAATAGTTTTAATTCATGAAAAATCATGAAAAATTATATTATGATATTAGGAAATATTTGAAGTTATTTTTGATAACTTTTAATATTTTTGTGATGAAATTCATTAATTAATCAATATTAATGATAATTAGTTTATTTAATAAATATATTAAATAAATTATGGAAAAATGGAATTAATGCTTTAAAATCATATAAAAAATGATTTATGTGTTATAAAAATATTCTAAGTTATAAACTATAACTTTTGATATTTTGGCATGAAAATGTTAATATTTTATTATTAATATCGGTTATTGGATAATGGATTTAAGTGTTTAAAAATCATATAAATGTGATTTTAAGGTATTAAAAAATCTTTGTGATATATTATAAATTATATTATAATATTATGTAATGATTTTCATTAATATTTGATATTAAATAGATATTAATGATTAAAGAATTATGTGGTATTTAATTCATTTAAATACGTTATTAATGATCGAAAATTTAGATAAATGATATTAATTATAAGAAAAATATTTTGAAGCTTATGAAAATCATTTTAGTCGATAAGAAAATTATACGTGATATCATCAAGTGTTTAGCGAGTTTAATTAAACTTAGACTCCTTAAATTGTCCGACTATACCACAAAGTCGGGATGATAGAAAATTATACCGATTTCAACTCGATTTGAAATAGTCGGCGTGATCTTTATGTCCCTATGTGTATAAGAGGCGATAGGGTATGTGGAAATATGTTTAAGTTATTTTATAACAATGATGATATTATTCTAATATTGGAGATCTATATTATTAATATTAGGTCTTCGGGAGAAGCGTATTATATTGCGTTACGGTAATCAGCAGTTCTGCAAGTTTTCAAGTTCTTTTACTTAAACTCTTTTAAGAGTGGTTTTGAACGAGATATGTTTATGAATTGTACTCTTGTACATATTGCATGTATTCATCGGTATGAAAAGTGATCACCTTCATTACCGGTCGATTCGAGATATAATTGTTATGTTCATTTTCAATGTTCATTCGACTTTGAAATTTTGTTCATGCTAATTCACAACTACATTGTGAAGGATAGCCGACTTTATTATTCAAACTCTTTCAATCATGATATATCTTTACCTTGTTTTTTTAAACTTCTTTGGGCAACTTTCATGCTCACCCTTGCTATATCATGATAAAACATTGCGAGATAAAGCGAATCTGGCGGATCTGAGAAAAAGGATAATGCAAGTTCGAACAGTGCAGAATGTGAAGTTAAGTTGTAAAGTATGTTGAAGAATAGTATTGTCATGTCTTTAGATAGTTCATGATTGTGTATAAGTGAAGGTTACTCGATTCGGGAAATGTGTGTAAAGTTTAATGTATAAACAATCTATGTTTATATCTTATAAAAGTTGTAGAAATAGCGAAGCCGGATCATGGCGATTCGGGACCCGGATTAGAGGGTCGCTACGGATTGGTATCAAAGTTGTTGGTTATGAAGCTTAGGTAGCAATACACGAGACCAATGCTTAGTAGTGATTAGGATAAGTACTAACTCACATAGAGTTAGTTGAAGAATCTCGCAGGGTCAAAGAGTTAGGTTTAAGTATGGTACCATTGTACTCGAAACTAGTTGATGTATGGTATCTGGGCTAAACGATTCCTTCATAGAGCGGAGGTATATACGAACTAGCAACTCGGAACCTAGTTTGTGGGAAACCACTCAGCGTACCATATTGAAAACTGTTAGAGACTCGATGTGTACCAAGTATAGGAAGTGGATAGATAGAGTCTAAGAGATTACAAGTGTAAGGATGGGAGATCGTAAAACAAAGCGATCACAGAATAGCAATGAATCATAATATATACGATGAGATCACTCCGTGATCTGATAAGATTATGGTATAAAGAAAGATCAAGAGAATGATGAAAAGTTTACTGACAAGATTAACGTGTATGAATTATACTTATAAATGAGTGCAGATCCGAGAAGAGAATTATAAATCTGAATTAAATTCATTATGGAGAAAGGGGTTAGTGTTAGGTGGGGATTCAATTGAGGACTCATGCCATGGAATGGTGAGTTGTATGATTCTTTGTATGGGAATTTGAATTGTACTTGGTGTAAAAATCACTTAGTTTCTCGCATCGATAATCATTGAAATGTTTATGTCGTATTATTTGCTTTATATCATGTTAGGAGGGTGATTCCTTTCTCATGTGTATACAGATAGATAGGTCATAGGTAGAGGATATAAGGATTAAATGCGAGTTCTTAAAACTCATACTTATGGTGCGTTCGTGACTCATGATTATATGAAATGTTTATGGACCCCTCGGTGAATGGACGCCAAAGGTGCATCAGGAAAGTTCTTAAACTCATATGATTGTGGTAAGTTCACGAACTCATACGTGTGGTAAGTTTGATGGGCTGGGTATAGTTATGTGTGAAAGAAGTATTGAGGATTATAGAGCAGAGATAGATTGTTAAGCAAATGATTATTAGTAAAGGTGTTAGGTTTTCCTAAACTCCTAGCTATGCTAGACTTCGAAGTTTTTGACATCAAGCTAAATACGCACTATGTGCTTTTGAAAAATGAATTTTTATTCTCAACTACTGGTAACCATTGTGTATGCGTGGACTTCGGGCCACCGACACCTCGTTGCCTGTGAGATGATAAAACTGATTTGCAAAGATTTTTGAAAGCGGTTTAAAAATCTGATCTATGCTACTTATTTCGGCTAGACGCAGATGATTTGAAATGTCAAAAGTTATTTTTATTTATCACTTATGTACCATGTAACCTGGTGCAGAGATGATAAAAAAATGATGAAGTCATCAATGCAGTATTACTTAGTGTTGGATGTGATCTCAGGATCGTCAGCCTGCTATGGTATGATGTAGTATGATAAAATCACCAAATGACGGAATCCTCAGCCTGATTTGTAAATGCAGATGCGGCATCATGGCGTCATTCTCGAAAATGTTTTCAAAATTTTAATTTGCCGGTGATGGGGTTTGGCTATACTTAAATAATTCTATTGGGCTGAATTATCGATATGAGTCTATCTTTATTCGATTCAAATTTAGCCTAATGTTTATGAAAACTCTAAGTGTTCATTAAAAGAAATTTCCCAAACCAAATTGTTTTGGTGTGGAATCTATACTAAGTCTCGAGGTGAACAACCACGAAAATGGGGATATACTAATTGGATAGAATATTCCAATTTAAGAACGCATATATAGTCGTTCGGATTACTAAGGTACAATAGTCGATCATCTAAAGTACGAGAATCGGTAGTTTACCTTCTTCGTGATTGTAAACATACCTATTAAAGAAATGTTTAAGAGGTAGAGTACCTTTCTTTCTTAATTGAAAGAGGTAGCGGTAGAAATACCCTAAACCTCGGGGTTCAAAGTTCATAATTTTATGATCCCTCGCATGAGATATGAAAAGTTTTTTTTTAACTCTTCGGAGTAATGTTGTGGTAGAATGTGATGATGGATATGAAATAGTGTAAACTCGATTTGCGTCTGAGTAGAATCGAGATGATTAAATAAAGGTTATTATGACAACCTAGTTTTGATGAATGTTTAGAAGATGTAAACTCCTAGTGAGTAGTTATGGTGAAATGTGATAATAGATGAGAAATCCTCGAATGAGGAAATTGTAAAGGTTAAATTGAAAACCTAGTTTTGATCGAGAGAATGAGCGAGAGATTAGGATGCTTTAATTTGAGGGACGAAATTCTTAGAAGAAGGGGTGAATGTGACAACCTGAGAAATTAGAAAATTATTAAAATCTTAAATGATTGGTTTAAGGTCAAATAATGACCTCAAGCAGGAAAATAAGTGCATGTGTTTGATGTTTTCGAGAAAGGAATTTTGAGGATTTAAAATTTCTTTTAGTGAATTATTGATTACGGTATTATATTATACGAGAATGTGGTTAAGGGTCAAGGGTTGACGAGATAAATTAAAACTGTGTTAAACCCTAATCAGTATATATATAAAAACGTCCACGTTAGGTTATAAAATTATTACGATTTATAAGAAACCACAGAAATGGGTTCGGAAACCCTAATTTGAGATTAAAGAATCAAACCCTAATTTGGTATTTGAAAACCCTAATCTAAGAAATTATCGGATAGATATAATGATTAAGTGCTATTAATTATAATAGTAATTAGGGTAAAGCTTAATTAATTAGCAAACCCTAATTTCAGAATTTTCGAACCCTAATTTACAGTTATGGAATTAATTGTTAAATTAGAAATATTTAATTAGGAAATATTAATCCTAATCTGTTAAAGTCATAATGTGATTGAGAAGTTATAAAATAATTAGGAATCCCTAATTATAATTTTAAAATCATGATTTTCTATTTTTAAAATCTAATTAGAAAATCTTAGAATTTTAATTGTTAAATCTTTAGGGTTAAACCCTAAAATGCTAAACCCTAAACCCTAAGGGTTGTGGCCAATGTCTAAAATGCCCTTCATGATAGAAATGAGAAGTCTAAGATGCCCTTGTGCATTATTAAAGGAAGAAATCAATTATTGGTATGGAAATTACCATTTTACCCTTTTGTCTTAGTTGATAAATTATTCCTAGAGAATCCTATGATGTCTTGCAAAGCTAATAATTGCCAACTAAAAGGGACTACAATACCAGCAAACCAGCCCCTTGTATTACTCAATTCCAACTTTGCATCAATTATTTTCAAGGATTTAAGAGAGAGAAATGCCACTTTAATTTTCATTTCCCCCAAGCCATTCTCTTTCTAAAATTTCGAGAATGGGAAATGTGAGAGAGTGTTAAGGTAAGCTAATATCAATATTCAGCTCTCCATGATCAGAATCAAAGGACAGAAATCAAAAATCAAAGCTTAAAGGTATTAAAAACCCTAAAACTAGAAATCCTTTGATCTTATGTTATTTGTTGCAATTGATTGTTTAAAGTTGTGTAATAGGGTGTCAATTGATGATCTGGGTTGATAGGACATGAACCCATAACATCAAAGTACAAGATTTTGAAGTTTTTAGAAATCTGGAAAACTTGAAAATTATTGCTGATGTATTTAATGTCGGAGGGCTTAAATCATGTGTGTTAGATGTTTAGTGTGCTTGTTGTTTTGGACACATTTCTATGCCATATGGTCTTTCATTTCCAACTTGAATAAACCTCATATCAGTTGAAAATTTCAAGATATGAACGGTCAAAGACTGTTGACCAATCACAAATTCGGTTTCTGGGCAAGCCCAGATTTTTCCAGATCGTTTGACAACCTTTTTGAAGCTCTTGATCTTGCTGTGATTTAAGTGTTAGGCTAAGTTGTTGTGTTGATGTCGTATTCTGGTATAAGGACTACACTTCAATGTCTTTAGATTACCCAGAAAATTCATAGAATCAGAATTAATTACGGTCAATCGGCGTTGACATTAATTGCACAGGAAGAAATCTGAAAAACCCAGATTTCTCAAGAACACTAATCGTGATAACTTTGACGATTGAATCTTGTAAATTAGTTGATGTAATACTTATCTTTTATTATAGAAATGAAAGCGACATCTCTACTACTGATTCAACCACTAGATCCCACAAAGCTAACACGAGCAGCAAAAAATAGAAACTGACGAAAGTAGAGTACGTTTAATTACGGAAAATCCGTAAAGCGAAGAAACGATGCGACAACGATTTTGAGGGCTTAAATCTCTACGATCGATGTTGTATGGTCATGAAACAAGTTGGTGATTGTAGTATTACACTAGTACTATAATTCTAACCAAATTAGAAGCCGAAATCTAAAAAGAAAGAAGTTAGATAAATTCGAACCTTGCGTATGTCGATAATGTCGTGAGAAATTTCGGGTTTGGGCTCAAGAACACCTATATAGCGGTTACGTACGCTATAGGGCCCTTTAGCGACATAATTTTGAAAATTAATTATTTTAATTAGAAAAATAGATAAAAATGGTTTTAATTATTAAAATACATAATAAATTATGAAAAATTATTTTAAAGCATGAAAAATAGTTTTTATTATTTTGAGTATATTTCATAAATATTTAATATTTTTGGAATATAAAAAGGTATTTATTTATTTAATTATAATATTAAATAAATTATTTAAAAATAGTTTTAATTCATGAAAAATCATGAAAAATTATATTATGATATTAGGAAATATTTGAAGTTATTTTGATAACTTTTAATATTTTGTGATGAAATTCATTAATTAATCAATATTAATGATAATTAGTTTATTTAATAAATATATTAAATAAATTATGGAAAAATGGAATTAATGCTTAAAAATCATATAAAAATGATTTATGTGTTATAAAAATATTCTAAGTTATAAACTATAACTTTTGATATTTTGGCATGAAAATGTTAATATTTTATTATTAATATCGGTTATTGGATAATGGATTTAAGTGTTTAAAAATCATATAAATGTGATTTTAAGGTATTAAAAAACTAGTGATATATTATAAATTATATTATAATATTATGTAATGATTTTCATTAATATTTGATATTAAATAGATATTAATGATTAAAGAATTATGTGGTACTTAATTCATTTAAATACGTTATTAATGATCGAAAATTTAGATAAATGATATTAATTATCCGAAAAATATTTCGAGCTTATGAAAATCATTTAGATCGATAAGAAAATTATACGTGATATCATCAAGTGTTTAAATGAGTTTAATTAAACTTAGACTCCTTAAATTGTCCATTATACCAAAGTCGGGATGATAGAATTATACCGATTTCAACTCGAATTTGAAATAGTCGACGTGATGCTATGTGTCTATGTGTATAAGAGATCGATAGAGTATGTGGAAATATGTTTAAGTTATTTTATAACAATGATGATATTATTCTAATATTGGAGATCTATATTATTAATATTAGGTCTTGAGGAGAAGCGTATTATATTGCGTTACGGTAATCAGCAGTTCGAGCGCAAGTTTTTCAAGTTCTTTTACTTAAACTCTTTTAAGAGTGGTTTTGAGACAGATATCTTTATGAGTTGTACTCTTATACATATTGCATGTATTCATCGGTATGAAAATAGTGATCACCTTCATTACCGGTCGATTCAGATATAATTGTTATGTTCATTTTCAATGTTCATTCGACTTTGAAATTTTGTTCATGCTTAATTCACAACTACATTGTGAAGGATAGCCGACTTATTATTCAAACTCTTTCAATCATGATATATCTTTACCTTGTTTTTTTAAACTTCTTTGGGCAACTTTCATGCTCACCCTTGCTATATCATGATAAAACATTGCAGATAAAGCGAATCTGACGAGATCTGAGAAAAAGGATAATGCCAAGTTCAAACAGTACAGAATGTGAAGTTAAGTTGTAAAGTATGTTAAAGAATAGTATTGTCATGTCTTTAGATAGTTCATGATTGTGTATAAGTGAAGGTTACTCGATTACGGGGAAATGTGTGTAAAGTTTAATGTATAAACAATCTATGTTTATATCTTCCATAAACAGATTGTAGAAATAAGCGAGCCGGATCATGGCGATTCGGGACGGATTTAGAAATGCTACTGGTTGGTATCAAAGCTTTTGGTTATGAAGCTTAGGTAGCAATACACGAGACCAATAACTTAGTAGTGATTAGGATAAGTACTAACTCACATAGAGTTAGTTGAAGAATCTCATGAGGTCAAAGAGTTAGGTTTAAGTATGGTACCATTGTACTCGAAACTAGTTGATGTATGGTATCCGGGCTAAACGATTCCTTCATAGAAAGCGGAGGTATATCGAACTAGCAACTCGGAACCTAGTTTGTGGGAAACCACTTTCGATACCATATTGAAAACTGTTAGAGACTCGATGTGTACCAAGTATAGGAAGTGGATAGATAGAGTCTAAGAGATTACAAGTGTAAGGATGGGAGATCGTAAAACAAAGCGATCACAGAATAGCAATGAATCATAATATATACGATGAGATCACTCCGTGATCTGATAAGATTATGGTATGAAGAAAGATCAAGAGAATGATGAAAAGTTACAATGAAGATTTTTGTGTATGAATTATCTTTATAAATTGAGTATGATCCGAAGAGAGAATTATAAATCTGAATTAAATTAAGTATGGAGAAAGGGGTTAGTGTTAGGTGGGGATTCAATTGAGGACTCATGTCGGCAAATTTGAGTTGTATGATTCTTTGTATGGGATTTGAATTGTACTTGGTGTAAAAATCACTTAGTTTACAATCGATAATCATTGAAATGTTTATGTCGCTTATTTGCTATATGCGCATGTTCAGAGGGTGATTCCTTTCTCATGTGTATAACAGATAGATAGGTCATAGGTAGAGGATATAAGGATTAAGTACGAGTTCTTAAAACTCATACTTATGGTACGTTCGTGACTCATGATTATATGAAATGTTTATGGACCCTCGTGAATGGGCCCAAAGGTGCATTCAGGAAAGTTCTTAAACTCATATGATTGTGGTAAGTTCCTGAACTCATACGTGTGGTAAGTTTGATGAACTGGGTATAGTTATGTGTGAAAGAAGTATTGAGGATTATAGGAACAGATAGATTGTTAAGCAAATGATTATTAGTAAAGGTGTTAGGTTTTCCTAAACTCCTAGCTATGCTAGACTTCGAAGTTTTTGACATCAAGCTAAATACGCACTATGTGCTTTTGAAAAATGAATTTTTATTCTCAACTACTGGTAACCATTGTGTATGCGTGGACTTCGGGCCACCGACACCTCGTTGCCTGTGAGATGATAAAACTGATTTGCAAAGATTTTTGAAACGGTTTAAAGTACAGTCTATGCTACTTATTTCGGCTAGACGCAGATGATTTGAAATGTCAAAAGTTATTTTTATTTATCACTTATGTACCATGTAACCTGGTGCAGAGATGATAAAAAAATGATGAAGTCATCAATGCGAGATTACTTAGTGTTGGATGTGATCTCGGGATCGTCACCTCTTTATGGTATGATGTAGTATGATAAAATCACCAAATGACGGAATCCTCAACGGATGTAAATACATGATGCGGCATCATGGCGTCATTTAGAAAAAATGTTTTCAAAATTTTAATTTGCCGGTGAGGTTTGGCTATACTTAAATAATTCTATTGAATCTGAATTATCGATATGAGTCTATCTTTATTCGATTGACTAGCCTAATGTTTATGAAAACTCTAAGTGTTCATTGAAAGAAATTTCCCAAACCAAATTGTTTTGGTGTGGAATCTATACTAAGTGCGAGGGTGAACAACCACGAAAATGGGGATATACTAATTGGATAGAATATTCCAATTTAAGAACGATATAGTCGTTTCGGATTACTAAGGTACAATAGACCGATCATCTAAAAGTACGAGAATCGGTAGTTTACCTTCTTCGTGATTGTAAACATACCTATTAAAGAAATGTTTAAGAGGTAGAGTACCTTCCTTTCTTAATTGAAAGAGGTAGCGGTGAAATACCCCTAAACCTCGGAGTTCAAAGTTCATAATTTTTATGATCCCTCAGCATGGATATGAAAAGTTTTTTTAACTCTTGAGTAATGTTGTGGTAGAATGTGATGATGGATATGAAATAGTGTAAACTCGTTGCATTTGAGTAGAATGCGAGATGATTAAATAAAGGTTATTATGACAACCTAGTTTTGATGAATGTTTAGAAGATGTAAACTCCTAGTGAGTAGTTATGGTGAAATGTGATAATAGATGAGAAATCCTCGAATGAGGAAATTGTAAAGGTTAAATTGAAAACCTAGTTTTGATCAAGAGAATGAGTAGAGATTAGGATGCTTTAATTTCGAGGACGAAATTCTTAGAAGAAGGGGTGAATGTGACAACCCGAGAAATTAGAAAATTATTAAAATCTTAAATGATTGGTTTAAGGTCAAATAATAGACCTGCATGGAAAATAAGTGCATGTGTTTGATGTTTTCAGAAAGGAATTTTGAGGATTTAAAATTTCTTTTAGTGAATTATTCAGATTACGGTATTATGTGTACAGAATGTGGTTAAGGGTCAAGGGTTGACCAGATAAATTAAACCTGTGTTAAACCCTAATCGTATATATTAAGAACGTCCACGTTCAGTTATAAAATTATTGCGATTTATAAGAAACCCTAGAAATCGGTTCTGGAAACCCTAATTTCAGTTCCGGGAATCCGAAACCCTAATTTGGTATTTGAAAACCCTAATCTAAGAAATTATCGGATAGATATAATGATTAAGTGCTATTAATTATAATAGTAATTAGGGTAAAGCTTAATTAATTAGCAAACCCTAATTTCAGAATTTTCGAACCCTAATTTACAGTTATGGAATTAATTGTTAAATTAGAAATATTTAATTAGGAAATATTAATCCTAATCTGTTAAAGTCATAATGTGATTGAGAAGTTATAAAATAATTAGGAATCCCTAATTATAATTTTAAAATCATGATTTTCTATTTTTAAAATCTAATTAGAAAATCTTAGAATTTTAATTGTTAAATCTTTAAGGTTAAACCCTAAAATGCTAAACCCTAAACCCTAAAGGGTTGTGGCCAATGTCTAAAATGCCCTTCATGATAGAAATGAGAAGTCTAAGATGCCCTTGTGCATTATTAAAGGAAGAAATCAATTATTGGTATGGAAATTACCATTTTACCCTTTTGTCTTAGTTGATAAATTATTCCTAGAGAATCCTATGATGTCTTGCAAAGCTAATAATTGCCAACCAAAAAGGGACTACAATACCAAACAAACCTGCCCTTGTATTACTCAATTCCAACTTTGCATCAATTATTTTCAAGGATTTAAGAGAGAGAAATGCCACTTTAATTTTCATTTCCCCCAAGCCATTCTCTTTCTAAAATTTCGAGAATGGGAAATGTGAGAGAGTGTTAAGGTAAGCTAATATCAATATTCAGCTCTCCATGATCAGAATCAAAGGACAGAAATCAAAAATCAAAGCTTAAAGGTATTAAAAACCCTAAAACTAGAAATCCTTTGATCTTATGTTATTTGTTGCAATTGATTGTTTAAAGTTGTGTAATAGGGTGTCAATTGATGATCTGGGTTGATAGGACATGAACCCATAACATCAAAGTACAAGATTTTGAAGTTTTTAGAAATCTGGAAAACTTGAAAATTATTGCCTGACAGCCTAATGTCAGAGGGCTTAAATCTGTGTGTGTTAGATGTTTAGTGTGCTTGTTGTTTTGGACCTGTTCTATGCCATATGGTCTTTCATTTCCAACTTGAATAAACCTCATATCATGTGTAAATTTCAAGATATGAACGGTCAAAGACCGTTGACCAATCACAAATTCGGTTTCTGGGCAAGCCCAGATTTTTCCAGATCGTTTGACAACCTTTTTGAAGCTCTTGATCTTGCTGTGATTTAAGTGTTAGGCTAAGTTGTTGTGTTGATGTCGTATTCTGGTATAAGGACTACACATCAATGTCTTTAGATTACCCAGAAAATTCATAGAATCAGAATTAATTACGGTCAATCGAGCGTTGACCAACTGCCTGGGAAGAAATCTGAAAAAACCCAGATTTCTCAAGAACACTAGTCTGACAGTAACTTTGACCAGATTGAATCTTGTAAATTAGTTGATGTAATACTTATCTTTTATTATAGAAATGAAGCCTGACATCTCTACTACCTGATTCAACCACTAGATCCCACAAAGCTAACACAGAACGCAAAATAGAAGCAACCAAAGTAGGTACGTTTAATTCTGGAAAATCCAGAAAGCGAAGAACAGCGCCTGACAACGATTTTGAGGGCTTAAATCTCTACGATCGATGTTGTATGGTCATGAAACAAGTTGGTGATTGTAGTATTACACTAGTCTTATAATTCTAACCAAATTAGAAGCCCGTAAATCTGAAAAGAACAAGAAGTTAGATCCGGCCAAACCTTGCGTATGTCGATGTCTCATTTAAATTTCGGGTTTGGGCTCAAGAACACCTATAGCAGTTACGTAAGCTATAGGGCCCCTTTAGCGACACTTAATTTTGAAAATTAATTATTTTAATTAGAAAAATAGATAAAATGGTTTTAATTATTAAAAATACATAATAAATTATGAAAAATTATTTTAAAGCATGAAAAATAGTTTTTATTATTTTGAGTATATTTCATAAATATTTAATATTTTGGAATATAAAAGGTATTTATTTATTTAATTATAATATTAAATAAATTATTTAAAAATAGTTTTAATTCATGAAAAATCATGAAAAATTATATTATGATATTAGGAAATATTTGAAGTTATTTTTGATAACTTTTAATATTTTGTGATGAAATTCATTAATTAATCAATATTAATGATAATTAGTTTATTTAATAAATATATTAAATAAATTATGGAAAAATGGAATTAATGCTTTAAAATCATATAAAAATAATTTATGTGTTATAAAAATATTCTAAGTTATAAACTATAACTTTTGATATTTTGGCATGAAAATGTTAATATTTTATTATTAATATCAGTTATTGGATAATGGATTTAAGTGTTTAAAAATCATATAAATGTGATTTTAAGGTATTAAAAATACTAGTGATATATTATAAATTATATTATAATATTATGTAATGATTTTCATTAATATTTGATATTAAATAGATATTAATGATTAAAGAATTATGTGGTACTTAATTCATTTAAATCGTTATTAATGATCGAAAAATTTAGATAAATGATATTAATTATCGAAAAATATTTCGAAGCTTATGAAAATCATTTAGATCGATAAGAAAATTATCTCGTGATATCATCAAGTGTTTAAGCAAGAGTTTAATTAAACTTAGACTCCTTAAATTGTCCATTATACCGTCGGGATGATAGAATTATACCGATTTCAACTCTGATTTGAAATAATTCGGACGTGATGCTTTATGTCTATGTGTATAAGAGACCTGATAGGAGTATGTGGAAATATGTTTAAGTTATTTTATAACAATGATGATATTATTCTAATATTGGAGATCTATATTATTAATATTAGGTCTTCGGAGAAGCGTATTATATTGCGTTACGGTAATCAACCTGTTGTGTCAAGTTTTTCAAGTTCTTTTACTTAAACTCTTTTAAGAGTGGTTTCGAATGAGATATATTTATGAGTTGTACTCTTGTACATATTGCATGTATTCATCGTGTGTATGAAAAGTCGATCACCTTCATTACCAAAAATACCAGATATAATTGTTATGTTCATTTTCAATGTTCATTCGACTTTGAAATTTTTGTTCATGCTAATTCACAACTACATTGTGAAGGATAGCCAATTTATTATTCAAACTCTTTCAATCATGATATATCTTTACCTTATTTTTTTTAAACTTGTTTGGGCAACTTTCATGCTCACCCTTGCTATATCATGATAAAACATTGCAGATAAAGCGTAATACGACAGACATCTGAAAAGGATAATGCCAAGTTCGACTTGAGTACAGAATGTGAAGTTAAGTTGTAAAGTATGTTGAAGAATAGTATTGTCATGTGCTAGATAGTTCATGATTGTGTATAAGTGAAGGTTACTCGATTTCGGGAAATGTGTGTAAAGTTTAATGTATAAACAATCTATGTTTATATCTTCGCAAACAATTGTAGAAATAATGAACCAGGATCCATGCATGCGATTCGGACCCGGATTGGGGGTCACATCATATTGGTATCAAAGTCATTGGTTATGAAGCTTAGGTAGCAATACACGAGACCAATAACCGTAGTGATTAGGATAAGTACTAACTCACATAGAGTTAGTTGAAGAATCTCATGAGGTCAAAGAGTTAGGTTTAAGTATGGTACCATTGTACTCGAAACTAGTTGATGTATGGTATCTGGGCTAAACGATTCCTTCATAGAGCGGAGGTATATACGAACTAGCAACTCGGAACCTAGTTTGTGGGAAACCACTCAGGGTACCATATTGAAAACTGTTAGAGACTCGATGTGTACCAAGTATAGGAAGTGGATAGATAGAGTTCAAGAGATTACAAGTGTAAGGATGGGAGATCGTAAAACAAAGCGATCACGTATCAGAATAGAATGAATTATAATATATACGATGAGATCACTCCGTGATCCGATAAGATTATGGTATGAAGAAAGATCAAGAGAATGATGAAAAGTTTACAAAGAAGATTTGCATGTATGAATTGTACTATAAATTGAGTACGGATCCGTAAGAGAATTATAAATACGAATTAAATTCATTATGGAGAAAAGGGGTTAGTGTTAGGTGGGGATTCAATTGAGGACTCATGTGCAAATTTGAGTTGTATGATTCTTTGTATGGAGGTGAATTGTACTTGGTGTAAAAATCACTTAGTTTTCGCATCGATAATCATTGAAATGTTTATGTCGCGCTATATTTGCTATATGCACGTGTTAGGAGGGTGATTCCTTTCTCATGTATATATGAGATAGATAGGTCATAGGTAGAGGATATAAGGATTAAGTACGAGTTCTTAAAACTCATACTTATGGTACGTTCGTGACTCATGATTATATGAAATGTTTATGGACCCTCAAATGAATGGGACTTGAAAAGGTCCATTCAGGAAAGTTCTTAAACTCATATGATTGTGGTAAGTTCACGAACTCATACGTGTGGTAAGTTTGATGAACTGGGTATAGTTATGTGTGAAAGAAGTATTGAGGATTATAGAGCAGAGATAGATTGTTAAGCAAATGATTATTAGTAAAGGTGTTAGGTTTTCCTAAACTCCTAGCTATGCTGTAGACTTCAAGTTTTTGACATCAAGCTAAACACGCACTATGTGCTTTTGAAAAATGAATTTTATTCTCAACTCACATGGTAACCATTGTGTATCGTGGACTTTCGCCACCGACACCTCGTTACTGTGAGATGATAAAACCGATTTGCAAAGATTTTTGAAACGGTTTTAAAATACGATCTATGCTACTTATTTTGGCCAGACGAGATGATTTGAAATGTCAAAGTTATTTTTATTTATCACTTATGTACCATGTAACTTCAGTGCGAGATGATAAAAAATGATGAAGTCATCAATGCAGATACTTAGTGTTGGATGTGATCTCGGGATCGTCACCCCTTATGGTATGATGTAGTATGATAAAATCACCAAATGACGGAATCCTCAACTGGACCGTAAATACAGACGCGGCATCATGACGTCATTCTCGAAAAATGTTTTCAAAATTTTAATTTGCCAATGGTTTGGCTATACTTAAATAATTCTATTGAACTGAATTATCGATATGAGTCTATGCTATTCGATTCAAAACTAGCCTAATGTTTATGAAAACTCTAAGTGTTCATTGAAGAAATTTCCCAAACCAAATTGTTTTGGTGTGGAATCCTATACTAAAATCGAAGGTGAACAACCCGAAAATGGGGATATACTAATTGGATAGAATATTCCAATTTAAGAACGCATATAGTCGTTTCGGATTACTAAGGTACAATAGACCGATCATCTAAAAGTACTGAGAATCGGTAGTTTACCTTCTTCGTGATTGTAAACATACCTATTAAAGAAATGTTTAAGAGGTAGAGTACCTTTCTTTCTTAATTGAAAGAGGTAGCAGGTAGAAATACCCCTAAACCCCTCGGAGTTCAAAGTTCATAATTTTATGATCCCTCGCATGGATATGAAAAGTTTTTTTAACTTCTTCGAGTAATGTTGTGGTAGAATGTGATGATGGATATGAAATAGTGTAAACTCGTCATTGCGCATTTAGTAGAATCGAGATGATTAAATAAAGGTTATTATGACAACCTAGTTTTGATGAATGTTTAGAAGATGTAAACTCCTAGTGAGTAGTTATGGTGAAATGTGATAATAGATGAGAAATCCTCGAATGAGGAAATTGTAAAGGTTAAATTGAAAACCTAGTTTTGATCAAGAGAATGAGCGAGAGATTAGGATGCTTTAATTTCGAGGACTTAAATTCTTAGAAGAAGGGTGAATGTGACAACCCGAGAAATTAGAAAATTATTAAAATCTTAAATGATTGGTTTAAGGTCAAATAATAGACCTAAATGTAAAATAAGTGCATGTGTTTGATGTTTTCGTAAAGGAATTTTGAGGATTTAAAATTTCTTTTAGTGAATTATTCGTGATTGGGTATGTGTGTATATATGTATACAGAATGTGGTTAAGGGTCAAGGGTTGACCAGATAAATTAAACTCGTGTTAAACCCTAATCAGATATATTAAGAACGCCCCACATTCGGGGTTATAAAATTATTGCGATTTATAAGAAACCCTAGAAATCGGTTCTGGAAACCCTAATTTCAGTTCCGGGAATCCGAAACCCTAATTTGGTATTTGAAAACCCTAATCTAAGAAATTATCGGATAGATATAATGATTAAGTGCTATTAATTATAATAGTAATTAGGGTAAAGCTTAATTAATTAGCAAACCCTAATTTCAGAATTTTCGAACCCTAATTTACAGTTATGGAATTAATTGTTAAATTAGAAATATTTAATTAGGAAATATTAATCCTAATCTGTTAAAGTCATAATGTGATTAAGAAGTTATAAAATAATTAGAATCCCTAATTATAATTTTAAAATCATGATTTTCTATTTTTAAAATCTAATTAGAAAATCTTAGAATTTTAATTGTTAAATCTTTTGTGGTTAAACCCTAAAATGCTAAACCCTAAACCCTAAGGGTTGTGGCCAATGTCTAAAATGCCCTTCATGATAGAAATGAGAAGTCTAAGATGCCCTTGTGCATTATTAAAGGAAGAAATCAATTATTAGGTGGAAATTACCATTTTACCCTTTTTTCTTAGTTGATAAATTATTGAAAGAGAATCCTATGATGTCTTGCAAAGCTAATAATTGCCAACTAAAAGGGACTACAATACCAAAGAAACCCGCCCCCTTTGTATTACTCAATTCCAACTTTGCATCAATTATTTTCAAGGATTTAGAGAGAAATGCCACTTTAATTTTCATTTCCCCAAGCCATTCTCTTTCTAAAATTTCGAGAATGGGAAATGTGAGAGAGTGTTAAGGTAAGCTAATATCAATATTCAGCTCTCCATGATCGTAATCAAAGGATGTAAATCAAAAATCAAAGCAAAAGGTATTAAAACCCAAAACTAGAAATCCTTTGATCTTATGTTATTTGTTGCAATTGATTGTTTAAAGTTGTGTAATAGGTGTCAATTGATGATCCGGGGTTGATAGGACATGAACCCATAACATCAAAGTACAAGATTTTGAAGTTTTTAGAAACTGGAAAACTTGAAAATTATTGCCCTGATGTACCTAATGTCGGAGGGCTTAAATCATGTGTGTTAGATGTTTTGATGTTTGTTGTTTTGGACCGTTTCTATGCCATATGGTCTTTCATTTCCAACTTGAATAAACCTCATATCATGTGTAAATTTCAAGATATGAATCGGTCAAAAATCACCATTGACCAATCACAAATTCGGTTTCAAGGTCAAGCCCAGATTTTCATATCGTTTGACAACCTTTTCAAGCTCTTGATCTTCATTGTGATTTAAGTGTTAGGCTAAGTTGTTGTGTTGATGTCGAGATTCGTATAAGGACTACACATCAATGTCTTTAGATTACCCGGAAAATTCATAGAATCAGAATTAATTACTACCAATCGATCGCCGATTAATCGTCGGGAAGAAATCAAAAAACCCAGATTTCTCAAGAACACTAGTCCGACAAAGAATTTGACCAGATGAATCTTGTAAATTAGTTGATATAATACTTATCTTTTATTATAGAAATGAAGCGACACATCTCTACTACCGATTCAACCACTAGATCCCACAAAGCTAACACGTAACGCAAAAATAAGCAACCAAAGTAGTATCGTTTAATTCGAAAATCCGTAAAGCGAAGAACGGCTACCGACAACGATTTTGAGGGCTTAAATCTCTCCGATCCGATGTTGTATGGTCATGAAACAAGTTGGTGATTGTAGTATTACACTAGTACTATAATTCTAACCAAATTAAGCCCGTAAATACATAAAAAGAACAAAGAAGTTAGATCCGGGCCAAACCTCAGTATGTCGATGTCTCGATTTAAATTTCTGGGTTTGGGCTCAAGAACACCTATAAGATTTGCCTGCCGCTATAGGGCCTTTAGCTTACACTTAATTTTGAAAATTAATTATTTTAATTAGAAAAATAGATAAAAATGGTTTTTAATTATTAAAAATACATAATAAATTATGAAAAATTATTTTAAAGCCTGAAAAATAGTTTTTTATTATTTTGAGTATATTTCATAAATATTTAATATTTTTGAATATAAAGGTATTTATTTATTTAATTATAATATTAAATAAATTATTTAAAAATAGTTTTAATTCATGAAAATCATGAAAAATTATATTATGATATTAGGAAATATTTGAAGTTATTTTTGATAACTTTTAATATTTTGTGATGAAATTCATTAATTAATCAATATTAATGATAATTAGTTTATTTAATAAATATATTAAATAAATTATGGAAAATGGAATTAATGCTTTAAAAATCATATAAAAATGATTTATGTGTTATAAAAATATTCTAAGTTATAAACTATAACTTTTGATATTTTGGCATGAAAATGTTAATATTTTATTATTAATATCGCTTATTGGATAATGGATTTAAGTGTTTAAAAATCATATAAATGTGATTTTAAGGTATTAAAATACCGTGATATATTATAAATTATATTATAATATTATGTAATGATTTTCATTAATATTTGATATTAAATAGATATTAATGATTAAAGAATTATGTGGTACTTAATTCATTTAAATACGTTATTAATGATCGAAAAATTTAGATAAATGATATTAATTATCCGAAAAATATTTCAAAGACTTATGAAAATCATTTAGATCGATAAGAAAATTATCTCGTGATATCATCAAGTGTTCAAAAAGAGTTTAATTAAACTTAGACTCCTTAAATTGTCCGACTATACCGCTCTGGATGATAGAATTATACCGATTTCAACTCCTGACCAAATATAGACGACGTGATGCTATGTCCCATGTGTATAAGAGACCGATAGAGTATGTGGAAATATGTTTAAGTTATTTTATAACAATGATGATATTATTCTAATATCGAGATCTATATTATTAATATTAGGTCTTGGGAGAAGCGTATTATATTGCGTTACTGAGAATCATCAATCTCGATTCGTGCAAGTTTTTCAAGTTCTTTTACTTAAACTCTTTTAAGAGTGGTTTCAAATGAGATATGTTTATGAGTTGTACTCTTCATACATATCAGATGTATTCATCGTATGAAAAGGTCGATCACCTTCATTACCAAATCGATTCAGATATAATTGTTATGTTCATTTTCAATGTTCATTCAAACTTTGAAATTTTGTTCATGCTAATTCACAACTACATTTGAAGGATATGATTTTATTATTCAAACTCTTTCAATCATGATATATCTTTACCTTATTTTTTTTTAAACTTCATTGGCAACTTTCATGCTCACCCTTGCTATATCATGATAAAACATTGCAGATAAGGCTAATACTACCAGACATGAGAAAAGGATAATGCCAAGTTCAAATTTTGGTATAAGAATGTGAAGTTAAGTTGTAAAGTATGTTGAAGAATAGTATTGTCATGTGTTAGATAGTTCATGATTGTGTATAAGTGAAGGTTACTCGATTTCGGGAAATGTGTGTAAAGTTTAATGTATAAACAATCTATGTTTATATCTTTCGCAAACAGTTGTAGAAATAGCGAAACCGGATCCATGGCGATTCGGGACCGGATTTAATCGCGCTATGGTTGGTATCAAAGTCATTGGTTATGAAGCTTAGGTAGCAATACCGAGACCAATAACCGTAGTGATTAGATAAGTACTAACTCACATAGAGTTAGTTAGTGAAGAATCTCGCAGGTCAAAGAGTTAGGTTTAAGTATGGTACCATTGTACTCGAAACTAGTTGATGTATGGTATCCGGGCTAAACGATTCCTTCATAGAGCGGAGGTATATACGAACCAGCAACTGAACCGGAACCTAGTTTTTGGGAAACCACCAAATACCATATTGAAAACCTGTTAGAGACTCGATGTGTACCAAGTATAGGAAGTGGATAGATAGAGTCTAAGAGATTACAAGTGTAAGGATGGGAGATCGTAAAAACAAAGCGATCACATGTATCATAGCAATGAATTATAATATATACGATGAGATCACCCGTGATCCGATAAGATTATGGTATGAAGAAAGATCAAGAGAATGATGAAAAGTTTACAAAGAAGATTGCCGTGTATGAATTGTACTATAAATTGCGTACAGATCCGTAAGAGAATTATAAATACTGTAATTAAATTCATATGGAGAAAGGGGTTAGTGTTAGGTGGGGATTCAATTGAGGACCATGCTCAAGCAAATGAGTTGTATGATTCTTTGTATGGGAGCTGAATTGTACTTGGTGTAAAAATCACTTAGTTTCTGGCACTGATAATCATTGAAATGTTTATGTCGCGTTATTTGCTATATGCATGTTCAGAGGGTGATTCCTTTCTCATGTGTATAACAGATAGATAGGTCATAGGTAGAGGATATAAGGATTAAGTACGAGTTCTTAAAACTCATACTTATGGTACGTTCGTGACTCATGATTATATGAAATGTTTATGGACCCCTCAGCGAATGGACGCCAAAGGTCTGTCTAGGAAAGTTCTTAAACTCATATGATTGTGGTAAGTTCCTGAACTCATACGTGTGGTAAGTTTGATGAACTGGGTATAGTTATGTGTGAAAGAAGTATTGAGGATTATAGGAACAGATAGATTGTTAAGCAAATGATTATTAGTAAAGGTGTTAGGTTTTCCTAAACTCCTAGCTATCCTAGACTTCAAGTTTTTGACATCAAGCTAAATACGCACTATGTGCTTTTTGAAAAAAAATTTTATTCTCAACCACTCGGTAACCATTGTGTATGCGTGGACTTCGTGCCACCGACACCTCGTTGTCTGTGAGATGATAAAACTGATTTGCAAAGATTTTTGAAACGGTTTAAAGTACAGTCTATGCTACTTATTTCGGCTAGACGCAGATGATTTGAAATGTCAAAAGTTATTTTTATTTATCACTTATGTACCATGCAACCTGGTGCAGAGATGATAAAAAAATGATGAAGTCATCAATGCAAGATTACTTAGTGTTGGATGTGATCTCGTGGATCGTCCACCGCTATGGTATGATGTAGTATGATAAAATCACCAAATGACGGAATCCTCAACTGATCAGAATACTGAGACGGCGATCACGACGTCATTCTCGAAAAATGTTTTCAAAATTTTAATTTGCCAGCGGGGTTTGGCTATACTTAAATAATTCTATTGAACTGAATTATCGATATGAGTCTATGCTATTCGATTCAGCTAGCCTAATGTTTATGAAAACTCTAAGTGTTCATTGAAAGAAATTTCCCAAACCAAATTGTTTTGGTGTGGAATCCTATACTAAGTCTGAGGTGAACAACCCTGAAAATGGGGATATACTAATTGGATAGAATATTCCAATTTAAGAACGCATATAGTCGTTCGGATTACTAAGGTACAATAGACTGATCATCTAAAGTACCAGAATCGGTAGTTTACCTTCTTCGTGATTGTAAACATACCTATTAAAGAAATGTTTAAGAGGTAGAGTACCTTTCTTTCTTAATTGAAAGAGTAAAGCGGTAGAAATACCCCTAAACCCTGAGTTCAAAGTTCATAATTTTTATGATCCCTCGCATGAGATATTTTTTTTTTTTTTTAACTCTTCGAGTAATGTTGTGGTAGAATGTGATGATGGATATGAAATAGTGTAAACTCGTTGCGCATTTAGTAGAATCTCGAGATGATTAAATAAAGGTTATTATGACAACCTAGTTTTGATGAATGTTTAGAAGATGTAAACCCTAGTGAGTAGTTATGGTGAAATGTGATAATAGATGAGAAATCCTCGAATGAGGAAATTGTAAAGGTTAAATTGAAAACCTAGTTTTGATCAAGAGAATGAGCAGAGATTAGATGCTTTAATTTCGGAGGACTAAATTCTTAGAAGAAGGGTGAATGTGACAACCCGAGAAATTAGAAAATTATTAAAATCTTAAATGATTGGTTTAAGGTCAAATAATAGACCTAGGCAGTAAAATAAGTGCATGTGTTTGATGTTTTCGTAAAGGAATTTTGAGGATTTAAAATTTCTTTTTAGTGAATTATTCGATTAAGGATTATGTGTATATATGTATACAGAATGTGGTTAAGGTCAAGGGTTGACCAGATAAATTAAACTCATGTTAAACCCTAATCGATATATTAAGAACGTCCACGTTAGGTTATAAAATTATTACGATTTACAAGAAACCCTGAAATCGGTTCGAAACCCTAATTTCGATTCCGGAAAATCAAACCCTAATTTGGTATTTGAAAACCCTAATCTAAGAAATTATCGGATAGATATAATGATTAAGTGCTATTAATTATAATAGTAATTAGGTAAAGCTTAATTAATTAGCAAAAACCTAATTTCGTAATTTTCGAAACCCTAATTTACCAAAGCTATTATGGAATTAATTGTTAAATTAGAAATATTTAATTAGGAAATATTAATCCTAATCAGTTAAAGTCATAATGTGATTGAGAAGTTATAAAATAATTAGGAATCCCTAATTATAATTTTAAAATCATGATTTTCTATTTTTAAAATCTAATTAGAAAATCTTAGAATTTTAATTGTTAAATCTTTTAGGTTAAACCCTAAAATGCTAAACCCTAAACCCTAAGGGTTGTGGCCAATGTCTAAAATGCCCTTCATGATAGAAATGAGAAGTCTAAGATGCCCTTGTGCATTATTAAAGGAAGAAATCAATTATTGGTATGGAAATTACCATTTTACCCTTTTGTCTTAGTTGATAAATTATTCCTAGAGAATCCTATGATGTCTTGCAAAGCTAATAATTGCCAACTAAAAGGGACTACAATACCAAAGAAACCAAATTTCTCAGTATTACTCAATTCCAACTTTGCATCAATTATTTTCAAGGATTTAAAAGAGAAATGCCACTTTAATTTTCATTTCCCCAAGCCATTCTCTTTCTAAAATTTCGAGAATGGGAAATGTGAGAGAGTGTTAAGGTAAGCTAATATCAATATTCAGCTCTCCATGATCGTAATCAAAGGATGTAAATCAAAAATCAAAGCTCAAAAGGTATTAAAACCCTAAAACTAGAAATCATTTGATCTTATGTTATTTGTTGCAATTGATTGTTTAAAGTTGTGTAATAGGTGTCAATTGATGATCCGGGTTGATAGGACATGAACCCATAACATCAAAGTACAAGATTTTGAAGTTTTTAGAAACTGGAAAACTTGAAAATTATTGCTCGATGTACCTAATGTCGAGGCTAGATCCGGGCTGTATTATGTGTGTTTAGATGTTTAGTGTGCTTGTTGTTTTGGACACGTTCTATGCCATATGGTCTTTCATTTCCAACTTGAATAAACCTCATATCATGTGTAAATTTCAAGATATTGTGGGTCAAAGACCTGTTGACCAATCACAATTGGTTTCGGGAAAGCGTCAGATTTTTCTATATCGTTTCGACAAGATTTTCAAGCTCTTGATCTCACTGTGATTTAAGTGTTAGGCTAAGTTGTTGTGTTGATGTCGATTCTGCGGTATAAGGACTACAACATCAATGTCTTTAGATTACCCGTAAAATTCATAGAATTAATTAATTACGGCCAATCGAAAGCGTTGATTAATCGCTCGGGAAGAAATCTGAAAAACCAGGATTTCTCAAGAACACTAGTCTGACAGTAACTTTGACCAGATTGAATCTTGTAAATTAGTTGATGTAATACTTATCTTTTATTATAGAAATGAAGCCTGACATCTCTACTACCTGATTCAACCACTAGATCCCACAAAGCTAACACAGAACGCAAAATAGAAGCAACCAAAGTAGGTACGTTTAATTCTGGAAAATCCAGAAAGCGAAGAACAGCGCCTGACAACGATTTTGAGGGCTTAAATCTCTCTGATCTGATGTTGTATGGTCATGAAACAAGTTGGTGATTGTAGTATTACACTAGTACTATAATTCTAACCAAATTAGAAGCCCAGAAATACAAAGAACAAGAAGTTAGATCCGGTCAAACCTTGTATGTCGATGTCTGACGAAATTTCTGGGTTTGGGCTAAAGAACACCTATAATAGCATTGCTTCTGCTGCCGCTATAGGGCCCTTTAGCGACACTTAATTTCGAAAATTAATTATTTTAATTAGAAAAATAGATAAAAATGGTTTTTAATTATTAAAATACATAATAAATTATGAAAAATTATTTTAAAGCATGAAAAATAGTTTTTATTATTTTGAGTATATTTCATAAATATTTAATATTTTTGGAATATAAAAGGTATTTATTTATTTAATTATAATATTAAATAAATTATTTAAAAATAGTTTTAATTTGAAAAATCATGAAAAATTATATTATGATATTAGGAAATATTTGAAGTTATTTTTGATAACTTTTAATATTTTGTGATGAAATTCATTAATTAATCAATATTAATGATAATTAGTTTATTTAATAAATATATTAAATAAATTATGGGAAAATGGAATTAATGCTTTTAAAAATCATATAAAAAATGATTTATGTGTTATAAAAATATTCTAAGTTATAAACTATAACTTTTGATATTTTGGCATGAAAATGTTAATATTTTATTATTAATATCAATTATTGGATAATGGATTTAAGTGTTTAAAAATCATATAAATGTGATTTTAAGGTATTAAAAAATCTTAGTGATATATTATAAATTATATTATAATATTATGTAATGATTTTCATTAATATTTGATATTAAATAGATATTAATGATTAAAGAATTATGTGGTACTTAATTCATTTAAATACGTTATTAATGATCGAAAAATTTAGATAAATGATATTAATTATCTGAAAAATATTTCGAGCTTATGAAAATCATTTAGACTGATAAGAAAATTATCTGTGATATCATCAAGTGTTTAGGCAGAGTTTAATTAAACTTAGACTCCTTAAATTGTCCGACTATACCGTCGGGATGATAGAATTATACCGATTTCAACTCGGACTGAAATAGTCTGACGTGATGCTATGTCCTATGTGTATAAGAGACTGATAGGAGTATGTGGAAATATGTTTAAGTTATTTTATAACAATGATGATATTATTCTAATATTGGAGATCTATATTATTAATATTAGGTCTTCAGGAGAAGCGTATTATATCAAGGTTACTGTAATCAACTGCTGTGCAAGTTTTTCAAGTTCTTTTACTTAAACTCTTTTAAGAGTGGTTTCAAACAGAGATATCTTTATGAATTGTACTCTTGAACATATTGCATGTATTCATCAAGTATGAAAGGTCGATCACCTTCATTACCAAATACCAGAGATATAATTGTTATGTTCATTTTCAATGTTCATTCAAACTTTGAAATTTTGTTCATGCTAATTCACAACTACATTGTGAAGGATAGCCAATTTTATTATTCAAACTCTTTCAATCATGATATATCTTTACCTTGTTTTTTAAACTCATTGGCAACTTTCATGCTCACCCTTGTTATATCATGATAAAAACATCGCAGATAAAGCTAATACTGCTAGATATGAAAAGGATAATGCCAAGTTCAACTTTGGGTACAGAATGTGAAGCTAAGTTGTAAAGTATGTTGAAGAATAGTATTGTCATGTGCTAGATAGTTCATGATGATGTGTATAAGTGAAGGTTACTTCGATTTCGGGGAAATGTGTAAAGTTTAATGTATAAACAATTTATGTTTATATCTTCCGCAAACATTGTAGAGAAATAGCGAACCGGATCATGGCGATTCGGGACCCGGATTTGGGGTCTTCTGAGATATTATGTTTACTGATCGGTTTTGTGTCAAGGTTCATGTAACCGTCTGTCAATGACATCATCTTGGAAGCGTGAAACGAATTCTTCGCTACATCCAGAAAGCAACTTCAAGAACTATGGAATCTAGTATAGTTCAACCTCCACGATGAAATTAATTGGTTTTACTAAT
The DNA here is from genome assembly GCA_020205605.1 of Panax ginseng. Lineage (NCBI taxonomy): Eukaryota > Viridiplantae > Streptophyta > Magnoliopsida > Apiales > Araliaceae > Panax > Panax ginseng. The sequence goes on along the minus strand of CM035134.1, from coordinate 5,577,644 downwards.
GGTGATTGGGCGGGTTTTGTAGATGATAGAAAAAAGCACAAGTGGCTATGTATTCAACCTTGGTTCAGAAATTTCGTTTCATGGAGTTCAAAGAAGCAAGCTACCAACGACATTATCTTCATTAGAAGCGGAGTACATTGCAGCAACGTCAACTGTTTGTCAAGTTATTTGGATGAGGAGAATTCTTGCAGATTTGCAGCAAGTTCAGCATGGTTCCACCAAAATTTATTGTGACAATAAGGCCACAATTGCAATGACGAAGAATCTTGTCTTCCACGGAAGAACCAAATACATTGAACTTCGTCATCATTTTATCAGAGATGTAATAGCAGGAGGAGCAATGGAATTGAAGTATTGTCCTACAACTGAGCAAGTGGCTGATGGTTTTACTAAAGCTCTTCCTTACTCTAAGCTTGTGATGTTCATGTCTCTTCTTAGTGTATCCAGTTTTTGCATCAAGGGGGAGTGATAAAATATGATGCAAATTATATTTTATGTTATTAAGGATAGTGGTAGTAGTGGGCTTATGTTTTTATCTTATGTAGTGGCTTAGTGGCTTAGTGGTTTGATAGTAGCAGTAGTGGATCTCTCCAATTTATTAATAGTGGAGTATGTGGGCATGTTCCATAAGTTTATAAATAGTAGTTGTAAGTAGTGGGATTATTAGGATTTTAATTAAAAAAAGTAAATGAGTTATTTTTTTGGCATTCCTTATTCATTTTGTTACTCTCTCTTTTTTGCCTTGTTGCGTTACTTACTGCTATTAGAAATATAGCAGATTTCCAACATTTCATTTATTGTTTTTAGTGGGTAGATTGAAATATTGGAACAATTACAAAAGCATAATATATATATATATATATACGGTCCGGATTTTAAGCTCACCCCTTATCTAGCTCACCTTGCTCACCCCCATTTAGTGACTCGAATTCGGCGACGATTACGATTCGTCGCTATCTGGACAAGCTAAGACGATGGTTCTATATATATATAATGCACCTCGAATCGTCGCATTTGGGTCCATCGCTAAATGGGGGTGAGCAAAATAACTAAATAAAGGTGAGCTTAAGATCCGGACCAATATATATATATATATATATATATATATATATATATATATATATATATATATATATATATATTATGAACCTTTACATGCAGCTACTTTTATAATTTATGATCAATATATGGAAAATTATGATTGTACGTATGATGTGCTAGCTAAATGGTTATATTCAACCATAATTTTATATTTTGTACGTGAATAGAGAAGTAGGGAGATAAGAGATTAATGGGTTTAAGAGATTAATGAGAGACCTACCAAAATGAAGATAGGTGGGAGGTATATGAAGGTAAAATAAATAATGATATTATGGTACATTTATATATATCTTTTTACAAATTACAGATGATAGTTGTGGTAAGAATTGTTGCATGAGCTAAATGCTTAATATAGGGAAATTACCAAGTCTTTCTATTTATTCCCATACTAGAAGGTTATTGTCTTATTTATAAATTAAATTACTCAACACAATTGATCCTATCATATCGCCAACACTCCAAGAAATGATCAATTTTGATTCAATATATAATACAGAAATTCTACAAGTTCAGAGCTCATAAGTCATTTTCATAGGCATGCACAAAATGAATTGGTAGCACTGCGGGTGCCCCGTTGTCTTACTTGATGAAGTAGCCTACCAGAACCAGAAAGCCTAGCAGACAACCAGCACCATGCACAAACAAAATTGAGAACCCACCCACAGTACTCTTTTGCTGATTTCTTTCCTCACCAGCTCCTGTTCAATGGAAATAACAAAGCATCACAATAATTAATGACCGTACAGAATAATTGATTATTACAAAATACACAAAACAAAAGCATGTCGATGCAAGGGCAATAATTAATCTAATGTTAAGGGCCTAGAATTAAGGGATAGTTTTTCTTTTTAAATAAGGTTTCACTTCCTTAATAAGGGCATAGGCAACTTTTATTTGTGATTTTTATTGAGTGATCTCAAAAATGGAAATATGCATATGGGAACCATTACAAATCATGATCCTTTTCATTTTATTCACTTCGAAACTTAATAAGAAAAGACAGTACAGTTTAATCGACTAAAGCATGATATTTATGTCAAATAAAGATAATGGCAAGCATGGAATGAAATTCCGCCATTCAACTATTCTTGCAATTTCAAATTCATATATGATGATGCCCCGCAATCAATTATCACCAATTTTCTCTCAAATTAGCTTAAGACTCTAAGTCATCATGCTCTTACTCCTAAATGCTAAATCAGTGTGGATCTCTTCTTTTTAATTTTCACATTGTTGTTCCGGGAGCCAATTGCCTAAAACAAATTATATATATGCATTTACAAAGTTTGACCAAGTACGTCCTTTTTAACATGAAGCACAAATGAGACTAGCTCAGCTTGTTTAGCTATTACATTAGTGTTTCAGTTGTACTATGAAATGAGCATATATATATATATACAAAACCGTTTAGACAAGACTAGTTGACATACTTGTAAATATTTATAAAGTAATGTTTATAAATCACAATGAAAACATATAACTAACTAGCAACTAGCTAGCCATAATGAGATATGGAAAGCGTACCAACTGATATATATATATATATATATATATATATATATATATATATATACCATTTTACCCAAATGGTATCAAAGCCAAGTTGTTGTTTGTTCTAGTTGTTGATTAGAAATTTATAATCTTTCATTCATACTACTTTCAAAATCTCTTCTAATTCTTTGTCAGAAGTCACCTAACTTACTGTAGTCCACCCTTGTCCGCGTCTACTCAGGTAAGTCTCTTGTGTGAGCAGTTTCGGGTATTAGGTTTGGGTATGAGTCTACTCAAGGTAAGAGGGTCTGTATGGAAGATAAAGAGTGAAATTTTATTTTGAAACCAGTATAATGAATAGGTTATTTAGATCTAACTCTTCAACTAGTCAAAGGTCAACTTTACCTTCTATCCCAGACATAGTTAACCAAGAGTCTCACAGTTATGAAAATATTAGTCAAGCCTTACACAATTGGAATATACCAAGAGTTTCTCCAAAAGAAATTTATCAGTCAACATTTTTAGATAATTTTAAAACTGATTATAACGTCAAAACAGTTGAGAAAGTTTATTTATTAATAAAGAATATGAAAATTGTAGTCTTCTTGAATACGATGTTATTAAAAACATAGGAAAAGGGGGTTACAATTTTATTCATATTGGATTAATTCAAGTTGCGATAAAACCATTAAACATTAAAGGAATTAATCCATGCATCTATCTACGCTAAGAGATGCTCGGTTTTTAAATTACCACCCCTGAGATTATAGGTGCTATGGAATCAAGTTTGCCTGATGGACTGTCCATTTTAATTGCTTTCCGATTTCACCCTAAGTCTTAGTGATCAAACATTCATTAAAGGCTTTAACATTAAATATTAAAACTTGGTGAAATCACTTCGTATGATTGAGGGTTCTCGACTATTGCCTTAATTTATAGGATTTATTATAAAGCGATGAAAACAAATTTGAACGTTCATGCTTTAAATAAAAGTCCTAAAGATTTAACGGTTTTAATTCAAAGTTCTACTATCGATGCTAATATTCAAGTTCCAAGAACAATTCTGCGGAAGGATATTACGCTTCCGATCGATGGACTTTACTAATGAATTACCCAATGCAGTAGTTAATAATTTATTAAATATTGAAAATATTCAACAATTTTACGATGGGCTGTTAAAATTAGTTTTGAGCGTATTTAAGACACTAATAATTATTGAAGATATTTCCGGTTCTTCAAAATTACCTTGATTATCCATACTAGAAGAGACATCAAGTACTCGGTAATCCTTCAATCAAAAATGTTAAGTTAAAAGGCGTTCTTAATCAATGTGAACCGGTCACCCTTGTTATGCTTTTATAAAGATTTTCTTTGAAGAAGAAAGTTCTTCTTCTCCCACTTCTTCTGTGATGCCCACTCGAATGATTTTGATATCCCCATTAACAATCAATTAAGAGTTATCAAAAAGGAGTTCGTTTTAGACTGGGATAATCTAGTAAAAGATTTTAATGCTAAATCTAATAAAGAAAAAATACATCTATTTAGATCCAATCACCCCACAGAAAAGGAGCGTGATAAAATAATAAATAGATGGAAAAGATTTATTAAAAATGAAAGAATGAATATTTCATTTTATGATTGGTATGAACAATTTCAAAGTAAATGTAACGTAATTACCAAAAACACATTGGGTTAAAGAAGATAAGTCAAAAAGTTTCTTCTAGTCATCCCCTTTAGAAAGCAGATTCTAATCTCGCTTAAAAATAAATACGTGATTGCCTACCCATTCAAAATTTAGGATCTTTAATAACAATGATAAAAAATTATTGAACAATTAAACTTTAGTAATCATATATCTGGCGTGGTAGGAAAGCGACTACATAGAATTGAAGAAAAGTTTGAAGAATCTATTATTAAAAACCCGATTAAAAATTGAACATCCTTTAATAAAGTTACGGAAAATAGACACAAGTTAGGATTACCATCCGATGATGATAATTTAGTTAAATCCATTGATAAGTTATTCAAAAAACTTAAAATGAACTGGTACAAGTGGTACTATTACGCGATTGATCAAGTTAAAAGCGATGTTGAAAGCGATTATCAATCGAGATAATTCGATCTTGATTCAATACCGATTTAAATGATCGACTTAACAAATTAACATTTAAAAACACCGGTATAACTAGGAATTGGTACTCTCTAGACCTCTCCTCCAGGACTTACGATTCGAAGAAGAGAAACCTAGATAAAGCAGGTTCTCGATTTCATCTAATAAAATTCTGAGTGGAACATTGATGGGTTTAGTGAGCAGGAAATTTTAAATAAATTGAACCATATATACATGGTGGCAAGCAAGTTACATCACCAAATTCAACAATCTATCTCAACCAGATATTGTTGAATTAATTGTTAGTGGATTCATTTGGTATTCTCGGATCTTGGTGGGAAAAACATCTCTTTGAAGATACTAGAATATCAATAATCCATGCCAGTCAATTTGGATGATGATGGCAACCCTATCTTGATGAGGATATTGGCATCGGTCATGGGATGGAGTTAATACACTTATATTTACAATAATAAAACACTTCATTGGCACTCCCGGTAATATAATGAAAGAATTCACGATCGGTTAAGTAATCTTACTTGTCCCACTCTAAGTGACTTTAGGTGGTACAAAGATGTTTTCGTCGTCTAGAGTTATGTTGCTTGTGATGACGGTAATAAACCTTTACTCGAAAGAAAAATTCATCAACGGTTTACCCTCTTTATTTGCCCATAAGGTTAAATGAAGAGCTGGGTAAAAATCTTGGCCATATTGATTATGATAACTTAACTTTCGGTGATATAATAAGTCACATTCAAAAATTGGATTAAAATGTGTATTGATTTCAAATTAGCTAAACAAGCTAGTAAAGATAAGAAGAAAGCTAAATATGAATTAGGCACTTTTGTGAACAATATGGTTTACCCCCATGGCGCCTCTAGAAGGAAGCCAAGGCATAAACATATTGAATCTCACAAAATTACTAAACATCATAAAGAAAACGTCGTTACCACGAAAGCAGAGAATCAAGACAATTATTATAATAAGCCCAAAACTAAAAATAAAAGGAATATTAAAAAATCCAAATCTAAAAAATATGATAAAAGTAAAGTTATTTGCCACAATTGTGGACAAAGGGTCATTACAAAAATGAATGTAAAATAAAACAAAAATTAAATCGTTAAATATTTCTAAGTGAAGACAATTTGAGCAAATCCTAGAACTTATGCGAATAGAAAATGATGTCATTAGTAATGAAGAATCTTCTAGTCCTCTAGTAATAAAAGCAATAACACGTCTAGCGGTGATACGGGGAGAAGTTACTTATTTAGCATGAAACAATTGCAATGAAAGCGATGTTGCACAAAAAAGAATTAATGTTATTAACAAAGATGACGTAAGAAAGTTCTTTATTAATTGATCTAATTAGTAAAATTATCGATCCCAAACTAAAGGCTCAAAGACACTAAACGGTTAAAGGATTTATTAACTAAGGATAGTAATGGAAAATTCATTAAAGCCAAAAGAAAAACCAATTTTAGCCTTAATAAAACATTAGAAAGATTTAAAACTCCTATTAAAGAAGTCACCTCCCGTAATTGAATCTAGAAGTTAATAAACTTAAAAAGAAATTACTAATCTCAAATTAGAAGTTTCTAATTTAAAAAGAATTTTGAAGATAAAAGATGCGGTCTTGAGTTAACGATTCTTCATCTAGTGATGAAAATCATGATGAACCCGAGTCTTTCGGCGTTAAAAATGATCCACGATCTTTTTGTTCAAGGTCTTACGCTTAAGCGTATTAAAGACATCACCATTCAAAATGGTACATCTCGATTAACACGGTTGTTGATAAAAGCTTCTATACGACTTCTCTTACGGTTGACACAAAGGTGTTGATTTAAAGCGCATCTGAAGGCTTAATCCCAACCAAATATTTTAGGAAAACCAGTGAAAGATTAAACTCAGTTAATGGTAGTCAAATGGAAATTAAATATAAATTACCAAAAGTACATATCTGTCAAGACAATATGTGTTTCAAAACATCATTTGTTTTGATCCATAACCTCAACGATAAAGTCATTTTAGGATTACCATTTATATATTTACTTTACCCATTTACTACTAATAATGAAGGCCTAAGCTGTAAACATTTAGGTAAGAAAATAACATTTAAATTTCTTATTAAACCAAAAGAAAGAGATTTAAAATTCATTCAAGAAGAATCCATCTCGAAATCAATAAATCTACTCAATTGTAAAATAACACATTTAAATTTCTTAAAAGAAGAAGTTAAATATAAAAGGATTGAAGAACAACTTCTTAATAGTAAAGTTCAAGAAGAAATTGAAAAATTAAAAACATATTTGAAAGATAATCTTTGTTCTGATTCTCCCAATGCCTTTTGGTATAGGAAGAAGCATATGGTTAGAAGCTCCACTTATGCTAAGGAATTCAAAAGAACATTTAATTCTCTACTAAATTTGGCCTATTCGGATGAATCACGAACAAATGGAATTATGCAAAAAGGAAATCAATGATCTCCTTAGTAAAGGTCTTATTAAACCCAAAGAATCTCCACAGTCTTGCCTGCATTTTACGTAAACAATGAAGCGTAGGAAAGAGAGAGGAGTCCTCGTCTAGTCAGTCAATTATTATAAACCATTGAACAAAGTTTTGGAATGGATTAGATACCCCCCTTCCCAATAAAGGCGACTAGTCGATAGATTAAGTAATGCCACTATTTTGATAAATTTGACCTTAAATCCGGTTTACGGCAAATTGCCATTCATCCCGACGATAGTTATAAAGCGCATTCACCACTCCATTCGGACATTATGAATGGAATGTCCAGGGCATTGGCACGAAAAATGCCCCAAGTGAATTTCAAAATATTCTCAATGATATATTAAACCCTTTCGGTCATTTTATTGTAGTCTATATTGGCGATATCCTTGTTTTTTCAATGACCATTGAAGAACACATTAAACACTTGAAATCTTTCTTCAAGACGGTTAAAGATAATGGTCTAGTTCTTTCACCTTCCAAATGCGACTGTTTTTGGTCGAATAAGGTTTCTTGGTCTTAATATCTTTAGAGGACAAGTCCCCATTGAGAACGAGCTATTCAATTATTTGACAAGTTTCCGACAAGATAACCAATAAAACCAACTGCAGAGATTTCTTGGCTCATTTGAATTACATAGCAAGTTTTACAAGAATCTCGGGAAGATCTGCAAACCTCTTTTTCACGTTGTTTGAAGACAATCCTCCACCTTGGTCGACATTCATACTTCCGTCGTCCAACAAGTTAAAAAAATACGTCAAGGCATTACCTGTCTTGGCATTTCCAATGATTCAACGATTTAAAATTGTTGAAACGGCGCCTCCAGATATTGGCTTCGGAGGCATTACAAACAAAAGTTAACACCTAATTCTCTTGAACAAATTGTTCGTTTTCATTAGGTGCATGGAATAATACACAATTAAATTATAGTACTATTAAAAAGAAATACTTTCACTTGTATTATGTATTTCTAAATTTCGTAATGATTTATTAAACCAAAATTCTTAGTTCGTATTGACCGTAAGTCAAAGAAAATATATATTAGAAAAAGATGTTGAAAATCTAGCCTCTAAGCATTCTTTTCGCTAGATGGCAAGCTCTATTAAGCATTTTTGATTTTGAAATAGAATACATCAAAGGAAGTAACAATTGGTTCTGATTTTCTTACCGGAGAATTTATTAATACAGTACCATTCATAAATGAGCACTTTAGAGGGCATCGTCCTCTCACGTGGCGGGTCGCCATCCGCCCGATTAATCGACCTGGAGAGCTATGGTTCCTCACCCAGTTAACCCTACAGTGCAAACTAGTAATAAATTCACTATTCTTGGCACCATGCCTAAGCCTTACAGTTCGGCTTTGGCCAGCCAACCTGTTCCTGATTGACCCGTTCAGTAATCCTGCTAAGGCTTCGTCCTCAGCTTCTAGTCATTCTCCTGCTGAGTATATGCTCAGATGGGAAAGTTACTTATTCCATATTGAACCCGGTATGAAACCAAAGATCGATCTCGAAGAAACTTGCCGCCGATTAACCACGGATGGCATTTCAATTTCTAGCTCCTTATAAGTCCCTTGTGTACTTATAAGGATATTTTGCTTGAAACCGAGTCAAGAAACATCAAACCCATTTATGCACGAGAATGATAAATCAAAAGTTCTTTATCATTCTATGTATATTAAAGCAGATTTATTCAAATCTACGATTGGGGAAAAATCCTCCGATCTCATGAACCTTTCTAGTCAAGATCATCAATTTTCTTTATTATGATTACATTGAAGCACAGTATAAGGTCCTCCTTCACCGAGAATGAGTCCTCGATCATTCATGGTTCATACAATTTGACCATAAATTCAAAAGTCCATTTCCTATTGGTTCGTCTCTTGGTGGTATAGGTTAGGATCTTGTTATGATCTTCTTACGACCCTTTAAAGGTCCAATTAAATCATTTCAATAACCATTATAAACCTATCCCTTTGAATGAAGGGGTTCCTCCCCTCTTTTATTAAACCAAGAATACAAAATTCCTTGGATCCTTAAACGGGAGAGATTGTCTCTCACCCAGGATCTCCAACACCAAAGCATTCTAATGATCCACTTCCCGAAGTTTCTCGCCTCTTTTATATTAAGTGGTGGGATAAATTCAACATTGATAGAATAGTCACTGAGTTCAATGAGAATTTCCTGTTGCCCCGATCCCAGCTCTCCCAGTCAGTGCCCGTTCTCCGGCCATTAAAGAAAAGGAGTCGAATCGCCACAAAGTCGATATCCAAAGTTAGTCCGGGAGTTCAACTTGTTCCGTAGTATTTGATTTTAAAGATTGCACCAAGAAAGAGTTATTAAAATTGCCCGTGTACTCGATAAAAGAATTGATGAAGCTTTGCATGAAGAGGCTTCTAATCATTCTTCCTGTGGTGACTCAATCGGTCGATTCATTGCGATGATGATGGCGAGTATGATCCTACTAAGACTGATTAACCTTCAGGATGCCCAGACCCATTCGCTTTGAGTTCAATTATTCTGTTCAGTCGGCCGGTTCTATTCCATCACCGGTTCAGTTCTGTTCCGGCCGATTCTGCTCGCCGGCGACCACTCGATCAAAGGAATCGCTTTTCCACCGAAAGCATTGCGATTATTTACGCGTCATTCCAATTAATCAATGTCATTTCGGCGATTTTTCAAAAAAGTAAGCGAAAGTGTTTCGCTTTAGTCAAAAGTAATTATCACATTTACTTTTACTTTTACTTTCCTTTTACTTAAGTAACATGTTTTCACTTAAGTAAAATGTTTTTATTTTACCCGGTCATTGTATAGATTCTCTTTCTCTTGCATTATAAAAGAAACCGAACTTCGATTTGTTCATCGAGACTTGAAACTTAGAAAGACTCGAGCTCTCTCTCTCGAATAAATCTTTAGTTTTACCTCCGATTAACATACTTAACCCCTCTTCTCTACTTCTCAGGTTAAATGTTCTAAGTTGTAAGTTAATTTCATTTCGGTTTTGTATATAGTTTCAATTAATCAATAAACTGCTTTTTTATTTAATAATTTATTTGTGTATTTAGTATATGCATCTCTCGTTTCATCTCTCTCTATTTATCCGCCTCCTTTATATATATATATATATATATATATATATATATATATATATATATATATATTATTAACGCCAAGATCTTTGCTACGTCCCCAATCATGAAAGACGTCCCGATCCTGCATAATAAACACGATCAACACAAAAGTTTGATTGGCTTGATCAGTCGGGGATAGCTTCGGCGTGAGAGTCGATCTGACAAAGCGATCATGAGGTTAACAATGGAGGATAAAATATCTAGTGTATTGAGAGAGATAAAATTATCAGTTACCTGTACTTGGAAGACCTCCTTGCTATGATATACTCTCAAACCCGGTTTATCGTGCCACCCACCTTACCGTGGATACGACTCCCCACTCCTCGATTGATCTCATTAACGCATATAAACCGCCACCTTTTTCTCAAGACTGTTCTACCGTGACTATAATCTCATCCACATTAATGCATGGCAGAGATATCAGTCAACCGTTATCTTTCTTCATCATTACAAGTCAAAGATGGAGATATTTAAATATATGATGGATCAGCCCACTGACCCGCCCCGATACTATAAGGACTTAACAAAGATAATATAAGGACTAGGCCCAATAACTTTAAGATCCATTAATGATGACCCAAGGGAATAACCAAATAAGTAGGTCAAATCCATTCGGCCCAATAAGTGAAATATCCTGACCCAACATTGCCCCCTAGTTTTTTATTAAACAGATTGTTTAATAGAAAACTATAAATGGTTCAAGATATGGAAGGATTTATTAAAGGCCCATAATGAAAATAATTGAAACCCATCCGGTATGATCCATAAAACAAAATAAAATAAGACCGGAGGTCCAACACAAAAGGCCCAATCTGAAAGATGCTTGAAACTTAACCCGTACGCTACCCTTTCAAATTCATGATTATGACTGTGACTTAAATGTCATACCGTGAGCGTGTTGCAAATCGATTATAAAAGATAATTTTCCCTAAATTGATAGTTTTATTCGCTTGATTTGAATTTCTCGACTCTTGAGCTTTTTCTCTTCTCTTTGAACTCTCTCTTCTCTCGCAACTCGATATCCATGGCTTCCCAAGATTCCGAGCAAGGTTCGCCCATCCGCTCGACTCAATCATTCTTTGTTCCATCGAATCCAAGCCCCGATAAAGAGGCTTCGAGTTCAAACCCCAGAAAGGTCGCAACTCGGCAAAAACCCACCCACGAAACCTCTTCCCAACCCCTTCAGATTCTTCGAGTAAAGAACGATATGCCCATGCCAACACTCCGTCGACGGTTACTAAAATCGATTTGAGGAGGATTCGGACTCGCTGCCATATCCCGGACACGCATTTGGTGAAAGCTCCCAGATCAGAGGAGCGAATGTACCAACGACCAGAAGGATGGACGGCCGTCCCGGTGACTATTCTTGAGAAGGGGATCCGATTCTCTCTTCACGCTTTCATAGTAACCCTCTTAGGGTTTATTGGCGTTGAGTTTTCCCAACTGGTGGCAAATTCCTATATTCATATTAGACCTGGAAAAATTGGCTTGGTAGCGTAGGGCCACCTCACCAAAAAAATGGGCTATTATAGCTTTATTTTTTCAAATTTCATTAAAATCTGGCTTTTGGGCCATTATCGAAAGCCCGCCCGTGGGCCCGCCCGATCATTTAAAAAAAAAACTATCTGGCTATCTATATCTTATCTCGCTATGTTAGTATGTTACTATGTTACTTGGCTAAGTGTGCTTGAGCACTTTCTTTTCCTAGATCTAGATCTGAAAATTGAGACTTTGAGAACAGAGAGTCTAAGAGAGTCAGAGACTGAGACAAAGAGACGACGACGACTGAGACAGAGACGATAACGATGACGATCGATCGATCGACCACGCCGATTGTGAAGCTTCTTCTCTTTGTCCCGAATCCACGCCGAGTCGCCGACTGTGAAGCTTTCTTGATACTGTATTTACACTGTTTTCTTATCATTGTTCTTTGTATATATAATACGAACTTGGTGATGTTTGAGATTGGAAGATGCATTTTTCCTGAATTTACCTTTAACCTTTCTATGTTCTATGACAGTTAGTGGGTAGAGAGCTTTGTGTTCTTTTCCAAAGTATCTGTTACTCTTTATCAGCCTTGGCCTTTGATAATCCTTTATATATCTTGTATCTAGCTCTATGAGAATTGAGAAGTCATGCACATGAAATGAATCGAATCTAGAGATCACTCTTTTGAGGCAATCTCTCTGTCTTATTTTTCAATTTTTTCTGTCCTGTTCTTGCCTATCTCACCTCAACTTTAATCTATTTATTTTCTTCTTCCAAAAATTAAATTAGTCAAGCCCCATCAAGGCTTGACAGAAGACATTATATGTATAAATTTTCCTATTGAAATGAAAGTTAGACAGCCTTTCCCCCCTTTCTATGTGGATTTATCACTAGAGTGAAACTAGCTTTCTGAAAAACTTTTTCTGGAAATGTTTATTGATTTCTAATATGATTTATTGATTTTTGGACGTCATAGACTCATAGATTTGGTTTTGGTTTTTTGTTTGTAGAGTTCTTATGGATCGTGTAACAATTGATTTGATTGATGGGGGAGTTGAAAGCTCGGACAATTTGACACAACCAATTGACAGTTTGAAGAGAAAACGAAGGGAAGAAAGTTCAATTTGGAATCAATATGAAAAAAAGGTAGATCCTTCAACCAAAAAGTTAAGAGCATTATAGTTAGCTTCTTAATTAAGATGCCTTCATAATCATACATATATGCATAAATGTATGTATTGTTTTCTTTAAACTCCAATCTGGAAGTTGAGATTACTTGATTGAGGCAAAAAGGGAGAGTGTTCTTTTATATCACCGACCAACGGATCATTACATACATTTCATTTGTCAAAGTATTAATCATAACAGTTTTACTTTTCAAAAAGCTAATTAAGTGGGTTTGTCTGTTTGATAAATTGTCAATTCCATATCTCTGTGTGATTTGTTTTCATTTTCAGGCATAGTTAAGTTGAGTTGTATATCTCTGTATGTGATTTGGCTGGTTAGAAAGTGATACTCGCTGCTATTTGCTTTACTGCTAGCTAATATATTTTTGTGTTTTATCCAAAAACAAATAATATACAGACTGTTTTATCAAAACAATAATAATATATACACACACATTACATAGTTCCATCTCAATGTACATACCGTCCATGTTTATCAGAACTTAACAATGATTATCATGAAATGCATTTTTTTTGTATATTCCTCCCATCATTGTAAGTGTAATATTCAATTGCATCCTAATTTAGTTACTTTTTTAATAACTCTCATTAGTCATTTGAGATAAAACACTACTACAAAACAGTAAATAGACAACATTTAAACCACAACGTTTTTTATAAAAACGTTGTGGTATTTTTTCACAACGTTTTTAAAAAAATGTTGTAGATATATATGCAAAAACGTTATCTATTTAAAAAGGCATTTTTTTGATTTTAACTAGATAACGTTTTTTTAAAAACAAACGTTATGTATATAAAAAACACGGAGCAATTGATAAAAACATGGAAGCCCAAAATTTGAAATTAAAACAGTTCTTCTCTCTCCTATCGGTACTTTCTCTCTACGATGGAGGTAAGCGGGTGCCAGATCTGAAATCTCAATTCCTCACTCCTCAGCCTCTTGCCTCTCGACTGTGGCCTCTCTTCCTCGTCGTCGTCCCTCTCTTCCACCGTCGTCGTCCCTCTGCTTCTGTCTCTCTCAAGCTTGGTACGTTTTCCCCTAATTTTTCCCTAAATATAACCCTAGGAAGAATTCTTCTAAAATTTCAGTCATACACTGTGCTCTCTTCTACTTCTTCCTACTCTACCTCAAGCAGCGCCAACGCTCTTGCTCTGAACCTCCTCCGCCAACACCGGAGCTGCCGTCAACCGTCAAGCTTTCTCTCCTAGGCTGAATAGAGTTCTGTCTCGCTCCCTTCTCTCTCCGAGAGCCTCCAGTAGACCGGCCCACATATCTTCTAGAGCTAATTCTATTGCTAAACAAGGTGATAGCCCATATTATGTTCGATTGAATAGGGTTTCTGAGGGCTTGGATTGGCCGAAAACAAGGTTGGTTAATTTTCTTATATATATATATATAAATATGTTTACTTTGATTATTTTTTTATTATGATTCTCTTCTTTATCCCCGTCTCCAATTGATGTCAGTCTGTCTAAATTTGCAAAGAAAATGCCATGTTTTGACCCGAAAGAGTTGAATCAAGCTCAAGAGAAAGGCCTCTTACTGTGAATTTGGACTTGGCTCTGTACAAAGCTAAGGTTTTAGTTAGGAGTTTTCGATATCAAGAAGCTGAGAATCTCCTTCAAAAGGTACTCCCCCTTTTCCAAATTAAGCTATAGAATAAATTAGTGGTATAATATGCTTAAAGTATTTTATACTCTGCTCATTATTATTGATGTTGTTCAATTTTGGAATTGTTGTTTGTTTATGCATATCAGATATTATTGATAATATTTGTATTGTGAAGTGTGTATATTATTGGCCGGAAGATGGGCGTTCGTATGTGGCCCTAGGAAAGATTTTAGGAAAGCAATCTAAAGCAAATGAAGTAAGAGAAGTATATGAGAAATGTTGTCAGGCAACACAAGGAGAAAACCCCTATATTTGGCAGGTTATTTTCTACCTCTTTAATTTGCTAAACTGAACAATTACATATAGTTTTTCGCCTCAACTTTAATTCCCAATATGAAATCTCTTTCTGCAATATAGTGTTTTATATATCCACACACACATGTACAATATAGTGTTTTGGTAATGTAGTAGGTCCTTTTAAGAGTTATAACCTTTTGAGCTTGTCACAGGAGTACTGCGAAGACCTTTTATGCTGCAAGCATTTTCTTTAAAATTCTTGACCAGTTTGGTCAACCTCAACCTGATGTGAGTTTCTGATCACATTATTATTTCCTAATTGATGGCTATTTATCATTTTTATATGGATTTAACATCCTTCATCTTCTGGTTTAAGAATATATAGATTCATTTAATAATGTTGGGTTGGTTCTGATTTTGAATTTCTCTTTTACAGGTTGAAAAGATTGATAAGTCTGTTGAGTTCCCACTTGAGTTGGACTTGCAGCCGTACACTAATAGCAATCATAATAGTACTATGAGTTTGTTTATCATGTTAATTACTTCATTTAACAAATCATCAGGTCATTAATGATTATTAATGATTTAACAAAAGTACAATTATATTCCTTGCATTGATATTGAAACTGCTACTGGAAGGATGCAGAGTTACCGACATCACGAATGGAGTTGCCCTAAATTGCCTCCCATGTGTCTGGTTCCTCTTCCTCATGAGGGGTATGGGACTCCAGTAAGCTGGCCCGAAAGTAAATTGAAGGTATGTAATATGACTTTGACATGTTTTAGGTTTTGAAGATCAGTTTTAGGTATAGGTGAGCATTAATTGATTGTCTCTTATTCTCTACAATTCAAGTAGAATTACATTTTAGCTTTCTATCTAGAGACTTCTTCATTGGATCTGATTTTTCACTTCATATTAGCACTTAAAGCCTAGTTTGTTTTCTATAAAAGTGGAAGGCATGAACATGCCCTTTTGAGCCGAATGTGGTAAAACGAACATTCCTTCTGCAGACAAAGTTTTGGCCCAAACTGTTCTGTATTCAAATTTAGATCCTATCCCAGATCAGTTTACCACAACTGTTAAAAGAAACTTGCCTTTGAGTACTTGTGCTGCTACTGTGTTGCATCATCTATAACAGCAAGTTCTTTCAAATTACTTTATTTTGCTTTTCTGACACATTTTTATTTGTTCCAGAGATGTCCAAGCTGACTGCAAGTATCTGTTGGAATATCTTGGCTCATAAAAGTGATGATTAAAATATATCATAAGCCTAAATCAAATGATATTTTTGAATTGAGGAGGAGGAAAATTCCTCCTATATGCAAGAAAAATGAGAACCCAGATGCTGCCTGGTAAGCAGGAATGTGCTTGTTATGTATTATATGATCTTTAGCTTTATATCCTGGCTATAGGCACTTGGCCTTAAACATATTTTAGCCCATTGAATTTTAATGTTGCTCCATGGAGTTGATTTGGATTTCATTTATATTGATAAGTTATTTGTGAATTTGCATTGGGTTGAGATTGACTTTGCTGCAAAGCTTCTTGCTTCACATCTTATATAGTTGGGATTGACTTTGGTCTTACATGTCCTTTTTTTACCTCTTTTAGTAGTGGTCTTTCTAAGTTAGTCTTTCCATTCTGGTGTGGAAACCTGTTACCATAACAAATGGTACTTGTTTTTGTCATGTTCAAATTAAAGGACTGCACATCTAAGAACATAAAAGCAGGAAATAGTGTTTGCTACCTTCATAATGTGGCTTACTTTATTCTTTTAGGGAGAACTGTTTCGAGAATCAGATAAACAAGTATTTCCAAGTTGGCAGTCTGAGGTTAATGAGTAATTCCTTGATCTAGCCTCAAAAAGATAGAGTCTACTCATCTTATCTGCAATTGGACCTAGCTGATGTTGAACCATGCATTTCAGGACCAAAAAGGTATGCTTTCTCTTGCAATTATTGTAAAGTTATTTTATAGACCTGCATTGACTTGCTTATGAATGGAAGAAAAATATTAAACAAGTTAAAAAGAAAACAAAAAAGCAATGCATATCTGTCGTAAATAATTTCAGTATGTCTTTCATTTTTCGTTTGCCAGAGAAGTTTAACATTTGAATTCTTCTCTCTAATTTTTTGAAACAAAAATTATTTTCTTTTGAAAGCGTGTTTATTGCCCCCTCTTAATTGCATATTTCAAGATTCTGCTGCTTGTAAATTGTGATATATTGATTATATTCTAACAATTCTTACACGTGCCTATATGTTAATACAGAAAAGAGAAACAGACAAAGAATTGGCTCTCACATTATGGAATTCTTTCAAGATAGTATTTCTACTCTTAGGGGTATGCCCTTGGTAAACTAGATTTTGACAATTCAAGTTTAATTATCATACTTATAATATATAGCCAATTTGCCAACATTATATTTTTATTGATGATTTATTTAACAACCAATTGCATCGCTATTGATCCATAAATTGAATTGAATGATTTGCTGGTAATATCTTCTCTATTTTCAGGAAGTAACATCACTTTACAAGTCTTTTATCGCCTGAAAAGCTGACACCCAGAGATTATACTAGAGTTTGTAATGCTATTGCTTTACTCCAGGTAATCATTACTCTCTTTGTTTCAAAATTAGATAACATTTTGAATTCTTGAAGTAAGTTTACAAAATCTTTATGTTAAAGACTGTATTTATGAATCTTTATCTTTGATTGTACATTTAGCGTGTAGAAAATTTGTGAAATCGATGTTTCTTTTTTCCCTGTTAGGATCCATCTTATTCTTTTTGGTTGCTTTTGTTTCATGCAGTGAAACGCTCTTGAAATGGCAATGAATACCAATGGTGATATTGATTTGGGACATGAGCGGAAGGCAGTGACGAGGCATATACATTTAATTTCTAGATATTATTTTTTTGGATCTTTATTGCCATTTATATCTTTATACTGCTTACAGCCCATTTTACACTGTGCAGGTGGTGTACAGGTTTACAGTTCATTGATATAGATCTTTTTCTGTTATTTTCTGTTACAGGTTTTTTATGGATAGTTTAATTAGATAGTAGTTTAATTTTATGGATAGTTTGGTATATTTTGTGGATGTAGTCAAATTCACAATTCAATATAGTAGTAATTATATTGAAAAGTGAATTTGATATGTATGGATAGTTTGGCATTGTTGAGATGTAAACGTATTATATGGTATTAATATTCTTTATAATTGGCATTACAAAGAATTATTGGGATGTAAACATATTGTATGGTATTAATATTCTTTATAATTTTAGCTATATATCATGGCATTAGCATATTGTAGGTGCATTGGTAATATGGGTGAACCACAACCTTTTTTTTTTATTTTTTTTAAATCTATATCATTTTAAAAACGTTGTGTGAAAGTGCCTAAACGTTGTCTGATATATTAAACTACAACGTTTTTATCCAAAAAATGTTGTGGAATTATACATTCTACAACGTTTTTAAGCATCTGCTAATTTATGGAAAACAAATCTACAACGTTTTTTTTCTTAAAAAACGTTGTGGAATGTACTTAACTACAACGTTTTAAAAATGTTGTGTAAGGGTGTCAAATAGATGACACTCTTAACTACGACGTTTTTCTGACTGAAACCACAACGTTTTTTCTGCGTTGTCTATTTACTGTTTTGTAGTAGTGAAAGTATAAACTACATAATATTTCATATAACTCATCATTTATGCTAAAGGCTAGCTGATTTTGTAGAAAGGAATGTGTTTTAGGTACTAAATGGATGAATCAATTATAAGATGGTCCATATATAATGACACATTTATAAATTTTTTTGTACAGGATGTCAAGCCATTCTTTCACTAGCAGATGGGATTGATGAATCTTATTTCTGTTGATGCCTTGATGGTGACATACTGACATGTCAAATGAAGTCAATATTCTTGTTGAGTTGCTGTTTTAATATTTGAATGTGTACTTTATCATTTATCAATCATTGTATGTAAATTGTAATATGTTACAACAACTGAAGTTACTGAACTTTTTCGGCATTTAATTAAGTGGAGACAGGACTGAATGATTGATTACAATTAAAATATTATTGTGAATTTGTGATGTACAGCACAGGGTTTTAAAAAAAAAGAAATGAAAAAGCTCATGGACTTTATTCCTACCAACCATGCCACGGGTCGCTTAATTTCAAACCACTAAAATCCAGGCCATTTTGGCCTATCAGCTTCTGAGTCTAATTCATATCCTAGCATTCATCGCCTTCTGCCATGAACTGGGCGTCGAACCTACACTAAACTTTTTCTTCACTATTTACAAAATTGGCCAGTCCAGAGAAAAAGGATTCAAGGCCATAAGTAAGCAATCCTCGAAGAGTCAATGAAAGCACGATCTTCTACTACTTCCCAATCACGAAAGACGTCCTGATCCTGCACAATAAACACGATTAATGCCAAAAGCTTGACGGCTTTGACCATCGGGGGATAGCTCAGGCATGAGAGTCAGTACAGGCGATCACAAGGTTAACAATGGAGGATAAAATATCTAGTGTATTGGGAGAGATAAAATTATCAGTTACCTGTACTTGGAAGACCTCCTTGCTATGATATACTCTCATCTTGCGGGTCATGGTACCCACCACTACCGTCAGTACGGCTCCCCCCTCCTCAAAGTGATCTCAAACCAATCTGCGTCTGACCGCCACCTTTTTTCGCCTTGCTTTTACTCAACGAACCGACTATAATCCCATCCACATTAATGCATGGCAGAGATATCGGTCAACCGTTATCTTTCTTCATCATTACAAGTCAAAGATGGAGATATTTAAATATATGATATATGGATCAGTCCACTGACCCGCCCTGATATTATAAGGACTTAACAAAGATGATATAAGGACTAGGCCCAATAACTTTAAGATCCATTAATAATGACCCAAGGGAATAACCAAATAAGTAGGCCCAAACCATTCAGCCCAATAAGTGAAATATCCTGACCCAACATATATATATATAGGGAAATGATCCGTGCATTACGTTCGCTAGTAACCCTATTGCGACTAACGCATATCCAGCCGTCCAAAATGGGAGTTAATGGCTGAGATGATCTCCAAGCCGCTAGAGGGAGTAGCGGCCAACAATAATTTTTTTTCTCCTTCGGCAGTTTAGAGAGATAGCGGACCAAAAACGTTGTCGTTTGACCGGCCGCTACTCCTCTAGCTGCTGACCGGTTCTACTCCCTCTAGCGGCCAACAGAGAGGAATTTAAAAATTTGGATATTAAGGGAATTTGGCCCAGCCGCTAGTGAGAGTACACTATCCCAACCCTCTTTCATGTGATTGTATTCGGGAGGAAAGTCTTGCTTGAACTTGAAAATTTTGTCGAGGAGAGATTTTGTGTCCTCAATCTATGCAAAAAAAAAACATAAAATAAGAAAACAAACAAAATAAATTAGTATTGAAGAATACAATAGATCATATTAATTGAATAAGATGCAATATATTATACCATGCTAACCATACAATGTTGATTATATACAGAACGAGGCTCGTAGGTAGTGTTGGAATCTCCTTTCCGTCGAGGGCGGTGCAAGTGTCGTCAAGTAATTTTTTTGTACCACTTGAAGTATGTATCCATAGGGATAGCTTTTTCAACCTCATGAACTTCTCCCTCGAAACAATCCATATATAACTCCCACTCATCAATGTATTTTCTTCTCATTCAGTATGTAACCGGTGGCTCAAATGACCGTTTCTATGGGTTGTCTCAAAGCATCATTTCTCTCAATTTGGGACGGAATGCCTTGGATATACCCATATTGCCTCATTATCTTGGGGCATTTGATACTCGACAATATCAAAATGAATCAATGGGACCCGACCGGATCCTGCCAATCTAGCCTCATAGTTATAGTACCTCCAATCATCATCCCATCGCTGGTATGGCCGCCATACTACCTCCCACTGAGGTTGCCTATCAAATTCGCCCCGGTAAAAAGATAGATGGTAATGGGGATCACTTCGCCTATCACCATATTGATGTTTGGCGGAGTACGCCCATGTTGTTGCTCTAGAGACCCAAAATGCAGAATTGGGCCTAGGGTTAAGCCTTCCAACCAGAAAATGCTCGTATGCCCAAATTTGTAACAAGGTCACACAACCATTTACATAATTACTCTCTTTCATAGATGCATGTATACTGAGACTCGATATAAATATGACAAACATGCGCAAGCACCCATACATATATATGGCGATCTTATTTGAATCATAAATAAAATGCATGTACCTAGGGTGTACAGATTTTTTGACCTTGTGGGAAATAAACCCCAGAGATAGCCAAAGGACATATGCCTTTGTATACATACCAACCACATCTCTACTTGCATTGTCCGGACACTTGGAAAAATTTTTACGCAACTGGACTCAAGGAAATACCACGTTTTTTGACATTATTCCATTCCACAAACCCATTCATCCCCAAAGATTTCCCTAAAATAAGCTAATGGAGCATCAAATGAAGGACAAGTTAAGGGCTTACCCAATACTGGCAAACGAAAAAATGAAATGGACATCCTCCAATGTTATTGTTATTTCACCACATTTCATATGAAATATATTTGTCTCTGGCCGCCATCTCTCAATCAAAGCAGATATAAGACTGACATCTGTTCTAGTTACTACTGCAGGATAACTAAACCCCTTAAACCCCCACGCCTCTAATAATTTTTTTTGTAGGCTAGTAAGTTCCCATTTATCATATGTAATTGAAGTAGATTGGCTTGACATCAGTGTACCCCTTTCAATCCCATTCCAAACATCTTCCGATACATGCTTTTCTTGAGCATAAAGGACACTGCGATCGATGGGTCCAGGCAACCAATTGTCCATATTTACCTACTAATATCAATAACAATAAAACTTATACACATACTAATATTTTATACTAATATCAATAACAATAACAAAAATATACATAAAAATATTTTATATATAGAAAATACCCAATTTATACACATAATTTGTATACATAGATGCATACCTACCACCCAATTTGTATACATACATATAATAATACTAAATTTGTCACTTATATACCATGCTTTCATATAGCAATAATTTGTAAAATATTTAGCAAAATTCTATCATTCAATGTCTATTTTATTTCTAAAAATACTTACAAAAGCATAGTGGGTAGTAAGACACTTACTTTATCAATTGAATTTGAGATTGATGGACAATGTTAGCTATTTGCAGCAATCTCTTCACCATCTCTCTGTGCCCAGCCGTCTCGCATCTCTGTAGCAGCAAACTGCAAACGCAAACAATATACAAGTTTAGATCTGGGAACGCCTGGCCGCTACTCCCACTAGCGGTTGGGCCAAATTCCCTTAATGCCCAAATTTTTAAATTCCCCTCTGCTGGCCGCTACTCCCTCTAGCGGCCAGCAGAGAGGAAAAAAAAATTTATTGTTGGCCGCTACTTCCTCTAGCGGCTTGGAGATCATCTCAGCAATTAACTCCCATTTTAGACGGCTGGATATACGTTAGTCGCAATAGGGTTACTAGCAAACGTAATGCACGGATCATTTCCATATATATATATATATATATATATATATATCCTGATGAAGCTTCTGGTTTTGTTGGATGGCAGAAGCTTTCTCATCGATTACTCAGCTTGGAACAAGGTGAAGGTTACTATATATATATAAGGTGAAGCTTTCTCATCGATTACTCAGCTTCTGATGAAGCTTCTGGTCTGTAGCATAAATTAAGGTTACTATTAGATTACATACAATAGTAGTTGACAAGGTGAAGGTAAAACAGGCTACTTCATTCTCAACTTCCTTGACACCCAGCCACCTTAAACCAATATTCCATATTCTGCGTAAACTTTGTACAGTAAATAAGAGAGACTTCCCCACAGGATAGGGGGCAGAAGAGTAGACCGACGGAAGTATTTTGTTTGAACCAATTCTTGGGCACTAGTAATTTACTAGACTATACAAGTAGTAAATTTAATTTGATAGTCCACAACCTCCCCCAACATAAATAATAACAACTGAACAGTAAACCTCAAAGGTTTATTTGGGCTGAGTTGCTGATGGGTTCATCTTATATAGCATATGCCGCACATATCTCTTTTGATTGGGGAAAAGTCAAGTGGCAAATTGCTTTCTTTCTCTTTTGTAAGCCCAAAAAATGAGGACGGCCACTGAATGGCAAGTTGGTTGAGTGGAAAAAGCGATGTCCATTTGAATAGAAAGGCAAGCTTAGATCCAAGTGGGCTAAGAGAAGGGGACTCCTGAAATGAAAACTAGCCCAATCGTAAGGGGCGGCGGCAAAAGGGAGAGTGAAAACTAGAAAGGTTACGATAGTTTAAGGTAAATTTATCTCTTCTTTTTTTTTGGAAATAAATATAATTGACAAGAAAAATGAAATAAAAATTATAAACATTCGGAATGAGGAAAGCAGATCCTCTGTCCCCCTTGTGTCCCTCTACTTAAATTTTGACATCTAATCTCTTACTTAACACTAATTAACTCTAAAATTAAATAAAAGGTCAGATGTCAAAATTTAAGTAGAGCGACATAAGGGGACAGGAAAAATGGGAACAAACAATTTGCCCTCCGAAATGGGAAGAAAGTGATAGAGTTAATCGTTCCAATCACATATTTACAAGATTGCCCATCCAAAGTCATAATAGTAATTAGTCTCATGAGCCATAATCACAAGACATCAAAAACTGTATGCAGTGATATCTGCCAGAAAATCTCAGTACATTCCAAAACTGTGAACCATGAATATACATATACATATATATATATATATATATATGGTACATTATATACTACACACAAGGTGGCCCCGGCCCATAACAAATTAATATGGCTAGTCGGACATGTATGAAGATTGAAGAGGTAGATATTCAAACGTTGCTTTGTTTCCTTATTGTACATATAGACATATAAATAAATAAATACATAGTAAATGTTTTCGGCACGGCACAGCACTGCACTGCATTGCACAGTAGTAGTCTGAGACTCTTAGTACAGTACCTGCCCACAACAAGGACAAATCGAAAAACCAATACAGTATCTGACACGTGGCAGGTACCCAATAAATGTCCTCGAAATTTTGTCACTACCTCAGGTGACTAAAATACTATTATTACTATAGGAGTAGTATTTAATTGAAGATAATGTTAATTATAATGATAATAATGGATTAAAATTAAAGAGAAAAGGTTTTGAACTATTTCTCACAAGGGTAGCAGCACTGGCCTCTTCAATTTTCAAAAATTCGGAACAATTTTCTTATGACCATTAATCATTAAAAAATTTGGTACTGGCCTCTTCAATTTCAAAAATTTGGAATAATTACGTACTTGTTCATGAAATTGTAAACGACTCAAAGTCACATTAATTTTCGGGTACTCGTTCGAAAATAATAAATGAGCTCGATCACAATAACTTTTGAATAATATGCTTAGACCCGAACCAAGTTTTAAGTTACTCATAATAAAATTTTATCATTTCAAAGTAAATCTATATTAAAGCTCAATCTTGTTTTTTTTTAAATTCTTTTAAATTAATTGAATACGTGATAAATAGGATTGTAAACGGATATTTTCGGATGTGGTTACAGATATATCAATTCGTATCTGTATTCGAAAATAAAATTTAATATCCGTATTCATATCCTTATTCGACGAATATGCAACATATAAAAAATATCGGTATTCGTATCTAACGGATAATATTCGAATGCAGATATTATTTGTATCCATTTTGTATAATATAATGTATATAATTATATTAAAATATCTGCATTCGTTCAAAATAAATTTCAAAAGTTTCAATTTTTTATTTTTAATTCTTGCACTATGTTAAATTAATAACCAAAAAAATACTATTATTGGTTAATCAAATAAAAATTAGAAATGATGTACAATCAACCAACTAAAATATTAAAATTAGATATAATATGTAAGACCCCAACTTTTTGAATAAAGATGAATTTTTTACAAATATCATTTTTGAATATTATGGAGTGAATTTGATATAATGTTATAGTTGTGGGTAATATTTATAAATTTTGCAAAAGACGTAAAGTTGTTATATAATATTCGATTAATTAGGAGAATATTCGTTTTAAAAGGAATATTAAATATGGCAGACAATCATTGTATGGGCCCCATAGCGTAATAAATCGCGGATGAAAAAATGACAAGTTTGAGTTTTTATAAATAATGACAGTAGTTATTATCAGTAAACCTTTGTTGGAATACGGTGATTAAAATACGATGAATACGCGTTGTTGCGATAAAGAAAGCTTTTCGGTATTGCACAATATTTTTGAATTATTGATTCTTACGTAAGAAGGCACTACTTAATAATTGTTACAGTAATTATTGTTCAATATTTTATTTTACTGATTCAATAATTGTTGCGTTGATATTTTATATTATTATTGTTTCAATAATTGTCACTGTACAATATTTTTCATTAACAAATCAATAATTCATATTATTTGAATAATATTATTAGATAGCATTATTGGCAATGTCTAGAAAGTTCTATCAAGGAGAGATTTGGTCAACTAATTGCGCACCAGTAAGGAGAAATCCTTATCGGAAGCCCCCTCTTTCCTAGAAACGGCCTGGTTGTCATTATTGTGATTCTGTAATATTATTTATGAATAATTAATTATTGAGTTATATGATAAGGAAATATTTATTTTATGTGGACATAAATGATAGATAGAAAAATATTTATTTTATGTGGTTATAATTAAAGGAATTAATTTTGAGGTGTTTTATCAGTATTTTTGTCGGAAGGGATGTATTAAAAATTAAATCGGTGTTCTTAAAGCTATATTGCGTGAGTTATAATTTTGATCCGACCGTTGGATCGTTGTGATTTTTGGATATGTTATACATATATAAGTTGAGTATATGTCCACAAATTTTGAACAATTAAAAATTAGCGTATGATTTGTTATGAATTTTAAGAGGTGTTGAAAATCATCCGTTTGTGAATTTCGGATATTTTCTGTTTGGAATTTGGAAAAACTTAAAGCTACAAAGTTGTAGAGAATTCGATTTCGTGTGGATTGGACATAAAATTTGTTTTCTTCTGATAAAAGGGCTATTTATTATGAATTGTTGAAATTTCAGAAATTAAAATATTTTTTTATTAATTAAATTTGGACGGGACCCACTTTTGTTTGAAAACATGTGGGCTGCAAATTTGTGTCCAAGATGACTGGCTTGTTATTCAACAAGGTTGGCGTAGAAGAAAATGAATAAATAATATTATTATATTATTTTAGTCTCCTATGGCGTTCTAGCATTTTCCTATAAATAGGCGCTTAAGTTAGAATTGAAAATCACACCAGAATCAGAAAATTCTTCTTCTATAATCTTGAGCGTATTTCTTTCGAGTTTTAGAAAGATTTGAGCGTAGAAAATAGTGAAAGTTTTCTTCAAGAATATCCCCGGTATACTAGTTGGAATACTCTTCTTTTCAAGGTAAGGGATGTTATTTTTGTCCAATATTCGCTTGAAATAATATTTTTTTTCATACCCTGTAGTATGTAAGTAATGTTATTTTATTTCAGATTTTAAATTCTATACTCGTTTTGTTAAAGTTTTGGCTTCTAAACTCCATGAAATTAGTAGAATATCTTTGATATTTGCGCTTCATTCAATATCTTTTCATAAAAATATTATTCTGAGCATTCTTGATAAGTTTTAACTTTTTCATGTCGGAGTACTATTCACGGGGTTACTATTTTTGAAGTACTATTCACTCGAGTACTATTCACCCGGGGTACTATTCATGATAAAAATTAATTCGTTTTCGGTCAAAATTATTTTTGGTACAATATTATTCTTGAATTTTACTCCATAAAACAGTATCATATTGACAATTTGGACGTTATTGATTTCTGGATAAATTAAATTATAAATTTTTAAAAATTTATCCTTGAACTTGTTTTATTGAATTCTTATATCATTGTTGTGAAACATCAAATTTTATGAATAAAGATTTAAATTTCTCGAAATATTTTTTTTGAATATTATGGTGTGGATTTGATATAATGTTATAGTTGTGGGTAATATTTACAAATTTTACAAAGTAAGCAAGTGGTTATATGATATTCGATTGGTGGGAATATTCGTTTTAACGGGGAATATTAAATGCGACGGCATAATCATTAAGTGGATTCCATTAACGGAAGTATTATCGTAGTAAGTAAAACACGCGTAATTATCTTTTATTAAAAATAATTGCCAAGGAAGTTACCGTTAAAAGCGTTGAACTACCGGTAGTAAAAAATACAAGAATACGCGTGGTTGCATAGTAGCACTTACGGCATTAATTATTGATGCTTACGTAAGAAGTCACTCGGTTATA
The DNA here is from genome assembly GCA_020205605.1 of Panax ginseng. NCBI lineage: Eukaryota > Viridiplantae > Streptophyta > Magnoliopsida > Apiales > Araliaceae > Panax > Panax ginseng. Next base: position 5,550,300 of record CM035134.1, on the reverse strand, counting down.
CTCAATTATTGCTACGAAGAATTCTTTGCATCATATCTCTCATATTATTGATTCGATTATTGTCACAATATCATCTGCATAATATGATATATTATTAAATCAATAATTGAGATAACAAAGTTATTCATATTATTAAATTATAATATTTATAATGTCTAGAAGTTCTGTCAAGGAGATATTTGGTCATCTAATTGCGCGCCAATAGAGAGAAATCCTTATCGAAAAGCCCCCTCTTTCCTGGGAATGACCTGGTTGTTAAATATTGTGAGTTATAATATTAATGATGAATAAGTTTGTGTTGATTAAAGATGAATTTGATAGTTCCATTGTGTTGGGATTATTAGTGTTAGTGGAAATTAACATTTATTCTGGTGATAATTGATGTCTGGGGGTTATATTGATAAATCGGGTAATTAATCGGATCAATGAGCAATTAATTGCTACTAATTCATATGCTTATATAACTAATTGTTCACATGTGTGTACTATTGAATCACATTCTTTTACTATTAGGGGATTTGGTGCAAGATTGATAATACTTGCATAACTAAGTTAAAAATGGAGGTATAGATGGAGGTACTATACTGTAATTCATATTTTTACATGATTGAACTATTGATTCATATTATTTACTATTAGGGGAGGTGGTGCAAGTTTGATGATACTTGCAGGACTAAATTAAAAATGAAAGAAAAGTTGAAGGTATTAGATTGTAATATTTCGAGAGCCCCAAAACGCAATTATCAAAACTATATTTTCCTATAAATAGAAGCTCATTCTTCCTTCATTTCTCACCAATTCACTAAAGCTATAGAGCAATTATTATAGAGAGAAATTACGAGAGAAAGAAGAAGAGAAGTATGTTACCTCACTATTCCAGATCGGTCTTCTTTTGAGGTACGAGGTATTATTTCTTTCGTATTCCTGAAGAGAGCTTCTATTATTCCATTCTTTATTATTATATTGGAATAACCTGTCTATGCGAAGTACCGCATACATGGTGAAATTCTTCTGTTATTCCATTCTTTATTATTATATTAGAATAACTTGTCTTTGCGAAGTACCGCATACATGGTGAAATTCTTCTGTTATTCCATTCTTTATTATTATTCGGCTTAATAACTTTATGCATGCGGTCTATCGCATGCCTGGTGAATTCTGTTGTTATTCCATTCTTTATTATTCTGTTGGAATAACCTGTCTGTGCGGTCTTTCGCATGCCTGGTGAATTATGTTGTTATTCCATTCTTTATTATTCTGTTGGAATAACCTGTTTGTGCGGTCTATCGCATGTCTGGTGAATTTTGTTGTTATTCCATTCTTTATTATTCTGTTGAAACATCATGTCTGTGCAGATTACGCATGACCTGGTTCCATTCCTTATTATTCTGTTGGAACATCCAGTCTATGCGGATTACGCATGACCTGGTTCCATTCTTTATTATTCTATTGGAATATCACATACGTCTCGCGGATTACGCATGACACGGTTCCATTCTTTATTATTACGTTGAGAATAACCCATGCATGCGCGGTTTATCGCATGCGTGGTGAATTCTTCGTTATTCCATTCTTTATTATTACATTGGAATAACTTTATCATGTGGATTACCGCATGCATGGTTAATAATCCTTCATATTCATTCCTTATTAAATTGTGGAAATGATCTATCTACGTGGATTACCGCATGGTGGGCGAAAATCCATTTGCAGTTTCATATATTCTATTATACTCAGTTGGTTAAAGTTTTGGCTTCTATACTCCATGAAATTAGTAGAATATCTTGGATATTTGCGCTTCATCCAGTATCTTTTCATGGAAATATTCTTTTGAGCATTCTTGAATTTTTCCACAAAGAAGTATCATGTTAACAATTTGGACGTAATTGATTTCAGGATAAATTAACTTATAAATCTTTAAAATTTATTCGTGAACTTGTTTTATTGAATTATTATGTCATTGTCATCATCTTCATGCTTATATTGTAATGAAAGTCATCTTTGGCTTACGTGCATAGATGGACTTGGTATGATTATGACCAGGGATTATTCGGTATAATCATGACATGTAATGTTATAAATGATGTGGTAAAAGTCCTCAGTGGCATATAGTGCATTGATGGACAATTTTTGATATGATTATGACAATGGATTATTCGGTATAGTCATGATCATTGATGATTTAATGAATATCCTTGGCCCGTAGTGCAGGGATGACTCGACGATGTGGTTTATTTATTAAGCTGAGTCTCAGCGATAAAAATTGATGAAAACATTTTAAATCATAGAAGATAGTAGATATCATGCTCTACTTGACTCTTCTAAATGATTGCTTATTCCACTGCAGTTAAACTTGATGTCTATTATATTTTATCAGTTTAACATTGTTGAAGGCTAATGATAATTTATTCTGCATTATCTTAGTCATAATATTTCTTCTTAGGCTAGTTGAGCTCACCCTTTCTTTCACCATTCTCTTGGAAAATGAGAATAAAAGTCGGGACGAGTGGGGAGGCGGAGTGACAGTCTAGATGATAGCATTAGTAGTCCTCACTATTCTATTAAATAGTGTGACAATAAATGTAATTAGGACTTTGTGATGCCCCCAAAAAAGGTATACATCACCCATCTTGAGTCGCCAAATACATGGTACAAAATTCAAATACAACTTAATTATACAACAGTCGTGTAAAATACGACAAAACATATGCTGTGAGTTTAATACAAATATTGTCATCTAGACAATATCCACACTCAATTGAGTCCTTATTACATTTATTATCACTCTATTTAATAGAATAGTGAGGACTACTAATGCTATTATCTGGACCGTCACTCCGTTCCCCGACTAGTCCCTGCTACGTTCTTATTTCCTGAAGAGAACAATGAAAGTAAAAGGGTGAGCTCAACTAGCCCAGTAAGAAATATTATGACTAAGATAATGCAGAATAAATTATCATTAGCCTTCAACAATGTTAAACTGATACAATATAACAAACATCAAGTTTAACTGCAGCGGAACAAGTAATCCATTAAAAGAGTTAAGTAGAGAATAAAATTTATTATCTTTTATGATTTAAAAGGTTTTTCATCACTTTTATCACGGGACTCAAATTTTAATAAATAATCCACATCATCCCCGTGACTACTACCAAGGATATTCATTAGTATCACAACCACAAATTATCCATGCACTACGGGCCAAAGATATTCGTGTATTCATCAATGATCATGATCATGCCAACAACAGTCCATCAATGCACTACGGGCCAATGAGGACTTTTATCACATCATTTGTAACATTACGGTCATGATTATACCGATAAATCTCTGGTCATAATCTTACCAAGTCCATCTATGCACTACACAGCCATGATGACTTTTAACATAATATAAACATGAGGATGATGACAATGATATAAGAATTCAATAAAACAAGTTCAAGAATTAATTTATCCAGAACTAATAACGCCCAAATTGTCAACATGATACTTCTTTGTAGAGTAAAATTCAAAAATGCTCGTAAGAATATTTCCATGAAAAAAGATATCGATGAAGCGCAAATATCAAGGATATTCCACTATTTTCATGGAGTATAGAAGCCAAAACTTTAACCAACCGAGTATAATAAAGAATGGAATAACAAAAGAAATCACCGTGTATGCGATGGACCGCATGCATAAAGTTATTCCAATGTAATAATAAACAACGGAACTGGGTCATGCAGAACGCACGCATGTGATATTCCAAATGTAATAATAAATAACGGAACCAAAGTTAAAGTAAATTCGACCGACAAGATGTTCCAACAGAGTAATAAATAACGAAATCAGTCATGCGTAAACGCATGCATGGGAAGTTCTAATGAATAATAAATAACGGAACCGTGTCAAAGTAAATTTAGACCGATGGGATGTTCCAACAAAGATAATAATAAAGAATGGAATAATGTAAGAATATCACCATGTATGCGGTACTTCACATAGACAAAGTTATTCCAATGTAATAATAAAGAATGGAATAATGTAAGAATTTCACCATGTATGCTAAGACTTTGACATGACAAAGTTATTCTAACATAATGATAAAGAATGGAATAATGTAAGTTCTCTTCATGAATACGAAAAGAAATAATACCCCTTACGAGTACAATAAATAATATCCTTACCCTAGAAGAAACCGGATATAGAAGTGGTGAAGTAGCGTAACACTTTTCTTCTTTTCTCTATAGTTTCTCTCTATAGTTTCAAAGTGAATTAAGTAAGAAATAATGAAGGAATGAGCTTCTATTTATGTAAGAATGGACCTGAATAGTAACTAATTCTGAATGGTCCAGATTGATTTACTTTTTAAACGGACTATTCAGATTGATTTACAATAAAATATAATATATTCTATTTATAATCTAATAAAACGAATAACTTTATAAAAGTATTCTGCTTTTATATAAAAAATTTTTTTCTTATGCAAACACTATGCAAATAATAAAATATAATATATTCTAATTATTTTCTAATAAAATGTATAACTTTATAAAAGTATTATGTTTTATATAAAAGATTTTACTATGCAAAACACTACGCATAATAGTAATATAATATATTCTATTTATAGTCTAATAAAACAAATAACTTTATAAAAGTATTCATTTTTTATATATAAAGCTTTTTTCGCTTTTATTACATTAATAATATTAATAAAACAAAACTTCATCATCATTATTATAATTCACATTATTAATCGACTGTGTCGTTCCCAAGAAAGAGGGCTTTCCAATAAGGATTTCTCCTATCATGCCGTAATTAGGTGACCAACCTCTCCTGGCGTAACTTCTAGACATCGTTAATATTGGAAATAACAATATTAACAACTTTGTTATCTCAATTATTGATTTAATAATATATAAAATATCGACAATAATTGAATCAATTAACGTGAGATATTATGCAACATGTACAACCATCAAGCAATAATTGAACAAAACCGAGTGACTTCTCACGTAAGATCAATAATCAATACGCAGGTGCTACTATGCAACCACGCCATTATCAGACATTTTTTACTACCGAAAGTAGTTCAACAAGATAATAACGGTAAAACTTCCGCCGTTATTATCAATAAAATATTTTTGTCGCTTTTCTCAATCCGATAATAATTTCGCTTTTGGGGTCCACTAATGATTGTCTTTGTCGCATTTAATATTCTCTCGTTAAAATGAATATTCCCCACCAATCGAATATTATATAGCAACTTCATGCGTACTTTGCAAAATTTATAAATATTACCCACAACTATAACATTATATCAAATTTATTCCATAATATTCAAAATGATATTTATAGAAAATTCATTTTATTCATAAAACCTGGGGTCTTACAACCTCCCTTCTTAAGAAATTTTGCCCTCGAAATTAGGGTATACGACTCTGGTATGTCGAAGAGGTAAGGATACCTTGATTTCATTTTTGATTCTAACTTCCGTGTCATTTCCTCAACATCGTGGTTTCTCCATAAAACTTTGACTTGAGGTATAACCTTGGAGCGTAGAATATGTTCCTTCGTATTCAAAATTTGAACAGGAACCTCTTCATACGTTAAATCTTCCGCTATTTCGTCCGGTTCTAACTCAATAATGTGGTTCGGGTCTTCCACATATTTACGTAATATGGATATGTAAAAACGTTTTGAACACGAGACATACTTGACGCAGAAAGTGAGTCTATAAAGCTACGATCCCTACCGATCGAGGATTAAAATGTGCCAATGAATCGAGGATTGAGCTTTCTCTCTTTCCAAATCTCGTAACTCCTTTCCATGGAGCAACACGTAATAACACATGATCTCCAATATCAATTCCACGCCCTTTCGATGAAGATCAAGATAACTCTTTGCTTCGGTCTTGTGAGGTTTTTATACGTTGTCGGATCGTTTGAATCTTTTTTCGTAGTCATACGCATTCAACTCCCGGTCCCAACAACGTTGCTTCACTCACCTCATCCCAACATCCGAGAACGACACTTTTTTTCATACAACGCCGAATGGAGTCATGCCAATACTTGCTTGATAAGCTGTTGTTGTAGGAAAACTCCACCAATGGTAAGAACTTATCCCAACTTCCTTGAAGTCAAGGACACAAAGTCTTAATAAATCTTCAAGAGTTTGAATAGTCCTCTCGATTGTCCGTCCATTCGAGGATGATATGTCAACTAAATCATAAATCCGTGCCCATAGCTTTTTGCAAACTAACCCAAAATCGTGAAGTGAATCTTGGGTCTCGATCAGAAACTATGGATACTGGCATACCATGCAGTCTTACAATCTCGTTTATGTACATACGAGCAAGACGTTCAAGTGTATAAGTTTCTCATATTGGTAAGAAATGAGCAGACTTGGTCAATCTATCAACAATGACCCAAATTGCATCTATGCCTTGAGAAACCTTGGGAAGACCAGTAACGAAATCCATGGTAATGTGTTCCCACTTCCATTCTGAAATTTCAAGTGATTGCAATGGACCTTTTGATACTAGATGCTCCTCCTTAACTCGTTGTAAGTTAGACACCTTGAGATAAACAACGCTATCTCTCTTTTCATATTGCTCCACCAAAATGTATGTCGAAGATCACGATACATTTTGGTACTCCCAGGATGGATTGCAAATGGTGTGTTGTGCGCCTCCATCATGATTTTATACTTTAAATCAGGGTCGTTAGGAACACAAAGTCTGGAGTTGACTCGCAGTATTCCTTTTTCATCGATTCTTGCTTCCTAAGATAGCACCTTCTTGCACTTTTTTTTCCTCATACGACATCGGCTCTGTGTCCGTAGCTTTTGAGCAAATTTTAAATTTATCGATTAAAGTCGGTTCTACTCGTATATTCGTCATCATTACGTGGGTCCCTAGAGTCTTTATCTCTATCTCCATCCTTTGCAAGTCATACAAAATGGGCTTTTGCGTTGACAATATCGCACTCGTACCTGCATATGATCTTCTACTCAATGCTTCAACTACCACGTTTGCTTTTCCAGGATGGTATTGGATGGTATGATCATAATCTTTCAACAGTTCAAGCCAACGTTACTGTCGCATGTTGAGTTCTTTTTGAGTGAAGAAACATTTGAGGCTTTTATGATCCGTAAAGATCTCAACTTTCTCCCCATACAAGTAATGCCTCCAAATTTTAAGTGCGAAGACAACAACTGCCAAATCTTTGATCATGAGTAGGATAATTTCTCTCATATTCTTTGAGTTGCCGAGAGGCATAGGCTATGACTTTCCCATGTTGCATGAGAACACATCCTAACCCTTGCTCAAGCATCATCATGAGATGACAAATCCCTCCGAACCAGATGGTATTGTCAGAACAGGTGCTGAAATGAGTCTCCTCTTGAGTTCTTGAAAACTCTTCTCACATTCCTCGTTCCAACCGAATTTAGTATCTTTTCGAGTCAGCTGAGTTAAGGGAGTAGCGATTCGAGAAAACCCTTCTACAAATCTTCGATAATAACCAGCTAAGCCGAGAAAGCTACGTACTTCGGTTACTGATTTAGGATTCTCCCATCTTTGAATAGCTTCAATCTTTGTTGGGTCAGATATTCCATGACTTGATACTACTTGCCCAAGGAATGCTACTTCCTTAAGCCAGAACTCGCATTTCTTTAACTTGGCATAAAGCTTATATTCACGAAGCTTTTGGAGTATCAAATTTCAAGTGTTGTTTCATGATCTTCACGGATTTTGGATTAAATAAGGATGTCATCAATAAAGACGACCACAAATGATCCAAATATTCCTTGAATACTCGATTCATCATATCCATGAAGGCAAAGAGGAGCATTAGTCAATCCAAAAGACATGACTAGAATTCATAATGCTCGCATCTGAAAGTTTTGAAAGTCTTTGGAATGTCATCTGGTTCTAATCTTCAATTGGTGATATCCTAACTAAGATCAATCTTTGAAAAAAATTGGCGCGCCTTGAATCGGTCAAACAGTCATCAATACATGGCAATGGATACCTATTTTGATGGTGATATGATTCAACTCCCGATAATCAATACAAAGTCGATACTCCCATCTTTCTTCTTCACGAATAGAACAGGAGCACCCCAAGGAGAAGTACTAGAACGAATAAAGCCAATGTCTAATAATTCCTGCAGTTGGGTCTTTAACTCCTGAAGTTCAATAGGAGTCATTCGATATGGGGCTTTGGAAATGAGTTTTGTACCGGGTTCAAGGTCGATACAAAATTTAATTTCACGCTTTGGGGGTAGGCCAGGATGTTCTTCAAGGAATACGACAGGAAATTTATTAACAATAGAAATATCATTCAAAATTGACGTATTTTTTGTTTAGATCCGTGACATGAGCTAAGAAAGCTTGACATCCATTTTTCAATAAACGAATAACTTTATGGCTTGAGATGACAATGATTGATTTTAATGGTTTGGTTGCTTGAATTCGCATACTAGGTTGGTTAGGAATATGAAAGCTAACAACCTTACGAAAACAATCAATTTTTGCATGATGAGTAGTTAACCAATCAATCCCTAGAATTACGTCAAATGCAAGTATTTTCAATGAAATAAGATCGACAGTAATGTGAGGGTACCGATTTGAACCAAACAAGACTTATAAACGGTGGATGTAATGAAGGTTTCTCCCAACGAGTTTCAATGAGATAAGTTAAAGTCTAATTTCCTGAGTCAAATTTAAACGTTGAGCGCAAGTAGGAGAAATAAAAGAATGGGTAGAACCGGTATCAAATAAGGTATATACTTTGCTAGTATTTATGATAAGCTTACCGTGATGACCTCGCTCGTTCCTTGCTTTCTCGGGAGGTCACGACAAACGCTCTCCTCAGACCATCGGGCTTTGACTTTTTCGGGACGCCCTTGGTGCCTCCATCCTAGTGAACTTGTCTTGGTGAACGACAAAATCAAAGCTAGGTGACCTTCTTCCACAATTATAACTTGCTTTGACAAAGATCGCGCAGCTTTGACCGATGTGTGTCCCTCCCTCACGCATTTGAAGCATATGATAGGTGGTCGTTCTCCTTCCTTAACAACGGTCTTTGGTGTTGACGTCTTTCCATCATTGTTGAATCTCCTCTTCTTGAAATGTCCATTCTTATTGTTTTGGCCATGATTACCACCAAGTGATTACCATTTTTCGCATGTTGATTCCCTCCACGCTTATTGTCACCACTTCGATGATCGCTATAACTAGTATTATCATTTTTCAATTTACCGCTTCTTTTGGTTGGGTTGACTCATTATCGCGCTCCAATAATCGAGCCCTATTAACAACATCTCGAATACAAACACGCTTTTTATGAGAGATAAGATATTGACGTATCTCGGGTTTCAAACATCTTAGAAACATTAGCGCCATTCTCTCCTCATTATCAACCAAATGGGACGTAAATCGACAACTAAGCTAACTTGGCTTCAGATCGCGACACTGGTCATGTTGTTTTGCTCCAGCTTAATGAACTCTACATCTTTCATGTGACGAATACTTTCGGGAAAGTACTTTTCATTGAACAATTCTTGGAACTTCTCCCAAGTCATCTTCAGTGCGGCAGGTTGAGTATGTTTTACAGATTCCCACCAGTAATCTGCCTCTGCATGCAACATGAAGGTGGCAAAGGGAACCTTTTGCTCCTCGGAACATCCCAAGACATCAAATATCTTGCAGATCTGCTTTATCCACGTCTCCGCCTTAAGTGGTTTTGGCTCTCCAAAAAACTCCGGTGGTCCCAGTTCCTTGAACTGCATAGCGGTGACCGTTCGAGAGTTGTCAGTGTTTCCACCTGTATTTTGGACAGGAGCTGCTCTTGCCCGATGTTGCATGAATTTCATAAAGCCTCTGAATATTCCATCGTTCATCATCTAGTCAGTGTTGTTGTTTGCCTGAGGATTGTCGCCTTCCTGATGCACATTATCCTGATTATGGATTTGTGGAGACTCAACGGTCTCCTGTGCTCCATTGATGTTCTTAATATTTTCGGATGCCATTTTCAAACACTGCCACAAAATAAGGGTTAATTAACATATCACATATTATCCCTATATTCTGACCGACCAATTAAATACCAAATAAACTTAGGTAGGTCATACTAGCGAAGGAATTCCCCGTCTCTCCCCTCCTAGTTCTTATCTCACATCTCACCAGGATCATATCCCTAAGCTTTGATATTAATCGTGACGCTCCCAAAATAGGTATACATCACCCATCTTGAGTCGCCAAATACATGGTACAAAATTCAAATACAACTTAATTATACAACGAATGTGTAAAATACGACAAAACATATGCTGTGAGTTTTAAAACAAATATTGTCATCTAGACAATATCCACACTCAATTGAGTCCTCATTACATTTATTATCACTCTATTTAATAGAATAGTGAAGACTACTAATGCTATTATCTGGACCGTCACTCCGTTCCCCGACTAGTCCCTGCTACATTCTCATTTCCTGAAGAGAACAATGAAAGTAAAAGAGTGAGCTTAACTAGCCCAGTAAAAAATATTATAACTAAGATAATGCAGAATAAATTATCATTAGCCTTCAACAATGTTAAACTGATACAATATAAAAAACATCAAGTTTAACCTGCACGGGAACAAGTAATCCATTAAAAGAGTCAAGAGAGAATAAAATCTACTATCTTTTATGATTTAAAAGGTTTTCACCACTTTTATCATTTGGGACTCAACGACAATAAATAATTCACATCATCCTCGCACTATGGCCAAGGATATTCATTAGTATCACAACCATAAATTATCCATGCACTTCGGGCCAAAGATATTCGTGTATTCATCAATGGTCATGATCATGCCAACAACTGTCCATCAATGCACTACGGGCCAATGAGGACTTTTACTACATCATTTGTAACATTACTACATGATTATACCGATAAATCCTCGGTCATAATCATACCAAGTCCATCTATGCACTACGTGCCATGATGACTTTCAACATAATATAAACATGAGGATGATGACAATGATATAAGAATTCAATAAAACAAGTTCAAAAATTAATTTATCCAGAAACTAATAACGCCCAAATTGTCAAACACGATACTTCTTTGTAGAGTAAAATTCAAGAATGCTCAGAAGAATATTTCCATAAAAAGATACTGGATGAAGCGCAAATATCAAGGATATTCCACTATTTTCATGGAGTATAGAAGTCAAACCTTTAACCAACTGAGTATAATAAAGAATGGAATAACAAAAGAAATCACTAGGCATGCGATGGACCGCAGATGCATAAAAGTTATTCCAATGTAATAATAAACAACGAAACCAGTCATGCGTAAACGCATTGTATGTGATATTCCAATGTAATAATAAATAACGGAACCGTGTCAAAGTAAATTTGTACCAACAGGATGTTCCAACAGAATAATAAATAACGGAATCAGGTCATGCGTAAACGCACAAACAAGATGTTCCAACAAAATAATAAATAACGGAACCAGGTCAGGCAAAATTCGCACCGACAGGATGTTCCAACAGAATAATAAAGAATGGAATAACAGAAGAATTTCACCATGTATCCAAGATTTGATGTAGACAAAAGTTATTCAATGTAATAATAAAGAATGGAATAACAAAAGAATTTCACCATGTATGCGGTACTTCGCATAGACAAGTTATTTCAACATAATGATAAAGAATGAAATAACAGAAGTTCTCTTCATGAATACGAAAGAAATAATACCCCTTACGAGTACAACAAATAATATCATTTACCTTAGAAGAAACTGGATATAGAAGTGGTGAAGTAGCAGAACACTTTTCTTCTTTCTCTCTATAGTTTCTCTCTCTATAGTTTCAGTGAATTTGTAAGAAATAATGAAGGAATGAGCTTCTATTTATAGAAGAATGGGTGAATAGTAACTAATTCTGAAGCGGTCCAGATTGATTTACTTTTAAAGCAGATTATCCAGATTGGTTTACAATAAAATATAATATATTCTATTTATAATCTAATAAAACGAATAACTTTATAAAAGTATTTTGTTTTATATAAAAAGATTTTACTATGCAAACACTATGCAAATACTATGCATAATAAAATATAATATATTTTAATTATTTTCTAATAAAAATGTATAACTTTATAAAAGTATTCGGTTTATATAAAAAGATTTTACTATGCAAAATATACTATGGATAATAGAATATAATATATTCTATTTATAGTCTAATAAAATGAATAACTTTATAAAAGTTACATTTTATATAAAAAGCTTTTTCATTTTATTACATTAATAATACTAATAAAACAAAGCTTCATCATCATTATTATAATTCACACTATTAATCCACTGTGTCGTTCTCGTGAAAGAGGGGCTTTCAATAAGAATTTCTCTCTATTGGCAAGCAATTAGGTGACTAAACTTCCTCGCGTAACTTACAGACATCGTTAATATTGCAAATAATAATATTAACAACTTTGTTATCTCAATTATTGATTTAATAATATATAAAATATCGATAATAATTGAATCAATTAACGTGAGATACTATACAACAATTACTGAAGCAATAATTGAATAAAACTGAGTGACTTCTCACGTAAGCATCAATAATCAATACCGTGTGCTACTATGCAATCACATGTATTCCTGTACTTTTAACACCGGGTGTTTCAACAGTTAACGATAAAACTTCCGCCGTTATTTTCGTAAAATATTTTTGTCATTTTCTCAATCCGACAATAATTCCGTTGTGGGGTCCACCAATGTTTGTGCCGTCGTACGAATATTCTCTGTTAAAACGAATATTCCCTGACTAATCGAATATTATATAACAACTTGCGTACTTTACAAAATTTATAAATATTACCCACAACTATAACATTATATCAAATTTATTCCATAATATTTAAAATGATAATTATAGAAAATTCATATTTATTCATAAAAGTTGGGGTCTTACAGACTCCTTTGAGTGTGGATATTGTCTAGATGACAATATTCTTATTAAAACTCTCAGTTTATATTTTGTCGTATTTTACACGACTGTTGTATAATTAAATTGTATTTGAATTTATATACCATGTATCTGGCGACTCAAGATGGGTGATGTATACGTATTTTGGGGGCATCACAATTGTCATCATCTTCATGTTTATATTATATTGAAAATCATATGTGGCCTGTAGTGCATAGATGGACTTGGTATGATTATGACCATGGATTATTCGGTATAATCATGACCGTAATGTTACAAATGATATGGTAAAAGTCCACATTGGCCCGTAGTGCATTGATGGACAGTTGTTGGCATGATCATGACCATTGATGAATACACGAATATCCTTGGCCCGTAGTGCTTGGATAATTTGTGGTCGTGATACTAAAGAATATCCTTGGCCGTAGTGCAGGGGTGATTCGATGATGTGGATTATTTATTAAGCTGAGTCTCAGCGATAAAAGTGATGAAAAACCTTTTAAATCATAAAAGATAGTAGATTTTATGCTCTAATTGACTCTTCTAATGGATTACTTATTCCGCTGCAGTTAAACTTGATGTTTGTTATATTTTATCAGTTTAACATTGTTGAAGGCTAACGATAAATTATTCTGTTTTATCTTAGTCATAATATTTTTTATTGGGCTAGTTGAGCTCACCCTTTTGCTTTCATTGTCTCTTGTGAAATGAGAACGTAATGGGACTAGTCGGGAAGCTGAGAGTGACGGTCCAGATGATAGCATTAGCAGTCCTCATTATTCTATGAAATAGTGTGATAATAAATGTATTGAGGACTCCATTTGAGTTGAATACTGTCTAGAAGACAATATTCGTATTAAAACTCTCAATTTATGTTTTGTCGTATGTCACACGACAGTTGTATTATTAAGTTGTATTTGAATTTTGTACCATGTATTTGGCGACTCAAGATGGGTGATGTATACCTATTTTGGGGGCTTCACATAATATTCATATGTAATTTTTTTTTACATCGTATTTTATAAAATAGCCATAAAAGATAAATAATCAATTGACGTAGATATTTTGTTATGTTGTATACTAATATTAAATGAGAGATTTATACATGTATATATATATATATATGCATATGTGTGTGTATACATATATATACATTTGTGTGTGTGTGTGTACATATATATAGGGGACTGATCCATATCCAACATTGTAAGGATAAAGTTATCCTTACAACAGATCTCAGTCGTCCATCCATCCATTGAATGGTAAAGAGGAAGCTCTGTCCGCAGTTTAATATTGGAGAACCCACAGTTTAATTTTGTGAACGGGATAATTGTCAAAAATACCCCTATTCGTCCGCAGAATTAAGCTACGGGCACTATATATGCCAATAATATTAAAACGACGGTGTTTTTGCTCATATCACCCGTCCACAGAACTAAAATGCGGACGCTGAGTAATGACGACACGACGAGGTTTCACCAGTCCGTATAACTAAACTACGAATATTGATGCCTTTATAAAACATTGAAGTACATTGCATGAATTTTGAATTTCATCTCATTTTGAAAGTGGCCGTCTTAAACTATAAGAATTCGATTTAAAACTATTAAATTTCTCATTTCTTCTTACATATTCTTGTTTATTCATGTAACTGAATGGAAGATTAATTGCTTTTTATCCATTTTTTGTTATATCATCCTTTCACAAACTAAACTTATGCATATCTACACGTTTGAAATGTTTTTCTCATACTCACACTGGCGATCTTGAACTACAAGAGTTCTATTTAATACTTATAAATTATTTATTTATTTTTTCATATTTTTGTGATGTCCGATTCATCTTAATTATATGGGATGATGAGAAACATAATCATGGCTAAACAAATGGAATATATATATATATATATATATATATGGTATCACCTCATTGCTTGATTCAATTTATTTAGACATGTATGTTTCTCATCATTCCAAATAAAAATATGCAACAAGAATATGTAAGAGAAATGGAAGAATTGATAAGTTTAAATCTTACTTTTTTGTTAGGTACATTCGCAAAATTAAACTATGAACGGTTACCCATCCACAATACTAAATTGCGATCGGTAGTCTCATTTTACCACATCTGCATAACTAAATTGCGTACGGTAATCCTTGTTTTACCCGTTCGCACTTTAGATTGACTAACCTAAATGGTCATCTTTTTTCGTCAAATCTTCAATCAACTTGAGAGAGCAGAACAAGTAATAAGTATACCGATTTGCTTTTATTTCTTCATTCATCACCTTCTTATGCCACTAAGAGAGCATAGCCAACTAAAAAAGCATACAAGGAGACGAACATCAGCCAAATACAGTAATTTGTAATTTAAACTTTACAAGTGATTGATTTATTTTGCTATGAATTTGTTTGTTGATGAATCATTTCATTTAATTTCAAGTACTAAGGAAGAAATGCATAATAATAATAATGTAAAAAGTCTACTTGATGATACCATTCCTTATGTCGGTCAAATTTTTGATACGCTGAAAGATGCTGAAAATTTATATAGAAAATATGTGAAACGTGTTAGATTTGAAGTAAGAATAAAAACTAATAGAAAATATATGAATTCTCAAGTTTTTTGTTTTATATTGTATCAGTGTCGTAAATCTGAATATATGGTTGTTAAAAAAATTGAGGTTTTCACTAATGATAAATATAGTAATAATAATGGAAAGAGGATGAGGGACTCAATTGATAGAACAGAATGTAGAGCAAAGTTTTATGTTGTGCATGATAAGAGTCAAGACAATTGGTTTGTGTCTACTCTTGAACTAAATCACAGTCATGAATTTTTGTCTTCAAGTGAAGTGTCACAAACTCAAACACACAAAAATATTTCAAGAGTTACTTGGGATTTGATTGAAACCCTTAATAATGATAGGATTGGTCCAAGTAGGATGATGAATGTTCTTAGCTCATTGGGAGGAGGTATGAGCAATGTTGGGTTCTCTAAAACAGATGTAAAAAATATAGTTAGAGATATTAGACGTGATTCGATAGATTTGAATGATGCACAAATTGCTATAGACTACCTGAGAAAGTAGCAACATGAAAGCCCGAGTAGGTGTTATTTTAGTGTCAACCTAGGGGTCGATAATCGTATATGATGTATTATGTGGGTAGATTATCGGTCAATACTAGTTTATCAAAATTTTAGTTACGTTGCTACTTTTGATACCACATACCGAACAAACAAATATTTCATGTCATTTGCACCTTTCAATGGTGTAAATCATCATTACCATTTTCTATTGTTTAGGTGTATACTATTGAGCGATGAAATTGAGGATACATTTGTATGGTTGTTTGAACAGTGGCTTGAAGCAATGAATTTCAAGCATTCTATAACCATTGTCACTGATCAACATCGTGCTATGTCGAATGCAATTGCTATGGTTTTTCCTCATACTCACTATGCATTGTGACGTGACACATTAGTAAATAATATCCTGAAAAACTTAGTCATGTCTATTCTCCGCATACGACTTTTAAGTCAGATTTTAAGTATTGTGTTTTTAAGTCCTCGAGTATATAAGAATTTGAGGACAAATGTAAATTGTTGATGGAAAACTATATGGTCTGCATAATCACAAATGGTTGAAATATTTGTATGAATTAAAAGAAAAATGGGTTGGGATGCATTCAAAAAAATTCTTTCCAGCGATAATGACTACCATATCCATGATGAGTGAGAGTGTAAACAATTTTTTTGACAAATATGTAAATAGTAGTACGGGGATTAAAGATTTTGTTTTAAACTCTTAAAAAACTTTTGAGAAACAGTACATCAAAACTATTGAGAAACAGTACATCAGAGAGAAATATGATGATTATATTACAGTTAATCGCGTAACAAAATTCGTTGTTGGAGACCCGTTAGAGTTTCATACAACTAAAATATATATCAAAGAAATGTTTTGGTGTTTTTAAATTGAATTGACAAAATCGCACAAATTAATTTCTAAAAAGGTACATAAAATGTCAACTCCTAATTCAAAAAGCTACTTTATTTTCAAAATCACGATTCGTGAATCTTGTCACATATATTTCACTAATGTGCATTATATAGATATTGGGATGGTTAAATATAATTGCAAAATATTGAAACATGCTAGTACTATATGTCGTCATGTTCTCAAGCTACTAAGTTAAAAGGACTTTGTCGAGATTCTCGAAGAATTGATACACTAATGATGGACTCAAGATGCTAATAAAACTAATGGTGTCATCCCGTACGTTCTGACCTCGATCACAAATTATAATGAGACACAAATAGGAAGGTACAATTATTTGTGTAAGGGACTTTTGGGTTTTGTGTTGGATGCTTCATGCTCTAAAGAATTCACTAGATATGCGATGAAATATTTGACCGTGAGGAAAAAATAGTGGCAAAAATCTCTGTCGAATGTATCAATATAAGACGGGATGACAATAATCGACGCCAGAAAATTAAGTTATGGATTTGCGTGATGATGTTGAGCCCAATGATTCTGTTTTTTATCCAATTTGTTCACAGACAAAAGGTCAAACAAATCGCACGACAGAAGTCACTCCGAAAGTGTGCATTATATGGAATATTTACAAACCATGATAAGCGAAACAATTATAAAATTTTAGGATTGACAAAGGCTGGATCTCAATAATTTTATTTGTCTTAATGTAAATTTATTAAAGTTTTATGCATATTTGTGGAAACATTGAACAAGTACTATGCCAATGTGTAATGTTATATGTATTCATTGTCGTAACAAAGTTTTGTTTTCTTATATTGATGATTGATAGCTTGGATGATAAAATGAACCTTAACAAAATTCATCCGAGTTCTATTGGTAGACACTAAGAAATTGTATAGGCTCCGCAGTTTAACTTTGTTGACGCTAAGTACAATAACGTACAATAACATTATAATCAGTACGACGTTGTTTAACTATAATTTAAATTCACCTCCGTCCCCAGTTTAGTTCTGCGAAAGCTAAGTAGCTTAACATTATAATCAATACGACGTCATTTAACTTTATTTTAAATTCACCTTCATCCGCAGTTTAGTTCTGCGAACGCAAAGTAACTTAATATTATAATCAATACGACGTCGTTTATTTTATTTTAAATTCACCTTGGTCCACAGTTTAGTTTTGCAGACGCTAAGAATTATAAATGTACGATGAAAATTAATTAGTCAACATCCGCCGTTTAGTGCTGTGGACGGGTGATATGGGCAAAACGCCGTCGTTTTAATATTATTGGCATGCATAGCGTTCGTAGTTTAATTCTGGGGACGAAAAGAGGTATTTTTGATAATTATCTCATCCTTCAAAACTAAACTGAGGACGAACCTTCCTCCTTATCATTTGATGAACGGATAGACGGCTAAAATCTATTATAAGGATAACATTATTTTTTTCATCATTAACTATAGATGAGTCCTTATAATTTGCTCCAAATTTGGCTGGAGGATTACTCAGTACCCACTGTAGGAGTCAATCTATAACCATTTGCCCTAGAAGGGGAACATGTTGGGTCCTTTCTGAAAAATCAAGATTTATATGATGTCTTCAATGATACTTACACCCACCAAATCCAGAAAATAAATGTCTTCTCCATGCCCATTCTTTGTCATAACTGTCTAAGGTACTCTCATCACATAGGCCCACTTCTACTTTGAATAACTATTCTATAAATAATCTCATAATTAAATTATCTTGAGTCATACTCCACAAATTATTGTTTAAGCTTTTTTACTCCACAAATTCAATGAGTAATAATATGTTGATTAAGGATTCATGAACCTTTTTTTTTTTTTGCAAATATCATTGCAAATTTGCAATAAAAACAAGTATAACATAGCTAAAACTTGAGTTATTTTCTTAAATTACGTGTGTTCTAAAATAAAAATTGAATTTGAGATGAAACCAATAGTTTTTCTTAGTTACTTAAATACGTAAAATATTATTGATTTTTTTGTTGTTAGTTATGTGAATAAATGAATGGTAATCTTTTTAAAAATATGGTGAGTCACTGTAATAATTATACCTAATATCTTGTTATAATTGATGTTATAATTGGATAGAATTTTTTTACAATAAGTAAGAAGATTCCCTAGTCATTGTGCTCCTCTTCTAAGACATAACTAAATAATCATCTTCCAACATCTAGTATGTTCCTTTTACTTCTCAATGGCTAACCAGAATTAAAATTTTCAAATCATAAAATCCAAATGCAACTTAACTACTTAAGTGAACTGTACCTTGATTGATGGAGATGCTACTGCAGGCCAAAAGGAGACAAATATATATATATATATATATATATATATATATATATGGAAAAAAAAATATATGTATGTGATTATGTATTATGGGCCATTATATAATGACGGTTTTTTAATTTATAATCTGACAATTTCACCCATCATCATATTTATTACAAATTATGACAACCATAGCCCAAAAATCCTATATATATATATATATATATAAATTATATGGTAGCTAGTTTTTATAGCTGAAAGAATTTCAGTTGACTAGATAAAATGGCAGTGTTATAGTTTATCTTTTAATAGTAGTTTAGCATATTCCCCAGTAGAATAAAATTGCTGTATTCTCAATAACTGATAATCTATATAGAAGAACTGAGAACACAACAGTATCTTGGTCAAAAAAAAAATGTGTATAGAGTTGTCCTTGTCCTTGTCCTTTCCTTGTTCCTGCCAAAGGATATCTTATTATCTTGACCAAACTTAATCCTTTCCTTGTTCCTGCCGAAGGATATCTTATTATCTTGACCAAACTTAATCCATGTGTGAATTCACTTATTCTCGAGGCATTTACTGTTTCACTAAGAAACCCATAAGAGTTTAATTTAGAAAATATGAACAGAAGCAACCTTTATGCATTTATGTTGTTAGTTACCAATTTGCCAAATTTTCACTTATGTAATTATGTTTGAAGTATTCAAAAATCCTAATAGTCATAACCTTTTTGAGTGGATTTATAGTTTATCAAAATAAATATTCTTAAAAAGAAACTGAATATTATATTTTGTAGTTAAGGGGGGGATTTATTCTTAAAAAGAAATTGAATATTGAGAAGGGAAGGAGAGTTTGATGGGGCTTGCAATTCTTCAAGATGAATCCAATTATCATTTAGTTAACTTCAAAGTGAGTTGTTCAATTGATCAATCAATAATCTTGTAATATGAGAAATCATCTCGACACATGTATTATCGACACTATATTTGTCTTGACCAAAATTAACTTTTTAGTAACCACCTCCTTCAAGATTGCTGTGGGTTATAACATACCCCAAAACTTACTTCAACCACTAATATTTCAAGGGTATCTCACCTCCCAAAACTTGAACAAAATTGACTCTTGCTCCATTTTCTAAATAGACACAAATAAACCTATAGAATACATATATACCATTTGAATCATTATGTAAAAATATATATATATATATATATATATATATATATATATATATATATATATATATATATATAAACATGTATTAGAGAATTAATTAGCATTCAACATTTTCATATTCACACAAAAAAAGTTAAAAAGTAAAATTCTAAAATAATATGAAATGCATACTTGTATGGATTCACATTTAAATTGAGAGTGCACCCACAAAGACATGACATCATAACTACAAATAGCAATCCTTAAATTTAATTAGGGGCCCTAATATAAAGCGGAATTTATGGTAAGTATTATTGTCATAATAGGTTCAGTTCAAAGGGTTACACAAAATAAAAATAAAAACAGGGCCTATTTGTCACCTATTACTCTGTAAATAAAAAAGAAACCAAGCATTATGTTATGCCACTTCAAAGTTACAAAATTAAACCTGGGGCATAGAAAGAGGGACAGAGAGTGGGGGTGTATGTAGTCTACAAAAGAAGGAAATGTCAATTACGCCCCAAATTCTTCACTTTAGCCCAAAAAAGTCCTCAACAAAATAAGGAAATGTCAATTATACCCCAAAACCTCCCTCTCCCTCTTTCTCTCTCCTCATCAACTATTCCGTACACACATCAATAAAGCGGAGACCTTTGAGGCCGATTACCCTTTCGCCGGTTCATCATCGCCACGGCGATTTCAGAAACCGGCGAACTCATCGGCCGGCAAGCCGACCGGAACCCTGAACAGGAGCTGCGTTTCTTCCTCACAATCTCTGTTGTGGCAGTGCATGCAAGTGCCTGCCGGCAACCCATTAAACCGGCTGGGCAACCGCTTCCACTCGACCCCGACTCCGTCCTCATCGAACTGGCCTGCTCGAGAACCGAGTCAGGGGTCATCAGACCGTCATCTAAACCCGGTTCAGGCAATGTAAGGTGTTCACACTTGTAGAGATACTTTGAAAGCCCATCCTGATCAGTTCTCAGCAAATGTTGAAGCTGTGAGAAAAACAAGAAACAAAAAGTGAATTTTAAATGGGTAAGAAACAGAATCGAAATTTAGTGGAAATTTTGTTGGAATTTGAAAAAGTTAGGGTTGATGCATATATGTATGTATGTATACATATATATGGACCTTGCAGGAGAGAGAACAGAAGAGATATGGGTCTTGCAGGCCTCTGTCACAGACACAACAGGTGTTGCCGGAGCCTCTGCATGGCCTAGTCTGTGGTCTTTTATTTATAAATACCACTTTTGCACTGTTTGTGGTGTAAAACTGTAGAAAAACAAAAGAGAGAAAAGTTGAAATCCCAGTCAAATATATATATATATATATACTCCATAAAGGTAACAAAAAGAGTAATTCAAAACATGGGGTTCATTTAGTTTGTGTTAATTCTTTGAAGAATTAATTTTTTTGACTTACTTGAACAAAGGTACAGTCCATCAATTTCTCAGCATCACCCAGCCTTAAAACATCATTATAAACATACCTTCTTATCTAATTAAAATCAAACACAATTAAAATTCAACTTTATGAAGTTGCAGAATAATAATAGAGTTTGGAAATCGAATCGAAAAGATTTAAGTTAATTTTCGATTTAAGTTAATTTGGCGAATTATGAAGAAAAGACCTGCAAGAGGCGATGAGAGCCATGAGGGGTCAAGCAGTGGGTGCAAATACTTTCGCAGCAGTCCAAGCAGAAGATGTTCTTCTCATTCTTCTTTGCTTCCTCATGAATTATACAGGCGTTGAAGAATTTCTCCCCCAAAAGGGATTCTAGCCATCGAGGAAGATGTCCAGAATCCAGCTGAAATTATTTTAATATATATATATATATATATATATATCAAACACTTAGTTGAAGAATTTATCCCCAAAAGGGATTCAAGCTGAAATTATAATTGAAAAAAATATCAAACACTTTGCTACACAGCAATAAACAGAGAAACAGAAAGAAAAACTCACCATTTTGTGCTGTGGACTTGAATTTAGGTAAAATGGAAGAAAGAAAAAAAAGGTATAATCTCAAAAACCAAGTAATGGAGTAGCCACCATTATCAGGAATTACAAGAAGAAGAAGAAGTTGGAGAGAGAAATATGGAGGAGAGAGAAAGAGAAGGAAGAGTGCAAGAAAAGAGAACGGCGCCTGCAATTGATACTACTACTGGTTACTGTTACCAATGAGAAAAAAACCAGAGGAGTTGGGCCTCATTTAAAGTAGGGGTGGTGCTGTGTGTAATGTAGTGCATTGTGTTGCAGTTGTACTATATATTGCCCATTTCTAAATCTTTAAATATTTTGAAATTGATAAAATAATTTTTTAAAGAAAAAGGGGTTGGAAATATAACAAGAAAGTTTCAAGATTTATATACTATTATACATTGATCTTTGACAAACCCAGATGATCAAAATCAAATCTTTTCCTTTTTTATTAACCTAATTAGCCATTACCCCTATAAACCCTAAAACCCTAACCAGCTGGTTTTCTTTATATGGGGTTTTACTTCTCTCCGTGTTAAGTGCTAGATGACAAGACTAAAGATGGTGACTTTCTCAGTTCTCGGTGAGAAATAGTGAAAATTATTTAAAATAAAATAAAAAAGGATAAGAGGAGAGATTTTAGGTTTTTTAAATGAGTGAACAGATTGAAGGTGACAAATGTAAGCAAGATCTGATTGGGATTATATCTATTTATCTGGATGAGTTATCATTGGATGGGTTTAGATTTTTGAGTAAAACAACTCCATGTTTTTATGGTTATCAAGATTTTTGAGTGTAATATTTGGAATTGAGATATACTTGACTACTTGAGTACATTATGAGATTTTATATTAATTTAAATTAAAATAAAATAAAAAACTTTTCTTATTGTATGGAGGCAAAAAAATATCAAATTCATAATATATACATTTAATAAATGGAGAATAGTTAACTTCAAGTTAACTTTGATCAATTGATTAATATAATATCGACACGCAGGTCGAGAAGTAATCTATCTTTACATGTCAGTACTGTATTGATCAATTTATCGTGAATTTAACTTCCTATAAATGTATGTTCGAATATTTAATGTACAAAACTTAATATTCATAAAAAGAAAATAATTTATATGCCAACTAATTCAGATAAAATTAAATTACGATTAACATGAATCTATAAATGTTAAGATAAAAAAAATAATGTAGGTATTATTTTTTATTGACATACGTCGTTACGTAATATGGGATATAAATTTTCGATATTATTTGGTGATGGTATTTTTATAAGTATATAAATTTTTATTTGGTAATGGAGTATATATAGGTAATCTTAAATAAATTTATTTTTTTTCGGAGTAATAATATATAACTGGCAACATTTACTATTAATTTTTAAAGTCAAAGAGATTAATTGATTATTGAAGATTTAAGGGAAAGTATATAAAAGGGTAGTAACCGTTTGGACTCTAGGAGCTCCCTTAAAGATAAAAGATAATTAAGCAATGTTATAAATACAAATTATTTTATAAGTATTTTATAAATTTTTAATGTGACATACTCCATCTCAATATATTAATCAATAAATTTTTTCAATATAGTCTTCGGCCCCACATAAAAAACTGATATCAAATATGTCACATCAACAGTTTATAAAATATTTGTAAAATAGTTTATTTCTCTAACATTTCAGTGGAACCAAAGGACTCTTTTACGCTCTGTTTTTGAGTTTTAAAATGGACAGAAAAGAAAAGAAATGAACGGAAAATTTAAGTTTTCTTTTCAATTCTTATGTTTCTGAGTTTTTTAATAAATAGAAAAGAAAAGAATTGGATAGAAAACTTGGCCACTTTTCCTGCCAAAGTTTTCCGTCCAAAATTGGCCTGATTTGGACGAAAAAGAAATTAGAACAAGTAATATTTTTATAATTCTCATATGATCATTAACTTTTAATATAATAAATTTTAAATTACAACTCATGTCCTCAATTTTAAGTTTTCTATTCTTTTCTATTAAAAACTCGGAAACAACACAAAAAAAAACTTCAAATTTTCTATTCTTTTTTTTTCTGTTCAAAACTCAGAAACATAGCGTTAAGGCCGGCTCACCTTTTGCCATTGCCATCTTGTATTTAGGCTCCTGCAAGTCCTAATTGCATTACTGAAATAGTTAGCATGAAATTAATTTTGATTATTAATACAGTGTCGATATGCAAGTTGAGAGGTAATTTTTCTTTACGTGTCAGCACTGTATTGATCAATTGACTAATTTACTATATTTGATTTTGTAATTATTGGAAAGATGAGTAGATGGTAAATAAGTAAATTTGGGTCTCATTTATTAAGGAACACCCTTTATAATATTTATCATTGTATTGATTAAATAAATTTATATTATTGAGGGGTCTCCCCTAGCAACCTTCATATCTTTTTTTTTAATTAATAAACTTAAAAATAAATTAATTCTCAAAAGATGTCTTAAATACACAATTTAAAAATAAAACATTACTCTTTCTTTCCTCTTTTAACTTTCAATGTCATTTGTAGATTTAAATAAAATTAGTTACGTACTTCTTCATATGATTCTTAAACATTAGACATATAATTGGTTCTTTCACGTCTTTTCAATTAATTTACTCCAATATGATAACATTTTCTCTTTTCTCTTTTATTTTTTCAATAAATTTAGAAAGTTGTTATTATTATTATTATTATTATTTGATAATTAATTTAGCCAATTAAACAAAATATTAAATATATTTTTGATCTATGTATTTAGTCCTAAAATGCCACCTAAAAGAAAACAAAAAGGGATTATAAGGACTAATTTACTTTTAAAAGTGTACAATTAAGTGATCTCATTGGTTAATTAGTTTAAGAAAGAGAGAGCATTAAAATACAAACATGTTATCATGAATATTGTATACTTATTTTGTTCTAAATTTTTAGAATATTTTTATTTTTATTTTACTAATCATTGCGCTCTTAAAAAAGGTTTGATTCGTTAAATAAAAATTTGATGTAATGTAATAGAATTGTAATATAATGTAATGTAATAGTCTTGTAACGTAATAATAGAATATTACAATTTACTTATTTGTCATTTATCAATATTTGTGTAAGAATTGTAGTATCATTGCATTATACTCTTCTATTGGTTTCGGTTCATTATGTAATGCAATAAATCACACAAATTATAGTAGAAAATATCACACCAATTATAAATAATATTTTGAAATTCGCACCAACTAGATCGGTCGAGTTCAATTTGGCTTGGTTGGACCAGTTTGGTCAAAATCCAAATTGAACCGATTGACCACCGATCGAACCGATGGTTCAACGGATAAAATCGATTAAATTGATTTTTAATACAAAAGCTTTTTAAATATTAAAATTAATCACTTTTAATATTATTGTAATATAAATTTATTATATTTTAATTTATCAAAAATAAGATATTTAATTATTTTTATTAATTATTAATAATATATTTTTCTCCTTCACCTTTTTTTTTAGTCCTTGATTTATTTCTCATCTGCTATTTTAAATGGATTGTGACCTTTACTACATTGATTGTGACCTTAAAATGGTAAAATTTTGTGAATTGTTATCCTTTAATTCTCTTTTCTCCGTCTCCCTTCTGTATAGTCACCTAGTGTTGACTGTAGAGACAGAATGGGGTTTAGGGTTTTAGGATGACAGTACAAATACAGCAAAGTAGCAAAGATAGGGCAGCTGGCCCTGACCCTGACCCTGACCCAACTAGTGCAAAGTGTTAACTGTAGTTACCCTATTCTATTCTAAGCTCACCTCTCCCTTCATAGGTCTGAATCCATGTACATCTCCCACAGCTACCTAAGTTGTGCTTAAATTTTCCAGTTAAGTAATGGTGGAGATATGCCCAGAGTCTACAAAGATTTGTTTCTCTCTTCACATCACAATCCAAAGAAAGAGATATGAATATGATTGTGATTGGAAGGTCAAATATATCTCCTCTATACCAATCAAAAGCCCCAGAGAATATGTAGGTGAGGTGATAAATGTGATCTATTTTCATGAAGTATTTAGAATGAAATTTATTTTTGAGTAAATTGATCAATTGGTCAATACGCAGGCGAGGCTCTACGTGTATCAACATTCTATCGGTCAATTAATCAACTTACTAAAAAATAATCTTCATGCTAACCGAATCCCTATTTTCACTAGAAATATGCCAAAAATTGTATAGTTTATTTGGACAATGACTAAAGAATAATTATAAAAAAGAGATATGTTTATGATTGTGGGTTACTTACAGTTATTAGACCCGACCCACTCATGTATAATAGATCATCTATTAATTGCGACAAAGTATTGATGGATATAGAGTATAATTGTTAATTATTAATGCTTTGTCAAGATAATCAAGGGAGTTTTCTGTCTAGTTGCATAGCATCACTCTTTTTACTATTTGCAGCAAATTAAGTAGAGATAAAATATTGTTTAGCTTATATCTGATTATGTAGCACATGAAAGAGCATTTGATAGGAAAGCATATTAAAAGCACAAGAAAGAAAATGAGCCTCAAAATTGAGATACCCATCAGCTTTTGGCTCAATATTACTTGCCTACAAACTCCAACTTCTCATAATCCCAAGACCCCCATTTGTAAGACCTTGAC
The DNA here is from genome assembly GCA_020205605.1 of Panax ginseng. Taxonomy (NCBI): domain Eukaryota; kingdom Viridiplantae; phylum Streptophyta; class Magnoliopsida; order Apiales; family Araliaceae; genus Panax; species Panax ginseng. The sequence continues at coordinate 5,523,233 of CM035134.1, read as the reverse complement.
TTAGTGAACAATCAATGGTGCCAATTTGGAAAATGAAAATCTTAAACAATACCATTAAATATCAATCTCAAGTTCTTGCAAGATAAACAATAGTAATACAGCATAGTCTAAGCTGAGACATTTTCAAGAACTTCCGAATGTAAGCAGAAAATTGCAAACTGAAGTTTAGATATCAAAGTATACTTTGATCTTACATGCCAATTAATCCAACGGGACACAAGCATTCATGAGGGAAATACCAGAAGTGCGGTTCCATAGTAGCAATTAGAGCAACCGGATACTTGAGAAGTCTGCAGCCATGATTCAAGGGAAATATGGACCACCTGTTAATCCTTGATACAAGAAGATATACCGAGTTTCTCCAGCCTCCCCAGTTGGCCGTATTGACTACCGCAGATCCTTTCATATGAGTCAGAAACAATGCTTCTTTACCCAAGTCATTTATCTGCACCCATTTCATACTCGTATTGTCGAGTTTGTAAATTGTAACGAGTCTGAAGCCCAAATCTACATGGGGTCAACGAAACATAATCATGAAGAGTAGCTCATTCTCATCCTCCTTTGAAGTGACTAACTGCAGAGATGCATTCCATGAATCAAGGATGGTGATGCCACTATTGTACATCTGCAGAAGCCGCACAGGGTACAGTTTCAATTCTCCAATTCTAGCACCACAGGTTATAACATAAATTTTGCCCTTGAAAATGTTTATATCCACAATTGCCAGATATGCGCCCATATCCGCGAGGCCAATCCTTCTCCAAACACCACCACCACTACTTAGAGATAAAAATATAGACTTCATATATCGGCTAACAATTATCAGGAAAAAACCAGAAACCTGAGTTGAATAAAAGATGGTGGGACGAACTTCGTAATGAACGATGAAATTAAGATTTTTGGGCAGGACAGGAAAATGGAGTTCTTGTCTGGTAAAAGGATTAACAAGCCAATTGTGATCAAATACCCACAAGATAACCCCCAAAAGTGCCTGCTAGTCAAATCAGACAGCATTGTCTTGTATCTTGTTCCATCAAATATATTGTACAAGAAGCAAGCTCTTTTAGCATATTTTGTTTTAACAACTGCTAAAGGTTGTTGGCATTCCATGAAATCATTTTTTCCCCCAGTAGCAACTTCCTTCCATGACGTACAAACACCACCAAATGCAAAGTAATCTACGATGTTTAGTTGCCACATGATAGAAGCAAGCAGGTCAACAGGAAGGTTGGCCCATGGTCCCCAAGCTTTGTTCTCACTATCATCTGCCCTCCTGCATGACTTTGTGCGCTGTCTTCTCTTGTTTGTAGTCCAGCGCACCATTTTCCTTTAAAGACAAGAAAAACAACTTGATCCAATGCTAGATAACCAAGCCCATTTACATAAAATTTCCTTCATGTTTATGGCTTTCATCATTAACAAAGAAATCAATAGTTCATTCTTAATGCAGTGCATTAATTCAAAACGCCTTCTTTAAGATCACAATCACAAGGCAGCACGGTTCTGATGCAATTATTGCTGAATATAGTTGTTACTTTTTATTAGATCAAAGATTACAATTACAGAAAGAAATACTTAGATTCTTACCAACAAATTGCAGTGATCATCACCATTAACTCCATGATAAGACCTTGTTAGCAACAGCACATAAGTATAATCCATGAATAGCTGTTAAACTGTTAAATACTTTTATTAAACGAACAACTATTTAAGGAAGTTTTGGCAAACAAGTAATCAAGTGTACACATCAAATAAACAAGATTAAATTAGGGGTCAAATTAAGTACAGATACTAGCTCGAAAAAATAAAATCATTGTTGGACTTGCAAAGAAGATGGGCATGAAATCATACCTTTGGGAGCAAGAAATTTTATTCAATACTAGATCATCATAGAAGACCATTTTATAGGGAATCCTAAGATAAACAAAATGTAGAAATAATCAATAGAAAGTTGAGTGTTAATGTGAAAGAGCTCTAATTCCATGACAATGGGCCAAGGCTTGCACCTACTCTTGTTAATACACAGATGCTTTTAGATTTGCAAACCCTGCAGGTTGAGCTTGTATATGTGGAAAAACAATTACATACCGCAGGGCCATAAAAATTACTTATAGGATTTTATATTGGGGATCAGGTCCTCTGTTGTTACATATCACGAAGCTGGTTCTTAAGAGTAGAATGAAAAATAGAATTATCACAATTTAACTCTACAATTTGCAGTTTGAGTAAGTATAAATCTGACTACGAGTGTGAGTGTGACTGTCTCTCCAAATGAAGCATGTGAGGATATTACAGATTCGTCAGATTAAGTAAACACTCCGATGTTGTAACTGATTATAAAAAGGATAAGAATGATAAAATCGAGTTGGATAAAAGAAAATGACAAACAAACATACTTGGGCAATAACATTTCTGTAATGAGCTGAATAAATTAAGACCGAAAATGTAATAAGGTATTCTACTCACATTTGGGAATCGGTTAAGTTATAAAATATTGACATATAATTACACCTTTACCACCTAAAATCCCACCAAAATTTCCAAACATTGTGTAGACCTTAAGGGAGTCTAACAGCCTCCATTAGTTCATTATCAAGGATGTATCCTTCTCTAGTCATACTGCTTTGGTTTAGAGAAGACGCAACACATTCAGGAAGTAGTTCATGCCCATTAACAAACTAAGGTGCTGTTTGTTTACCTTTTAAGAGGTCTTAATAGACCACCTCTTATTCGCTAAGAGGGTTGATGTTTTTTTTTTTTTTTTTTGTTACCTCTGAATGCCTCTAAATGGTTGAGATAGAAAATCAAATCTAAATTATTCTTTCATGCCTCTTAATGAACTTTGCTAATTTTTAGACACATATACCCTCTTCAATATTATCAATTTTCTTGTGTATCAATGCCAACCACTTGAACCTTTTAGCTTTCTCCTTCTTTAGCTCTGGTATGTTCTGATCCCTCTCTTGTATTTCTCTCTGTTTAATTATGTTGAAAGAAAAAGAAGGTTCAAGTAGTTGTGTATATGGAGCAGTGTTCTAAAAATTCTCGCCTAGGTCCGCCTAGGCCCTGCCTAGGCGCTAGACCCCGCCTAGGCGCTAGGCCCCCCCTTGACGCCCCGCCTAGGTGCTAGGCCCCCACTTGGCGCCTCAGCTAGGCCCAAGGCGGGAAAAAAATCCCTCCAGAAAATTAGGCGGGAGCTTAGGTGAAGAGATTTTTTTTTATTTTAATAACTACCCAAACCAGATCTTGATATATTTATTTTTCTAATGATTTACCATATTCATAATACATGTTGTAGCATATCAAATCACAACAAGAAGTGAACAATATCAAGTCAAAATGGATAATTTTATTATAGTTGTAATTTTTTGAACTTGTACCAACTTCAAATTATATAAATGATGATACATTTGTAATATTTAGTTTAATTCAATATAATTATTAAATTTATGTTTAGTTTCTTAAGTTTTAATATTGAATTAAATTCTTGAAATTTTAAATTTTATTATTTGATAGCAATATTGTTTATGAATAAAACTAATACGTTAAAAATATGTTTGAACTTTGAACAATTGCATGTTTGTTTTTAAACTTTGACATTAGCAATATGGATATGTGTTTGAACTTTAAGCAAATGTCTTTATTATCTTTATTATAGATTGTTTTGCTTTATATTATTGTTTTGTTTGGATAAATGTAAGATAAAATATTAAAATTGTCTTAAAATAAAAAATCCCGCCTAGTCCCTGCCTAGGCCCCCTAGATGCTAGGCCCCCCTTGGCCGCCTGCCTCCCGCCTAGCGCCTTTTAGAACATTGATATGGAGGAGGAGAGAGCTCTCAAAACAAGCTCACACATCATCTTTCTGGCGAAAATCGGGACGACCTAGATGATAAAATGAGATTTTCTAAGAAGGGTATCGATTTTCTTAGACAATCAGAGATGGATTTCGATGGGTCTCAATCAAAACTCTTAAAATTTGGGAATTTTGGCTCTTAGGAGCTGACTCTTAGTGGGGTGGGGTGGGGTGGGGTGGGGTGGGGAGGGGCGAGGATGGGGGAGGAGGGAGAAGAAGAAGAAGAAGAAGGGTTAAAATAGTAAAAACATGTTATTCAGACATTTTGAAAAAAGTAATACAATTCTATTTAGATACTCTATATTATTCAGATATCTAAACTATTCAGATCTTAACGACTAATTTTATCAAACACAACCTAAAACCACAAAGAATCAATTCAAACTCAAAAGCCATATAGCTAGTAACAACAAGAACACTCAACAGGGTCACATCACAAAGAATCTAAACACAAGTTGCACAACAAATCACACAAGCTCATACAAACTAACACCTTGAAGAATCCGACTCAACAAAGAGTTAAGAGCACTATTAAATGTTGAGAAACGGATGGAATATGAATGGAAAAATTGATGGCTGGCTTTATGAAGGCTTAATGGACATCAATGATAGAATTAATCCCATTTATTGATGATTAATTCCTTGCTGGTATATGGCCGTTTGGAACTCAACACTTTATAAGATTATCCTTCACCTAGGAAGATGGGAAATAGTGGGGAAAAAAATAGTTTAGGCCTTCTTTGTTCTTTCTTCGCTTCGGTGATAATCTTTTCATACACAGAGAGTTTGAATTGTTGTATCTCGGGAGACAATTTGTCCGCCACTACCAAATATTGTCTTAAGGAAACCTGTTTTACAAATTCCTCAAAGCTACAATCTACTAGTCTGCTCAACGTCCATCAGATTAAGGTTAAATTTGTTTTAATTTTATTTTGGGTTTTACTTTAATATCAATATAGAATTCTTTTCCGAATTTTATCAGATTCGCTTCAAAAAAAGATTATTACTAACGTGGCTAACAATCTTAAGACAATATTTTTGTTTTGGTTAATCTTTTATTAAGTTGCAGATTTTGCCTTCGCTTTGGAATACCTTGACTTGGTTTTTCTTATTTGGACTGTTGTTGGTTAATACTCACTTAGATCGTTCTGGAATAATTAAATAATAATATGTTTCCTATTCAAAACAGTTGTTGTTTTTTTTTTTTTTAGACTAACTTAGTCTGTTTGTATTTTCAGAATGAATATTCCTGAGAATGAAATTGTTCCAACTGGTCCACAGAACAATCTAGGTTCTGGTTCACAGAATGACACCGATGGACAAAACGTATCTGGTTCACAGAACATTGGTTCTGGTCCTATATACGGGTCTGGTTTCCAGATTGCAGCTCCCCGCCAAACCATACCTGTCAATCACACCGAAAAACCAGAAAAATTCACTGGTGTGAATTTTAAGACTTGGCAACAAAAGATGTTGTTTTACCTGACTATGCTGAATTTAGCTAATTGCTTGAAGGATGATCCTCCTGTTATCAGAGATGATGAGGTGGATAATGTCACCGCCTACAATGCAATTGAGGCATGGAAACAATCTGATTTCCTTTGCCGTAATTACATTTTGAACGGTCTAACTGATGCACTTTATAGTGTATACAGTATTAAGACAACGACAAAGGAACTTTGGGAATCCTTGGACCGGAAATACAGATCAGAAGATGCTGGCGCTAAGAAATTTTTAGTGAGCCAATTCCTGAATTTCCAAATGGTTGATTCCAAAACTGTTGTGAATCAAGTTCAAGAACTCCAGCTGATTATCCATGGGATTCATGCTGAACGTATGGTAATTAGTGAATCTTTCCAAGTGATTTCAGATTATTGAAAAGTTACCAAATGGTTGGAAAGACTTCAAAATTACCTTAAGCATAAGCGAAAAGGAGATGACAACAAGAGCTAATTGTTAGACTTCAGATTGAGGAAGACAACAAAGGCTCGGAGAAGAAATTCTCCAACGTTGCCCACCAGTCTGAGGCTAGGGTGAACGTGGTGGAGGTCAATAAAGACTCCAAAAAAGACAAAAAGCCTCAATCTGGGTCCAAATTGGGTCCTAAGGATGACATTTCCAAGAAACCAAAATTTAATGGAAAATGCTACAATTGCAACAAGGCGGGGCACAAGTCCTCTGAATGTAGGCTGCCTAGAAAGTTGAAGCCTAATGAAGTACATGTTATGGAAGAAATTGCTAGAGAAGTGTCTGACATCAACTTATGTGCTGTGATTTCTGAAGTCAACCTCGTTGACTCAAATCCAAGGGAATGGTGGTTGGATACCGGTGCTACACGTCATGTGTGCTGTGACAAAGATTCCTTTGCTGAACTAGTTCCCAACAAGAATGGGGAAAAGCTCTACATGGGCAATGCTGCAACTTCCAAGATCAAGGGAAGTGGTACTGTAATTCTGAAGATGACTTCGGGAAAAGAATTGTTTCTGAAGAATGTTCTGTATGTTCCTGAAATTAGGAAGAATCTTGTATCTGGTAGCCTCCTAAGCACTCATGGTTTTAGGATGGTATTTGAATCGGACAAGTTTTTTTTTGTCAAAAGGGGGAATGTATGGGAAAGGGGTATGTTTCAGAATGGCATGTGGAAAATTAATGCCATCTCTAAGAAGTCCAATGCAATGATTAATAATAAGAATAATAATACTTTCGCTTATATCATCGAGTCACTTAATTTATGGCACGTAGACTTGGACATGTAAATTATGATACCCTACGAGGTTAATTAATTTACAACATATTCCAACATTCCAAATTGATCATAAACATAAATGTGAAATTTGTGTTGAATCAAAATTAACAAGATCTTCATTTCATACAGTTGAAAGAAATACGTAACCACTTGATCTCGATACATAAGTGATGTATGCGATTTAAAATTTATACAAACAAGGGGGGTAATAAATTTTTATCACTTTCATTGAGGATAGTAAGACAAAATATTGCATATGTATATTTGCTTAAAAGCAAAGATGAAGCTTTAGAGAAATTTGTTCTTTATAAGGTGAAGTTGAAAACCAACTTAATAAGAAAATTAAGGTGGTAAAGGAGTGATCGTGGTGGTGAATACGTTAAACCATTTGGTAAGTTCATTCCCAACATGGTATTATTCATGAGGTTACACCACCTTACTCCCCTCAATCTAATGGGGTAGTGGAACGCAAGAATCGTACTCTGAAAGAGATGATGAATGCGATGCTAAACAGTTCTGGGTTGCCACAAAACATGTGGGGGGAAGCTGTCTTATCAGCTAATTACCTTTTAAATAAGGTGCCTCATAAGAAATTAGACAAGACACCACATGAATTATGGAAAGGAAGAAAACCTTCCTATAACTACTTAAAAGTGTGGGGGTGTCTTGCAAAAGTTTTGGCCAAAGAAAATGAAAATAGGTCCAAAGACGGTGGATTGTATTTTCATTGGTTATGCGCTTCACAGTAACGCATATCGATTTCTTGTTCATGATTCTAAGAATCCTAATATACATAAGAACACATTCATGGAATCAAAGAATGCTTCATTCTTTGAACACATTTTTCCATGCAAACGTGAAGAGATTGCATCAGGTTCTAAACGATCTCTTGAGACTGTTAATGAAGACAGTCAAGACATTCAACATGAAGTTGAAGTAGAAGGAAATGAAGAGGTAGAGCCTAGAAGAAGTAAAAGGGTAAGGGTTGAAAAATCTTTTAGACCAGACTTTTTAACCTATATGCTAGAGGTTGAACCTCAGAATTACAGTCAAGCTGTAAATTCAATAGATAGTCCTTTATGGAAAGAGGCTATAAGAAGTAAAATTGATTCCATCATGCAAAATCATACCTGGGAATTAGTGGACCTTCCTCTGGGAACGAAACCACTAAGTTCTAAATGGATTTTCACACGAAAAATGAAAGCAGATGGAACAATTGATAAGTACAAGGACAGATTGGTTATAAAAGGATACAGACAAAAGGAAGGCCTTGATTACTTTGATACGTATTCTCCAAAGGTCGAGAATAACCTCTATTAGGATGATACTTGCTATCGCCGCTTATTTTAATCTCAAGTACATCAAATGGATGTTAAGACAGCCTTTTTGAATGGAGATCTTGATGAAGAGATCTACATGGAACAACCTGAAGGTTGTGTAGTTCTAGGTCAGGAAAGAAAAGTTTGTAAATTGGTGAAGTCCTTATATGGACTAAAGCAAGCACCAAAACAATGGCATAAGAAATTTGATGATGTCATGATGGCTAATGGCTATAATATAAACGAATGTGACAAATGTATTTATGTCAAAATCACAAACAAAGGATATGTTATTTTGTGTTTGTATGTTGACTACATACTGATTGTGGGTAGTAATGAAAATATGGTGAAGAATACTAAGGACATGTTAAACTTTAAGTTTGATATGAAAGATATGGGACTGGCTGATGTGATTTTGGGAATCCAAATCAAGCGTTCACCTAATGGTTTCATTTTAACCCAGTAACATTACGTGGACAAGATACTTGGGAAGTTCAGCAAGGATGATTCTAGTGAAGCTAGAACTCCCTCAGACATCACCAAAGATCTCTCAGTAAAAACAAAGGTGAAAGCGTTGACCAAGTAGAATACGCAAGGGTTATAAGCAGTCAGATGTATCTCATGACTTGTACAAGACTTGACTTGATATTGCTTTCACTGTAAACAGTTTAAGCAAATACACGAGTAATCCAGGGGATAACCACTGGAAAGCTATCGTTAGGATACTTCGGTATCTAAGATACACTCGTAATTATGGACTGCACTATACGAGAGAACCTGCAGTATTAGAAGGATTCTCTGATGCTAGTTGGATTTCTGATATAAAGAACTCCAAAGGTACAAGTGGATACGTGTTCACTCTGGGAGGAGGAGCAGTGTCCTGGAAATCAAGGCAAACGATCATAACCAGATCCATGATAGAGTCTGAGTTTGTAGCTCTGGATAAAACCGGAGAAGAAGCCGAATGGTACGAAACTTCTTGGAGGATATTCCTGAATGGCCTAAGCCTATGCACACAATTTGTTTATATTGTGATAATCAAACATCGATTAAAAGAGCACAGAACGTGATGTATAACGGTAAGTCAAGACACATGCGTTGTCGTCACAATACCGTTAGGCAACTGATCACAACGGGGGTTATCTCTGTTGATTATGTAAAATCAAAGGATAACATTGCGGATCCGATAACCAAAGGTTTAAACCGAGATCAAGTTGAAACGACATCAAGAAGAATGGGATTGATGGCCATAAATATTTAAAGGTTCTATGTGAAGGAAAACCCAACCTTGTTGACTGGAGATCCCAGAATCTAGGTTCAATGGGACAACCTAATTGCATAGACAATGTATTATCATTGTAGGGGGTCTAACCCTTATCTGTAAACAGTGATATGAAATCGGATAAGGTTAAGCTATGCTTTTAATGATTCTTGTGTGTCAGTAATCTGAACAAAAAGATAAAATCACCTATGTGAGAATGAAGTGGGGTCGCTTCAAGGAAAACTAATGAGTTTAGTTCTCTTAAATTCTTGCAGAACCAGGAGATGTTCACGACCATAATGAACATAACCATGAGAACCAAAACCGTGTTATGTTGGTATTTGTGTGAGGTATATCATCGTTTACACAAACGGCAGAATAGTTCAAGGACATCACGTCTACTAGTCAGCCAGTAAAGTAAATATACTTCACAAGGGAAGGTTCAAGGGTTGATGCCTACCTATCCTATGCTAATATCAACTATAGAGAGTTACCACCACATCGGATTCCTTTGTTTTCAATTTTCATTCATGTGGAGGATTGTTGAGAAACGGATGGAATATGAATGGGAAAATTGATGGCTGGCTTTATGAAGGCTTAATGGACATCAATGATAGAATTAATCCCATTTATTGATGATTAATTCCTTGCTGGTATATGGCCGTTTGGAACTCAACACTTTATAAGATTATCCTTCACCTAGGAAGATGGGAAATAGTGGAGGAAAAAAATAGTTTAGGCCTTCTTTGTTCTTTCTTCCTGCTCGGTGATAATCTTTCTACACATGGTCGAGTTTGCTTCAGAGCATTGTTGTATCCTGGGAGACGATTTGTCCTGCCACGGCCAAATATTGTCTTAAGGAAACTGTTTTTACAGTCCTCAAAGCTACAATCTACTAGTCTGTTCAACGTCCATTGTATTAAGGTTAAATTTGTTTTAATTTTATTTTGGGTTTTACTTTAATATCAATATAGAATTCTTTTCTAAATTTTATTGTATTTTTGCTTCTGCAAAAAGATTATTACTAACGTGGCTAACATTAAATGACTAAACTAATATATATAGTAGAAATAAAAAACAAGAATATCAGTAACTAAAGCAGGCTAATTAACAAATAAAAATCACTTAAAAAAAACCTTAAACCATGAATACATAAATTCAATTTCCAAGTAAAAAGACCAAAACTATCACAAATAACAAGAAAAGTTCATCATCTTTTTTTAAAGCAATTTAGAAAAACCCATTGAACTAAAACTATGAAATAGCCAATTAAAATCAAAACTGAGAACAATATTATAACAAAAAACGAATTTGGAAAATGAAAGGCAAAAGGGTTACCGAACATTATATTAAGTGAAAGGATCATAAAGTCTTTGTCTTGCTAAATGGGTCTGCGCTTTTGAGCTGAAAAATTCCCCCAACATTGAACCTGAATCAATAATCAGCCCTACACTGTCCCTGTAGAAAGTGTACTGATAAAGAAAGAACACATCGCCGCCCGTGATGTTGACGTCGGTGCCACGGATGGCTCGGATTGCTGGCGGTGATGGTGGATGCCGGAATTCTGTGGAGGTGTCCATTTTCCTGAGCAGAAAGAGAGAGAAGGGGAAGGGGGTTGTTTAATATTTTAGGTTGTTGACAGAGAAATTGCGACACTTTTGTAATTGTTTTAAAGACATTTAATATTTTTACAACTGTTCAAACCACGTTTAATATTTTAAGTATATAATATTTTGATAACATTATTTTTATTTTAATAATATCGATTATTTTCATTACTTAAACCAGACGAGTGTTTTACAATTATAAATTGTAGAATATTTGGATTTTCTTTTTTCAACACAATTTATATGATTTTTAGTTTCTACATACTTTTTAACTTACTTAAATATATATTTGTAATTTTTAAATATAATAATAAAATACAATTCAATACCGTTAAATATGTCATAGTTATATGGATAAGTATTAGTGGTAATATTTTTGGAAAGATGTGTGAGATTTTCTTATAATTTTTATCAATCTCGTAATATAATTGTAATTCGACATAAATTTTTCGTAATATACGGCAAGAATCGGCTTGTATTTCACCTCGAAACGTTTAGATGTGAATTTTGAGACTTTAGGTGGTCATATGTAATTTTATTTCAACTTTAGATAGTTAAGTGTATGGTTATTGGTTACTCAATTTTTTACCAACTTTAAACATATATGATACAGGTACCCAAAGAATGTGAGAGTTTCATCAAATATTCCGGTAGTTGATACAGGTTTAGTCCTTAGCAACCTTGGTCAATTATTCAAGAAAACTACTGAGAAATGAAATATGAGAAAACCCATACTACTAAACATTTCCTTTTTAAATTAAAATGATAACACTTTTTATTTTTGCTGGCACTAAGAGTTTGAACTTCCACCCTCGTGGTATAGAAGGGGGAGGGATAACCATCGGACCAAGACCCTACTTTGATAACACATTAATAACCTTATCGAAAAACGGGCATTAAATTGAGCACCATCAGCAATTCAACATGCAAATATGCAGGTTCAAATCAGCTCTTTCACATAGCTATGAAACATTCAAAATATTAAGAGTAAGCTTAGTTCAGTCAGCAATATAGGAAAAAATAAATAAATCCGATTATCATGAAGTTAACTTCATGGTAAGTTGGTTAATTGACCAATACAATGCTGACACGCAGAGGGAGATAACCTCCTGCCAGCGTGTCTATGGTCAATTGACCAAAGTAAACATCATGCTAACCACTTCCAGAAAAGATGCCTGTTTATGCCAGAAAGAACACAATGATATGGGAAAAGCTCAAAATGTTTCTTGATAAACATCACATTATAGCCCGAGCAGATGATTGCAATTGAATATTCGAAAACTACAAAATGTAATTAAGAAGAAACTTCTAACTGCAAGTTCGGGTATCAAATTCCATTTGACCTTATACGTCAAATGATCCTTCAATAGAATTCCTCTCGTAACATAGGTGAGGAAAATACCAAAAATGTGGTACTAGAATACTAGGTTCTGGAACCACTGGAGTCACTTCCTCACACCCTTGGCTGCTGTTCAAAGGAAATATGGAGCATCTGTTAGCCGTTGATCTGAGACTATAGGTGCAGTTGCTGCGGCCGCCCCACTTGGTTGGATTGACAACTGCAGAGCCTCCTGGCATACGACTCAGAAAAACTGCTTCATCACCCATGTCATTTACCTTCACCCATTCCATATTCGCCTCGTCTAGTTTGTGAATAACAACTTCTGTCTTCAACGAAAAAATGTCACCGTACCGGCAAAAGGACACCATGAAGAGATGCTCCTTTGAAATCGCCAACTGCAGAGGTGTAAATGACGATTTGGGGATACTGATGCTAACATCCAACAGTACCAGAAGGAGATAAGGGCTCACTCTCAATTTGCCAATTCTGCCATCACCGGTTAAAACATATACACTTTTATTAAAAAAGGTTAGATCTACAAAAAACCCATCTTTGCCCTTATATGGGATGGTTCTCCAATTGGCTCCACCCCTTCGAGATAACAGCATAGAAGACAATTTTCTGTTAACAACTAACATAAAATGATCTAAAAATGTCAGTTGAATAAATGAGGATAGGAAGAGTTTCGGTAAGGCCGAAAAAAAAATATCGGGGGAGTGCAGGAAAATGGAGTTCATCTCTGGTAATAAGGTTCAAAAGCCAGAATTTGGATTCCAAGTTCAGCATGATTAAGTACCCACAAGATAGTCCCACAAAGTGCCAGTGGGTCAAATAATCAGGCAGCATCGTCTTGCATCTTATTTGATCATACATGTTATACAAGAAGCAGGCTTTTTTAGCATGAGTTGATTTAACAACTACTAAAGGCCTTTGCTGTTGCAAGATAGTTTCTCTATTGTCTGTAACAATTGTCCTCCATGATCCACATACTCCACCAATTGAAACAGAGTCTATGAATCCTAGACGCAGAATTATCGAAACCAGAAGATGACCAGTAAGTTTAGCCCATGGTCCCGATTCCCAATCTCTGTTTTCACTGTTATGGGACTTTCGGCTCTTATTTCTTCTCTGCACCATTGTCCTATTAAAGCAAGAAAATAAAATTTTACGCTAATACAAAAAATAAAATAAAAATAAACATCTCATACTTGGACTAGTAAAAAAATCCAGTGGTTCTCATGTTATTGTGGTGCATTAATCCAAAAGATGTCCTTTAAAGTCGCAAGCATTAAGAAAGCATAATTACTGAGAAGTCATGAAAGACAAGTTGCAGAAAACCTAATCTGAGAAAGATTTTTCCTTCTACTAACAGGTATGTAGATAAATGTATGATTGTAGAATAAAAGCATGATATACTACTCCCATAAGGAACCAGCCAAAATTACGGCACTTTGACCCATACTTGACAATCCATCCATACGGATGCAAAAAACATGCAAACATATGAGAGCATGTACTATTCATATGATTTAGTGATGTATGTCAACGACTTCATATTAATGAAAAATAAACAAATCTAAGCCATCAAGAAACAAACTTATTTACATGATTATAATAGTGGTGTTCCAACTTCCACAACCTCAAATCAAATATAAATTTACATAGCCTCATATTTTTGCATATGCTTTGCATAGTAAAGATGCAAAACGATATTTTTTGGCCACTTCCTAATGGAAGTAAGGGAAGAGACCACTTACCTCCCTTCAATTATATATTATAATATGTATGCATCTACGTATGTATGTCATGTATGCATGCATGCATGCATGTATGTACGTATGTGTATGTGCGTGTGTATTACTTTGTGACACATCAAAACACAACTTGAATGTCAAGAGGCCTCAAAAGAGAGAGAAGTGGTACAGCTAGTTTGGAAAACAATGGACGTGGTGATGAACAATGGTGCCAATTGGCAGACTCAGTCTCACGTTTCCAGCTTGATGTTAGGTTTTTGTCTTATTTTCATAATGAAATACAGTTCACATTTTGACAATTATTTATGGCTTCAATTAACTAACTTGATTGTATTTGTGTAGGTTTAAACTAGCTTTCAAATTGTGCTCTCACCATCTCATATTCAGCTGGGATTTAAACTGAATAAAAAGCCTTTTAAACTTTCCAGGATATTCAAATTATACTTGCATTTCTATATCATATGTGTTTTGTGCCTATTCTAGCTCAAGCATTCATGCTAGTGTTGCTCCTAATTTGATAATTTTGTTTAGCACTCAGCCTAAATTATGCAAGGACTCCATTTCAAAGTCAACCAATGAAGATTCAGTTTATTCCTGAGCTATACCATGGCAGTTCCTTCTAGATCACAAAATTTACTTCCGAAAGACTTTCCAAGTCTTTGAATCAAACAATGGAGAAATTCAACTATATAGATGAAAAGCTAGAGATATTGATGAGTGCGCTACCATAATTGATTAGGGAAGCTATGCAATCAAATCACGATTCTGAATTAGAAAATAAGAGAGACTTGGCACAAAACACAAAGGAAAATAAGAGAAGACTTGGCACAAAACACAAGAAGAAAGAACAAGAGGACAAGCTTATGTTTGACGAGGAGACAGAGTCACAGAGGTGTAGTGTGATCCGGTCAACCCGGTGCTTCTTAAAGAACTTCTATGCTGTATTTTTCCTACGACTAGAATTATAGTTCGTAATCCCTCAAGATGATTAGCAATCTGTACTTCAGAAGACATGGAAGATGGTACAACAGCTAGTAATTGATCAAATTGGACCCTGAATTCCGGGTGTGCTACAGATCTTTAAAAAGTTGTGGAAACTGCTGGAAGAGATTTGGCTCCACTAATGCAGACACTGAAACAAGATTTGAGGCTGTAAGTAACAGCAAGGCTTGATGAGTGTGTATTTGGCTATGTAAAGGTTGATATTTGCAAATTCTTTGGGTTTAACTTTAACGCTGGCACCACTCCATATGATTCTTTATATGGTTGGCCACCCCCCGTCATATCTACCCCATAAGGAATATTCTAAAGAGGTATCACAAATGTAATAGCTAGAATGTAAGTATGCTGAAAATTGTGAAAAATTTTAATTGTCTTTCTAAAGAAGTTGTTATCCTCTTCTCTAAGATCTGCCTATCACTATATCTCATTCAATCTGAATATTTCTCAATCCTCACGCTAAAATCTATCATTCTCTCTCTGTATTCTCTCTTTATCCCCTAAATTCTGTTATTTCATGACAGATTTCAGATCACAAACTCCATCCGTGACAAATCACTGCACGTCTGCTGTTTAAGAAAGAGGGAGAAACCTAAAATTCGAAGGGTTCCAAGAGGTAACTGCTCATTCTCAAAGATAAATGAGTCACAAGGTTTGAACTTCTGTTTATATGTGTTGGTTTTGACTTTAGGTAAACCATACCCAAATGTATTATAAAATAGTTTCACTCAAGGTATGATGGCGAGGCATAATTTTTGTTGGGGTCCTCCAAATGGTGTTCCATTCAAATTAGAATTATCCGTCTTGCTACACCAAGACCAAGGGGTTAAAAAAGTTAAAGCAAATTCCTTAATTCTAATGCATAACAATTTTAAGGTACCTCGACTTAAAAGAAAAAATCAGAAATTTTGAAAATTAAGTAGGTACAGACAAGTAATAAGGTAAAAGGTACATAACAGAAAAATATGCACAATAGATCAGATCAATATTTAAAAGTTCGCATTATAGACTCGTCAACTAATCCCCAATTTGACAAAAACATAAGTTTTTCCTTTCCTTTCCTTTTGTTAATATTTTGACAAAGATGCAATGACAAATGCATTAAAAAGTTTTAAGGGGTGTGTGTGCGCGTACAAACATGCACAAACATCATTTTAAAATTAAACTAAAAGGTGAACTGGACTGTTTATTTGATTAGCATTTGAAACCAAATCTAAAACAAAGGATCTCAATTTGTGAGGTGTCCACAAGCAAATACATTTTCCTTGATACCTGAGTTGAGTGAGCCTCAGGATGTGAGGCTCAAGGGGTAAACCTCAAATTACATTCCTTAAAAGCTCAAGACAGAGGTCTTATATTAACCACTAGAAGCTTGTAATTGAACTACTCACAGGAGAGTACAAATCATGAGAAGTTAACAATTAACATTCATAATAGCTTTTCCACTACGGAGTCCAGGGGTAGCCTATGCTACGCGGCAGACCTGCAATTGGGGTATTTTTTGAATCACAAGTTTTGATGCTTTTAAAGGACTAATATTCTTTTATATTGATTTCAATTTCCTGCTCAAACTTCATATCCATATGTAAGAAAATTAATTACTGCAGTTCACCATAATTTCAATATCCCTTATGTTAACTATTCTAGCTTAGCAAGAGAATATACTTGGCCAATAAATAGTTTAATAACAAAAACTTTCTCTGAATTGAAGATTGCACAGACAAAGTGAAAAATGGTAAAGAGGTAGTACTGATAACCTAATTAGGCTAATTTGTTTGGTCCTAAGATGGTAACTTAACCATAAGATTCTACAGTTAAGAAATAAATGTGGTAAGCCCCTTCATCCATCTTGTATAAATTCGACTGAACTTCAAATATCATCATAAATATTTATAAAATACTACTATAACTAGAAAGATGTAGAACTTAAAAAATTTCTCATTGACATCATACAAAATTTTTACATACCAACCCGATTACAAAAACAATCTACCTTTTCCTTTTCCTTTTTTTTTTTAATTTTTTTTTTTTGCAAAATGTAAGAATACAATCAGACAAAGAAAAACTTAAATTCTAATCAACAAATTGTTTAAGATCATTACCATGATAAGACCTTGTTAACAACATAAAAGAACCATATTCCGCCATCAATATTAATTTTTTTTCCAAATGTATGATTGTCTAAGAAAATTTTGGCACATGAATATGCAAATCAGATAGATCTAATAAATAAATCAAATCTAATATAAACGAGATTAAAAGGAATCGAGATTAGGTAAATGTACCTGTTCAGCAAAATAAGATCAACCTTGAATGTACGAAGAAGATGTGCGGAAAGTCAAACCCTAGAATAACAATGATCAAATTGTCTCAAGCGGCAATGTTTCTCTTCGTTTATATATCTCTCAATCCAATGGAGATCTTGATGGGCTTAATCCATCCCCAAAAGGATCCGTATCTGTGACAAGGATAGGTGCAAGTCTAGGCCCATTCTAAGCCCATTACCATAGACAAGTATTATTTAAATTGTTAATGCAAATTACTAATTTAGTTGATTTATAACTTTTTTTTGTATTTATGCCCTTGTCTCTATTACAAATCCACCTCATCACTGGAAGCTTGTCACCCGTAAGAAAGCTTGGAGATAGAAGAGAGTGAGAGGAAGATGATGCAAAGAAAAAAGAAGATGATGATGATGGGAGAGAGTTCAATATCCAAGTAGCAAAGTTATGTTGTCATAAAAAGCCTTTATAAATGAAAATCCTAAATAATACCAAATGTGCAAACAATAAATAGAGCTTGGGAACCAAAACATAATTACATCCTAAATTATCTAAATTAATATTTAAGCTTAAATAATACAAAAAAGTCCAAAGTTTAAGGTAATGAACCTACTCTTGCACCTTTACTTGTCACAAAAAATGATACTTTTGCATTGACTCATCAAGTCCATCAGTATCTAAATCAAATAAACATTTGTGATCCCGACACCCGAAAATATTTAACCATCACCATTATAAGGTATGACTTCACGCACATCTTCTTCGAACATTAAATATTGACCATATTTTGGCGAGTATTAACATTTAGGTTCATACCACAATCTCATTTCAAGCATCTCGTTTATTTAATTTGTTTCATTTATTTGATTTGCATATTGATGTGTCAAAAACTTTCTTAAAAGAACATACAGTTTTAGAAATAGCGATTAACAATTTAATAACTAATAGTGTGTTATAGTTATTATATTGCTTGCAAGATCTTATCACGGAAGTTATTAAATTTTCAACCTAAAAGTTAGTATTCAATGAGAGATTAGTTCACCAACACTAATCCTCACTTGCAGGCCTCTTATTGGGCTTTGTCAAGTGGATAATTTGGAGGTCATGATTAAGGTAATAAACAGAGTCCAAAATATCCTCATCTGTCTAAAATATTTGATAACTGTATTCGATCAAAGCGAATATTATCCTTATTTGCATCCATTGAAATGAATAAGAAAATTGATTTAAGCACATCCGTGTCGGCTAATATTCTTATCCGCTTTTAAGAGAGATGAGTATTAATCTCTTAATATAATATTGTTGTCATATTACATATTGAGATTAAAATAAAGAAACTCATATTTTTCTTGAACTACATGCTTATTTATGATTAATTTCATTGTAGCATGTATTTCGTGGAAAGAAATGAATTTCTTATTTAAACTCGACACACCCTATAATAACTATATTAACATTTATTCAACATTTTATTCCAACTATTTTATGATTATTGTGTAATGTGTTGTAGATCATTGACATTGGCAGGACCATTATAGGGGTGAAAGTAGTATGCACACAAGCCAATCATATTTGATATGATAAAACATATACTTTGTAACAATCTTATTCGTTTATTAATAAAAGAATCATTTAATTAAAGACTTTTAATTTATCTATATGGTGTTGTTAAATAATATGTGAGAAACACATAGTTTTAAGCAATGCTTTTAAAATCATGATGATGATCATGCTAGTGAGATCTAAATTCTTAGAAAGCTTAAAACTAAAATAGTTCCCAATTGATGGATTACTAAAACGGAGGTTAGTGAATCCGGATAGATTGGTAGATATGTTGCTCGCTGATTGGATGAGAATGATTATCTCATAATCATTTGTGTGGAGACACTAAAAGCAAGTATGTAGGTGCTTATTGGAGAATAAGTTTACTGGACGTGGCTCGCTAAGGAATACCTAATGAACTTGAGATCATCATAGTATTTTGTGTATGATGAGTTATGCTTTGACATATTCCTTAATACTCTTAGGGTATATTAGATGGTATGCTTAGGTATAATAAGTTGTACATGGAGATAATGAATGATCAACAAAAAATCTACTACTTCTAGTAAAAGAAGAGAATGTCCTATGTGATTCGATAAATGACAACTCAGTAGTCTTTAGCCAAAGCAGAATGAAATTAGAAAGGTGTTTCTAATTTGTATTAATCAAAGTTGTGCATTTAGGATCAGAATACATAAAATTAAAAAAATAAGACTTGACAGTAATTCCATGTCTTATATTTAATTGGGACATTGTAAGGTAGAAAAATTGAATTGTACGGTAACTATTTACTCAAATGTTCTTTTATGATTAATGTTGAAATCTATATTATCTGAAAAGTCGTTGATCGCTAAGGGGGCTTACCCTTATTGTATAATAAATATTATTTATTTAAAAAAATTAAATAGTTTAATTTATTTATTAAAATAAGATTAGAATTGTTCCAATGTATTTATTCACTACCGGTTTAATATGGAGAACCTAAAGGGTCACACCATAAAAGGAAAATATTTATTTAAGAGGTAAATGACATAATCGTAATAATGTGTTGAGTATATTTAATTTAATCTATGATAAAATAAATTAAATAGCTTAATATTTATTATTTAATATTTTTAAAATATTAAATACTCCCTCCGTCCCATGATAAAAGTCCTTATTACTATTTTGGATAGTCCCATGTTAAATGTCCACTTACCTTTAATAACCAAACTTTTACACATATTTTCCTATTATACCCGTAGCATTAAATATATCATACTTTTCTTATTCTAATTCTCTCTCCATATTTAATGACATTATTATAGACAATTTTGTCATTTCATTCATCTTCTTAATATGCGTGAAAAGTCCAACATGACTTTTATCCTGGGACGGAGGGAGTATAAATTAATAAGAGGAGTCTTATAAATATTATTACTATTATTATTATATTTAATTCCTAAAAGAGTTTGAGAATTAATTAATAAAAGTACTCTCTCACATATTCCTAATAAGATTAGGAGGCTAATTAATTAAAAAAGTTTAATTAATTATTCCTAATAAGATTAGGAAGCCTAATTAATTAAAAGAGTTTAATTAATTAAAATAAAATCCTAATCCTAAATTGTTTAGGAGGATTGTCTATATCTATAAATAAGAGTCTTATTTTGATTTGGGGTTAATGAACATTCCAAGAGTTGGGAGAATACACATAATTCTATATAGATAAAATCTAGGATTTTGCCAAACACCTATCTTCTTGAATACGTATTATTACTTGGTGGATTACCTCTAGAGGCCAAATACTTGGGTGGCTTGCATTGATCTGACGAAGGAATCACATCGGTGGAATTCAAGGAGAATACGAAGGAATTGGAGGTGACCTTGTACCCGAGAAAGCTTTGATCTACGAGGGTATGATTTTATATCTCCGTCTCTTTTGTTTAATTGATAATTGTGCACAAGGATGATCTTGGTTATGGTTGGTATGTAAAATTTTAAATTCTGATTTTATCGCGTTCCACTCTATGTATGCAATTTGATTGTACGTCTGCGCTATATACGAACCTAACAAGGGGAGGGTCCCCCGGACCATAACCGCCCGTTGAAGTGCCCAACTATGAGTAAAATTGATACTCATTTTATACATTCTCTTCTACTTTAATTTTCTTAATTTGTGTGAAACATGTATCTTAGACATCCTTTTGAGGATGGATGTAGTAATTAATGTTATAACATATTGATATAAAATTTTAAGAGGCAATAGAAGATAACATTACAGATATTATGTTGCTTGTAAACCACCAAAATGTGTTGAAAAAACACATAAATTATACGTACATCATTGAGCATAGACTACCCCAAATTATAGGTACATCATTGAGCATAGACTACCCCAAAACATGATATTATTATTTCATCCATTAAAAAAAAAATTGAGATGCAATATAGGCCCTCAAAAAGAAAAACTTTTACAAATTTTGATAAAATAGACTGCATATAAAAGAATATTACATAAGGGTAATATTGTCTTATGATGATCTCTAGATTGTTAGTAGAATTACATCAATTAAATTTAAAAAGTTCAGAGGGAATTTTAGTGACTTACTATTTTATCAGGAGATTCTAATGTTCAACAGAACTTCAGTTTGTGAAAGGTGTAAGCACTGTGTGCAAACCTGTCCCATACTAAATGAAATTGCTCCCACTTTCAAAGCCAAAATATGTCACCCTTGGTCAGCAGTGCTTATGTGTACGGGAGTACTTATAATAAGGCTTCAATCGAGAATTAGATCCTCGTTTACTGTTGCTCTAAAAAGTACTTGTGCAACAACAATTACTGCAATTTCCTCCCGTGGAAAGTGAAACTCACTTAGGTTTCCATATCTTGCAAGTTGAGTCTGTAGCTGTAGCGAAAAAGATGCATATCGCTTGTGTAGGGCCAGGTCAATCACTTTGAGTGTCGGTCTCGTGATCGTACTGATGCTTTTAGACTTCACAGTACACCTGAAATGCTGTATTTGACTTTCAAGAATGCATCATCACTGGATTATATGATGAAAAACCAGCATGTATCAACCTACAATCCTGCATTGAGAGATAATTTTTGTTAGGCTATTTTCTATTCAAGTATTTGTCCTTTACAAGATAGAATAATTAAAGATGGAAAAGGCAAATGACAGGCAGGAACACAAATATGAAGTTTTAACCAAAAATTGAAGGATAATGCGAGGGGTCAGAGTAGCCAAACTAAGACCACTGACTATGGATTTTGAGCCTTACACCTTGATACTTACACATTCACACCCAATTAGTACTTCTACTTCTACTTCTACTTCTACTTCGTACTTCCTCTTAGAAACCAATAAAACTAATGGCTTGTCATGATGTCTTACGAAAGAAGAAAAAACTATTCTGTCCATGTAAACCAAATTTCTGAGACGCAACTTCAGCTCTAAAAAGGAACAACTTTTACAACTATTGATATAAAGTTTGCACCTTAAATAATATTACCAAATGGGAATATTGATTATTGACTTCTGATATAGTCTCTAGATTGTTACTACAATTATGTCAGTTAAATTAAAACAATTTAAGTGAAAACCGAATTGACTTACTATTTAGGAGATTCCGCAAGATGCTCACTTCTCAATGAACCTCTTTAACATGACTTAAATTGGTAAGAGGTCAAAGCACACTATTAAGTGTGAACCTGTCCCGCACTAAATGAAATTATTTGCACTTGCAATAACCAAAATATGTGTGTCCTCCTTGGTCAGCGGTGCTTGCATGGGGTTCAGCTTCACCTATATGACTTCAATTAGGAATGAGTGAATTAGTTTCTAGTAACTATATTTATGCAACAGAGGTTACAACATTTTCACCCCTAGAAAGTGGAACTCATTCAGGTTTGCAAGACTTTCAGGTCGAGTCTGTAGTTATAAAGGAACAACAGCATACTGCCTGTGCAGGGTCCAACAATTACTCTTTGAGTGTCAGTCTTGTGACCATACACACTTGGTCGCACGTTTAGGCCTTCTGTTGCCACAGAAAGAGTGATCAGATTCTAAACTAAGCAATGCCACTGAATTAATGCTGACAAACATGGATCAACCTACATGACTCACTATCCTTTTTCAATAAGGAAAATTAAGTGAAAATTACTAAAAATATTATTATTTATTCAGTTAAACAAGATCATTAGTATTTCAACAAAACATTTTTTGACATGTCAGACAGACATGGTACACAAACTACAAAAAATATTTCCTTGTCAACTTCTATAAGTTTTAAGTTTATAAATTTAACTTTGATACTTGGAAGTAACTTTTGAGTACTCAAAAGAAAACAACACCATGTGACAAAGAAAGCATTTCTTGGCATTAAAATGGAATAGAATACATTAAGTTTTCTCCCAAAAATTGGTTACTTGTTGACCATATGTCGCTAAGGTTAGAAGAAGACCAGTTTAGAAGGAATGAGTTTGCATGTGACTGAATGCTTATTGCAATGAAGCGCAAAGTGCCACATATCAGTCAATTTGAGGCAACCTATGATGTTTTAACTGTGATCCAATGGATAACAAATGATAACATCAAGTTGGATGGGCAAAAATATCAAACCTACATAACTGAGAAATAATACATATGCTCTGATCATAAGAAAAAGAAAAATATTAAAGGGTGATAAACGAACACAATTTAGGCATATGATTAGTTGGATTGGAATGGTTTAGTAATTTAATACTGCTCATCACACGTTTTCAACAGGAGTCCCCATGAATTTCTAAACATTGTGTAGATCTTAAAACTGTCTAACCTTTAGTAACTTTGCCTTCTGTAGTTGCACTGAATTAATTTAGACAAATTGTTATTAAGCAAATAAGACATGCCTATTAACACAGAAACACAGAAACAAACTAAAACCATTACCGATCTGCAAAGTTAGGAAAACATAAAGAAACTAAAATCATACAAAATCCAACTTAGTTCAAGCTCAAAAGTAATACTATCAATCATAACAACAGAACAGAATCAATATAGTCGTAACAAATTAACCAATTCAATTCAAACTTATTAGAAAATAAAACCTTGAACTAGCCAATTCAATTCAAATATAAAGAGCAATATTATTAGGCATGACTTGAGAACAAGATCATCTAATCATAAAAAAATCTAATTCAAGTAATAAAACACCATGATTTCAGTATATGACACATGCCCATTAACAAATACTCCCTCAGTTCCAAACAAAGAGTCTCATTTGACTTGTTTAGAGGTCAGAAATCCTAAAACTAAAAGTGGATTTATTTTATTTCAACCCATACAATTGTGAATATTATAAACTTCTACTTATACAAGTTGTACAAATTTTGTTAATCTTAAAACTCAATTTAAATTTAATGATTTCTGGAATTGACACAAAAAGAAAAATCAAAATGGCACTCAAAATAGGGGGTAAATAAAATTTGAGAGTTCTAAGCCTATGACTTACCCGAAAGTCTTCCTCTTGCTAATGGGCCTGTTCTTTTGGAGCTGAAAAATATCACCCAACACTGAACCAGCAGCAGATTCAATAATTACCCTAACACTGACCTTGTAGATAAATTCCACCTCGACGGCCACGATTTTGTTGTCTATGCGACCGATGACTAGGATTGGTTGAGGTGACCGTGTTGGTGGTGGTGGTGGTGGTGGTGATGGTGGTGATGGTTCACACTCCAAACCCCTAAGATTCACCATCATAATGTTCGTCATCTTCACCACTCCAACCAATTCCCAAGCCAGATCAGAACCCAAACTCAGCCGACAATCTCCGATCCAAACAGAAAAGGGGGAAAATAGAAGAACATAATTGATTTCCCTGTGGATTTTATTTCATCCATCAGGACTAAACTTCATGAATTTTTTTTATTTTTTATTTTTGGGAACCTTGTAAGATTAATGAAAATAGAGAAAAGAATGAAGACGAAGAGGAGAGAGAGTACAATTGGAAGGGTAAAATTGGTATAAAAAATATATTTGGGGCACTTATGGTTGTGGAGCTATAAAATTATTTTTTCTGTTTTTTTTTTTTTTTACAAGTCCAGTGAGAATATCAAGGAAAATTCATTAATTAGAAATATCCAAACATGTGATAGAATTTAGAGGGTAATACTCTATTCAAAAAGAAAATACAAATTCTTAATATTAATACCATGTGTACTACTCTTCTGCGAAAAGATTCCTACTACTCTTCTGGTATGATGTCCCATTCCTCAAGTTAGTTTTAATTTGAGGGAAAAAGAAAGTGAAAGAAAATATAAAAAATTGGCGTCTTGGAGTTTTTTTATAAAAGATAAAAGCAAAAAAAATAAAGGAAAGTGGTATAATACAGATTAGTTATGAAAGAAAAGAAAAGAAAAGAAAGTGTATTTTGAGTTAAATTTTTTTTTTCTCATTTTTTAGAAAAAATCTAGAGAAAAGAAAGGAAAATTTATATTCTCTTTCCTCTCTTCTTTAATTACTTTCTTTTCTTTTTTACGATTAAAAAACTCTCAAATACTATGGTAAAGCAACACAACCATAAACACAAATCAAACTCTTACAAAGACAAAATCTATAGGTCAAATGGGCAAGATAACCTTGGTGAAATTAAAAAGAACAAAAATTAAAGCAGTAGTTTAGATATGAAAAGTATTTAGAGAGACAAATATGGATCAAAACTAGACCTGATAAAATCGGTTCAGGCCCGCAGATTAGATTAGCCCGCTTGTCAAAAAATGGGTTTCGGGCTTTATTTTTTTAGCCCATGAAAATTTGGGCGTGTTTGGCCCGACCCAATTTTAACCCGATTCATGAAGACCCAACCTGTGGGAGCCCGGTCCGCCCGACCCTTAAAAAAAAATTCACTCACTGCAGCCTACTACAGCTACTTCAGTGATTCAACAGACCAAATGCTTTAAGCCCAAAGCTGCAAAGCAGGTCAACACAACACTCAATAGCCCAAAGCAAAGCCAGAAGCCTAAAAAGGTTAACCAAACCCTAACTCCCTAAGGCATAACCGCATAAGTCAATCTGAAATTGCTAAGTCGGCTGTCGGCACTTCCAGTTCCAGAGTTCCAGTCTTCCACAAAACACTTTGGTACACTTCCACAGTTCCACACTTCGATCGATCGCCAATTCACCGACTGGGTAACTTCTTCTCTTCGTCCCGAATCCAAATCTTCAGTCTATAAGACCAATTTCTCTCTCTGGAGTCTGGGTAATTTTTTTTCTCTCTATATAATATATCTATATTTGTTTATATATATAACCATGTATTGATGTACATTAGAATTTGGATCTGAATCAATGAAACCCTTCTATTTTCTATGTATGGCTACTTCTATTTTCTTCCTATGTTAATTTTTCCAATATTCAGTACTCGAAATGAAATGTACACAATATTTATACTACTATATACTTGCTGAAAAGAAAGCTAATCATACACCTCATCCTTATCCTTTACCTAGATCTAACCGACTCGCATGGAATAAGGTTGGTACTATAATATAGTAAATATACTACTAAATATTAACCATCCAATATATGTTATTCCCTGACAGTGCTCTTGTAATACCCGGTAAATTAAATAAATACTGTAAATTTTGGGTATTACATTACTTAATCCAGGTACGAATTCCGTACTCTTTCAGCGAGACTATTTTGTTTTTAATTTGTTCATTTTGTTATTCGTTTCGAAATTTAGTACTGTTTCTTATAATTATTTCTTGTCAATTTATTGTGATAGTCTGTTTTGGCGTTTATATTAGAACTCCTATTTGTACTCTTTAGACTAGTGTATCATGTCTATAAATTTATTTTGATATTGTACTAATGTACGTGTTAGTATATTTTTTTGGAGACTTGTGTTGAAGATTTGATTCAGTTTAACATATACATTTTAGAACCCATTTGTGTTAATATTTTGTCGCATGTGTTGTGACATTATATTTTTGTTAGAATACCGTAGGGTATACCTGAGCTATAACCACCTGTGGGGGTACCACAGGCATGTCCTCTTGGCACCGAGGCATGACACCTTCCGTAATGTGTGATCGATCACCTACTGGCCTCCGTTTTGTGCTCCAGTGGGAGTTGGCCATTTTGTGTTTTATTGTGGGAGGCGTATGGGTTTAACCCTAATTTTTTTGTTATGTTACGCTTATGCGGAGTGGTGATGTTTTGTAAACGCCTCCGATTTTTGTACGATCTGGATCAAGGCAGATTCGATATGTGATCGCTTTATGTGACATTATTTTGATTGCCTGCGTGGCATTATTTAACTTGCCTGTGTGACAAGGTATATTATTATTTATTTTGAGCTCGGAATGAAATAACACCCAGCCATTTGATTCAGCCTATTATTTCATTGTGTTAGTTTTGTTCGTTTCAGTTCAGTTCATTAAATTGCGTTAGTTATTTCATTTCGTCATTCTTTTATTCTATATCCGTACTGGGCATTTGGCTTATGCTGTGTTTTTCTTCCGGCAGGTAATCAGGGGAATCAAGGGCAAGTGTGACGAGAGCTCCTTTCATTCCAATGGTTTAGAAATATTTCTGTTTAGGCTTGATATGTCAGTTTATTTAGAGTTGTAATAGTTATTTCAGATTGTGGTTTGAGCTAGTGTGGCATTTATTATGGTTTGTTTTATGACATTTAATCATTATGAGAGTATTCTTTTGTAGTTTAGAGCCTTGTTATATATTCATCGGTTTAGTTGTGTTTTGAGTAACCTCTCTTTCTATTTTGGAAAGGGTGTTATTCTGAGTTAGTATCGAGCGTGTTCTTTCTTATTGAAAACCTATTTAGGTTTGACCTGTGAGTTATGGGTAGACTTCTGGGTTAGGTTTCTGTTCCGTTTGATTTTCTGTTCAGCTATTATATCAGCTATATTCGAATTTGTTTCTAATTCGTTTGTTATCTATTCGTTGACTTCTTTCTTAGATTGCTCGTAGATCCGCCAGAGTTGCTGGGAGGCGAGGTAACAATAGGGGAAGAGGTGAGGGTCAGCCCAATGAGAAACCTAATGATCAGATTAATGCTCAATTGGCTACCCTAGTGAATCATGCAGTGAATCAGGCTTTACCTAAGTTGGTGGCACAATTTGTACAATACAAATGCAAAGATTCGTATACCGTAAATTCTGAGCAAGGGATCCGAAATAATGGTCAGCATGCAAACGTTGAGGAAGGGAATGTGGATGGTCATGATCAGTAGGTGGTTCCAATGTATGTGTGGTTAGAAAGGTTTCAAAAGCAGAAATCACAGTCATTCAGTTTTGCTCCGACTCCAATTGATGCAGAGAATTGGATTGCCCACTTAGAGAAGATTTTTGATGTGTTGGGGTGCTCAGATAATCAGAGAGTGTTGCTTTGCACGCTACAATTTGGAAGGGATGCTTGTGAGAGGTGGTGGAAGGCGACGAAAGTAACAAAAGGTGAAAATTATGCTGAGACACTTAATTGGGCGGAGTTTTGTGAGGCCTTTTATTAGCAGTACTTCCCAGCTGCTGATAAAGAGGCCTATGCCAGAGAATATCTGCCTATTCGACAGAAAGATGATGAGTCCATAACGAATTTCATGACGAGGTTCATTAGGTTGGCAGGCTTTGCGGGAACCTCAGCAGGTACCGCAGCAGAACAGGCAGAGAAGTTTAAGTGGCGAATTCATTATAGGTATCGGCAACATCTCATTAACACCAAGTTTGCAGATGTGTCAGCAGTGGCCAATGCTGCCAAGAATATTGAGATGGAGAGACATGACTTTCGGTCTTCTAAACCAGAAGGGAGTCGAAAGAGGGACAGAGATGACCAGCAGGGTCAAACTTCGGGTCAACATGGGAAGAATCAGGGTGGTCAGTGGAATAAGAATCGTGGCGGTCAGCATGGGCAGTGGCGTGGCCAGAATCAGGGTGGTCAGTGGAATAAGAATCGTGGCGGTCAGCATGGGCAGTGGCGTGGCCAGAATCAAAACAGGGGTTATCAGCAAATGCCTTAGCAAGGGCAGAATCATCAGCTGCAGCTATCTTGGCATGGTCAGAATCGTCAGCCGTGGCAGAATCGTCAACAGGGGCAGAATCAAGGTCGTTATCCGGGACCAGTTGGTGGGGGTAACCCAAATCTTATTATGATATCTCCTTGTGCTACTTGTGGGGCTAATCATCCGGGGAGACAGTGCTACAAACTCACCGGTGTATGCTTCTTGTGTGGACAGATGGGTCATATGGCTATAGATTATACCGCGCCACGTAGAAATGGTGGAGGTGGTGATAATGGTGGCAATAGAGATCAGCGTCAGGGTAGTCGAGTGTTTGCATTGACGTATAACCAGGTGGCAGGTGCACCAGGTACTGTTTATGGCACTTTTTTAGTTGGCAATCGTGAGGCTTCTATTTTGTTTGATACGGGTTCTACTCATTTCGTTGTTGCTCAGTCTTTTTTTCGGCAACTGGGTGTGCCATCTCAGTTCATAGATTCTGTTATGTCTGTTGCTACCCCGATGGGGACTTCTGTTAGTATTTCTGATTTGTATCGAGGGTGTGCGATCAGTTTTGGTGATAAGATTCGTAGGGTTAATCTTCTTCCGATATGTATGCACGATTTCAATGTCATTCTTGGGATGGACTGGTTGGATAAACATCATACCACTATCGATTGTCAAGCAAAGAAGGTTATATTTGGAGATATGAAGTCTCCGGAGTTCATGTTTCAGGGTTCACAGCCGAGTAGGGTGGTGAAGTTGATTTCAACTTTGAAGGCTGTGAAGTTGGTGGCAAAGGGTTGTGAGGAGTATTTGGCATTTGTGAAGGATACCTTTAAGGGTGAGTCCCGTATTGAGGATGTTCCAATTGTTCGTGACTTTCCCGATGTGTTTCCTGAGGAGTTGTCAGGGTTGCCACCGTAGTGGGAAGTGGAGTTTGCTATTGAGTTTGTTCCTGGTGCAGAGCCTATCTCTAAGGCGCCGTATCGGATGGCACCGTTGGAGTTACAAGAGTTGAAGGAGCAGTTGCAGGAACTATTAGATCGTGGTATGATTCAGCCGAGTGTTTCGCCGTGGGGTGCTCCGGTCTTGTTTGTGAAGAAGAAGGATGGGTCTATAAGGCTGTGTATAGACTACAGGGAGTTGAATAAGATCACCATCAGGAATCGGTATCCATTGCCGAGGATTGATGACTTGTTTGACCAACTTCAGGGGGCAAAATATTTTTCGAAGATAGACTTGAGGTCGGGCTATCATCAGTTGAGGGTGAGGGATGAAGATATCTCTAAGACGGCTTTTCGTACTCGCTATGGGCATTACGAGTTTCTGGTGATGCCATTCGGTTTAACTAACGCTCCGGCGGTGTTTATGGATTTAATGAATCGGGTGTTCAGGGAGTACTTGGACCAATTTGTTATTGTCTTTATTGATGTCATTTTGGTTTACTCCAAGTCTAAGGAAGAGCATGAGGAGCATCTTCGCATAGTATTGGGGATTTTGCAGAAAGAGAAATTGTATGCTAAATTCTCTAAATGCGAGTTTTGGTTGGAGCAGGTTGCATTTTTGGGCCACGTTGTTTCTGCTGAAGGTATTAAGGTGGATCCTGTGAAGGTTGAGGCTATCACTAAATGGCCGAGACCTACTACGGTGACAGAGATTATGAGTTTCTTGGGTTTGGCAGGGTACTATAGGAGATTTGTGGAGGGATTTTCTTTGCTTGCCTTACCATTGACCTAGTTGATGAGAAAGGGTATGAAGTTTTTGTGGAATGAGGAGAGTGAGAAGAGTTTCGAGGAGTTGAAGAAACGACTTGTGACAGCTCCTATACTTGCATTGCCGTCGGGGACTGGAGGTTACCAGATTTATAGTGATGCTTTTAAGAAGGGCTTGGGGTGTGTTTTAATGTAACACGGTAAGGTGATTGCTTATGCTTCTAGGAAGCTTAAACCTTACGAGGTGAACTACCCCACTCATGATTTGGAGTTGGCAGCAGTGATCTTTGCCTTAAAAATTTGGAGGCATTATTTGTATGGAGATACTTGTGATATCTTCACCGATCACAAAAGTCTTAAATACATTTTCATTCAGAAGGAGCTCAATATGAGGCAGAGGCGTTGGTTGGAGCTTCTAAAGGATTATGATGCTAGAATTCAGTATCACCCGGAGAAGGCAAATATGGTTGCAGGTGCTCTTAACCGAAAGAGTTCTGGGAGTGTAGCAGCCCTTATTACACAGCCTCAACTTATTTTGGATATGGAGCGGCTCGAGTTGGAGTTGTATGTGCAAGGTTCAGATGGGCATTTGGCAGGTATGAGAGTGGAGCCCTCTCTTATCTCGCGGGTCAAAGAAGCTCAAAAAGAATATGGGGAATTGTGGAGTATGACGCAGAATTTAAAGGAGGGCAAGCAGCCCGAATTTTGTATTGATGACCATGGTGTGATTTGGTTGGGTGAGCGGTTGTGTGTACCGTCAGATCCAATCATCCAGGAGGTTGTGTTGGATGAGGCTCATAGTTCGCCATTTTTTATTCATCCAGGTTCTACGAAGATGTATAGGGATTTGAAGAATAATTTTTGGTAGAATGGGATGAAACGAGACATGGCTGAATATGTTGCGAAGTGCCTCACTTGTCAATAAGTGAAGATAGAACATCAATGAGCTAGTGGTTTGCTACAACAGTTGGACATTCCAGTGTGAAAGTGGGAGGATATTACAATGGATTTTATGACTGGTTTGC
Organism: Panax ginseng; assembly: GCA_020205605.1. NCBI lineage: Eukaryota > Viridiplantae > Streptophyta > Magnoliopsida > Apiales > Araliaceae > Panax > Panax ginseng. The sequence goes on along the minus strand of CM035134.1, from coordinate 5,491,805 downwards.
TGAAGACTTTCAGGAAGAATGATGCCATTTAGGTAGTAGTGGACTGACTGACCAAATCAGCACACTTTTTAGCTATCCATGAGGGTTACTCGGTGGATAGGTTGGCACATATCTTTCAACAAGAGATTGTTAGACTTCATGGTACTCCGGTGTCTATTGTTTCAGATCGGGATCCGCGGTTGACTTCACGATTCTGGAAAGGGTTTCAACAAGCTTGGGGTACTCGGCTCAACTTTAGTACTTCTTTCCATCTGCAAATTAATGGGCAATCTGAAAGGACTATTCAGACGTGGGAGGACATGTTGAGGTCTTGTGCACTTGAGTGGTCAGGTAATTGGGATGATTACTTGAGACTAGTTGAGTTTGCTTATAACAACAGCTGGTATTCAAGTATTGGAATGGCTCCGTTTGAGGCATTGTATGGTAGAAAGTGTCGGGCACCGACTTGTTGGGATGAGGATGGCGAAAGGGCCATAGAAGGGCTTGAGTTAGTCCAAATCACTACGGAGAAGGTAGCGGTGGCTAAGGAGAAATTGAAGTCGACTCGATCACGGCAGAAGTGCTATGCTGATAAGCATAGGAGGACTTTAGAATTTGAACCTGATGAGCATGTGTTTCTAAAGGTTTCTCCTTGGAAGGGTATTCGGCGATTTGGGTTGAAAGGGAAACTTAGTTCGCGTTATATTGGCCCATTTGAGATTTTGGGGAGGGTTGGTAAGGTTGCATATCGGTTAGCTTTGCCTCCACACCTAGCTCATGTGCACATTGTGTTCCATGTGTCAGTGTTGAGGAGTTATCATTATCATCCGTTGTATGTGGTGCAATATCCGTTCGATAAGATTCGAGAGGATCTTACTTGTGAAGAGCAAGCCGAGGCGATTTTGGATCGTCAAGAGCGGATTATGAGGAGTAAGACTATTCCATTTGTTAAGGTTTTTTGGAGGAATCATTTGGAGCGGGAAGCCACTTGGGAGATGGAGGAGTTCATTCGAGTGGAGTATACACATCTTTTTGAAAATTAGGTACATTCTATTCTTTTGATTCCGGAGACGGAATCCTTTTTAAGGGGTAGGTGATGTAATACCTGGTAAATTAAATAAATAGTGTAAATTTTGGGTATTACTTTGCTTAATCCAGGTACGGATTCCGTACTCTTTCAGCGAGACTCTTTTGTTTTTAATTTGTTCATTTTGTTATTCGTTTCGAAATTTTGTATTGCCTCTCATAATTATTTCTTGTTAATTTATTGTGATAGTCTGTTTTGACGTTTATATTAGAACTCCTATTTGTACTCTTTAAACTAGTGTATCATGTCTATAAATTTATTTTGATATTGTAGTAATGTACATGTTAGTATATTTTTTTGGAGACTTGTGTTGAAGATTTGATTCAGTTTAACATGTACATTTTAGAACCCATTTGTGTTGATATTTTGTCGCATGTGTTGTGACATTATATTTTTGTTAGAATACCGTAGGGTATACCTGAGCTATAACCACCTATGGGGGTACCACAGCATGTCCTCTTGGCACCGAGGCATGACACCTTTTAAAATGGCGGTGTGGTCGATTCACGGTGTCTACATTTTTCCGGTGGGAGTTAGCCATTTGGTGTTTTGTTGTGGGAAGCATATGGGTACATTAGTTTTCACCTTTTGTTACTGCTTTTGCGGAATGGTGATGTTTGTGCCAAACATGCCTTCCGATTTTGCATGCATCTGGATTGCACAATCCGATGTGTGATTGTCTGTGTGGCATTATTTTGATTGCATGTGTGGCATTATTTAACTTGCCTGTGTGGTAAGGTATATTATTATTTATTTTGAGCTCGGTATGAAATAACAACCATTTGATTCAAATTTATTATTTCATTGTGTTAAACATTCATTAAATTGTGTTAGTTATTTCATTTCATCATTCTTTTATTTTATATTCGTACTGGGCATTTGGCTTATGTTGTGTTTTTCTTCCTAATAGTAATCGAGGATCAAGGGCAAGTGTAATGAGAGCTCCCTTCATTCCAATGGTTTAGAAATATTCTGTTTAGGCTTGATATATGACGCCCCCAAAATAGATATACATCACCCACTCTGAGTCGCCAAACACATGGTACAAAATCAACTACAACTTTAATAATACAATTGTCGTGCAAAATACGACAATACTTAAACTGTGAGTTTAAATACAAATATTGTCTTCTAGATAATATACACACCCAAATAAGTCCTCATTACAATTATTGATATATTATTTTACAAAAATAGTGAGGACTACTAAAACAACTTCTAGAACCATCAATCCATACCCCGACTAGTACTCGCTACATTCTCGCCTCCTGAGAAGAAAAATGGAACAACAAGGAAAAAGGGTGAGCTCAACTAGCCCAGTAAAGAATATTATGACTAAGATAATATAGAACAAATTATCGTTAGTCCTCAACGAGGGAAAAATCGATAGAATATAATAGACAACAAGTTTTTAGATCAATATTCGTGAAATAACAAATCATTAAAAGAGTTAAGTAGAGAATGAAATTTACTATCTTCTATGATTTTAAAGTCCATCATCAATATTTTATCCTGTAACATCAATCAATATAAATCTTGAATCAAATACTATATCTGCAATCTGACCAAAATAATCAATCATATTCATGAGTTGGTCATGTTCATCTCAACATCATCTGTTCATCTTTGCACTACAGGCCAAAGATATTCATCATGTAATTGTTCATCTTTGCACTACAGACCAAAGATATTCAGTAACATCATCATTTAGGACTGAGGATGATGAAAAATATTTTTTAAAAGAAACAAATCCAGTGAAACAAAATGACAAGGATTAAGGATTAAAGATTCGTACTTTAGTTTGTCCAAAATCAAAAATACTCCATAATAAACAATTATGGGGCAAACTTCAAGAATGAAGATCAAAACATGGATACAATCAAAGCTAGTATCATAATAGACATTTTGGACAAAAAGGAAAATTTTCATTTTTCGGTGAATAGTGCCGTATTCGTGAATAGTGTCGTATATGTGAATAGTGCCGTATACATGAATAGTAACCCCGACACAAAAAGTTCCAAATTTGATAAAAAGTTCATATCAATATTTCGACATAATGATATTGAAGAAATAATATCATTTATAAAAGAAAATAACATCCCTTACCTTAAAAAGGACAATACCTCTGACTGGAATATCGGATATAGTGTTGAAAGGAACTTGCACTGTATAGAAACACTCAAAGTATCAAAATACTCACAAGAATACGCTCGATAATATAGAGAGAGAAAACTTCAGTTTCTGGTGTGATTTTCAATTCTAACCTAAGCACCCTATTTATAGGAAAATGCTTAGAACACCAAAGCAAAAAATTTAATAAAATATTAATATAATTTTTATAAATTCCTACGCACACCTTACCAGCTGATTTCAACCACTAACACATGCCACCAAATGAAAAAAACGTTTTTCTTAATTAAAATATTTTAAACATCCAAAAATCAATTATTTCGAAACTTCAGAACTTCAATAATTCATAATAAATAGCCCTTTTATCAGAAAAATTTGAATTTTATGTCAGTTCCATAGGAAATTCAATTCTCTACAACTTTGTAAGTTTAAATTTTACCAAATTCCAAACAAAAATTGATCGAAATCCACACACGGGCGATTTTACAGGCTATAATCAAATTTCAGTCAAGAAATGGGGTCCACAAACATGAAAAACATGTTTTAAATATTTTTAGTAATAAAAATACTCCTCTTCCTCATTTATTCATATATCACACCCTCATTGTAAAAATATCACCATTATTATATTATTATAATAATATATTATTTTATTATATGAAAAAGACAAAATATCAATTTTTAACAATTGTCACTTTTAAAAATTTTCACCATCTATATCCACATCAAATAAATATTTTTCTTATCAATAATTAATTATTCACAAATAGTATTACTGAGAATCAAATCGATAAACCGAAATTTGTTCCGAAGAAAAAGGGGTCTTAGGTAAGGATTTCTCTTCATCGCATGCAATTACCTAACCTCTCCTTGACAGAACTTTCTAGACATTGCCAATAATGTTATCTAGTAATATTATTAAAATAATAAGAATTATTGATAATGGGAAATACTGTGTAGTGATAATTATTGAAACAATAATAATATAAAATATCAACGTAGCAATTATTGAATTAATAAAATATTGAGCGATGAAATCTTGTAACAATTATTAAGTAGTGCCTTCTTACGTAAGAATCAATAATTGGTGCAATCTGTGTATATTCTTGTGTTTTAACCACCGTGTATTCCATAGGGTAAGGTGTTATTTGTAATAACTACTGTAGATTATTTTTAAAAACTCATATTTGTCATTTTCTTCATCCAATCGCTTTCCGTTATGGGGCCCACAGAAGGCTGCGCTGTCGTACGAATATTCCCCGACAGCAAGAATATTCCACGACCAAACGAAAATTCCCAACAACAATGAATATTTTATAACCACTTGCTTATTTAAAATATTTGCGCATTTTACCCATAACTAACCACATTAATTAAATCAACCCTTACTATTGCAAATAATAAATAGAGGAAATTTCATTTTATTAATAAAAAGTCGGGGTCTTATAACCTCCCCTCCTTATGAAATTTTGTCCTCGAAATTGACGTACGTACCTGGTGTTTCGAAAAGATGAGGATACCTCACTTTCATTTCCGTTTTCAACTCCCATGTCATTTCTTTAATAACATGGTTCCTCCACAAAACTTTAACTTGTGGTATGACCTTTGTGCGTAGGACATGCTCCTTCCTATCCAAAATCTTGACAGGTACCTCCTCATACGTTAAGTCTTCGGCTATCTCGTCTGGTTCTAACTCAATAATGTGGTTTGGGTCTTTCACATATTTACGAAGCACAGATATGTGGAAAACATTATGAACACGAGACATGCTTGGAGGTAACGCAAGTCTATAGGCCACATTTCCTACTCGGTTAAGAATAAAAAATGGACCAATAAATCGTGGATTGAGCTTTCCTCTCTTCCCAAATCTTGTAACTCCTTTCCATGGTGCAACACGTAACAATACATGATCCCCAATATCAAATTCGACGTCCTTTCGATGAAGATCCGCATAACTCTTTTGTCGATTCTGTGCCATTTGTATACGTTGTCGAATCATTTGGATCTTTTCCGTAGTCATACGTACCAACTCAGGTCCCAACAATGTTGCTTCACCCATCTCATCCCAACATATTGGAAGCGACACTTTCGTCCATACAATGCTTGAATGGAGCCACACCTATACTTGCACGATAAGCTGTTGTTGTAGGAGAATTCCACCAATGGTAAGTACATATCCCAACTCCTTTGAAGTCTAGGACCACGAGTCTTAATAGATCTTCAAGAGTTTGAATAGTCCTCTCGATTGTCCGTCCGTTTGAGGATGGTATCTTAATCGAATCGTAAATCCGTACCCATAGCTTTCTGCAAGCTAACCCAAAATCGTGAAGTGAATCTTGGGTCACGATCCAAAACTATAGATACTGGCATGCCATACAACCTCACAATCTCATTTACGTACATACGAGTTAGACGTTCAAGGGAATAAGTTTCTCGTATAGGTAAGAAATGAGCAGACTTGGTTAATCTATCAACAATAACCCAAATCGCATCTATGCCTTGAGAAACCTTGGGAAGACCCGTAATGAAATCCATGGTAATGTGTTCCCACTTCCATTCTGGAATCTCAAGTGGTTGCAATGGACCCTTTGGCACTTGATGCTCCGCCTTTACACGTTGACAAGGTAAACACCTCGAGATAAACTCCGCGATTTCTCTCTTCATATTGTTCCACCAAAATGTATGTCGAAGATCACGATACATTTGGTACTTCCAGGATGGATTGCAAATGGTGTATTGTGTGCCTCCATCATGATCTTGTACTTCAACTCAGAGTCGTTAGGAACACAAAGTCTGGAGTTGACTAGAAGTATTCCTTCTTCATCGATTCTTGTCTCTGGGATAACACCTTCTTGTACTTTCTTCTTCATACGCATCAGCTCCGGGTCTGTGGCTTGAGAAACTTTAACTTTATCGATTAAAGCTAGTTCTATGCGTATACTTGACATCATCACATGGGTCCCCGGAGTCTTGAATTCTATCTTCATCTTTTGTAAATCACTTAAAATGGACCTTTGTGTTAACATCATCACACTTGTTCCTGCATATGATCTTCTACTCAATGCGTCAGCTACATCGTTCACTTTTCCAGGATGGTATTGAATAGTATGGTCGTAGTCTTTTAACAACTCGAGCCAACATCGTTGCCGCATGTTGAGTTCCTTTTGGGTGAATAAATATTTGAGGCTTTTATGGTCTGAATATATCTCCACTTTCTCCCCATATAGATTGTGCCTCCAGATCTTTAGCGCGAAAACGACTGCTGCCAAATCCAGATCATGAGTAGGATAATTCCTCCCATATTCTTTAAGTTGTCGCGAGGCATAGGCTATGACTTTTCCATGTTGCATAAGAACACATCCTAACCCTTTGCCTGAAGCATCATCAGAATAATAAATTCATCGATCTAGGATGGTATTGTAAAACAAAGTGCGAAATGAGTCTCCTCTTAAGCTCTTGAAAACTCTTCTCGCAATCCTCGCTCCATACAAATTTTGAATCCTTAAAGTCAATTTGAGTTAGCTGAGTAGCGATTCGAGAAAATCCTTCCACGAATCTCCGATAATAACCCATTAAGCCCGTAAAGCTACGTACTTGATCACAGAACTTTGGTTGCTCCCAACTTTGTATTGCTTCAATCTTCGCCGGGTCAACAGATACTCCATGTTTTGACACCACGTGCCAAAGAAATGCTACTTTCTTAATCCAGAACTCGCATTTCTTTAGCTTGGCATATAGCTTGTTTTCACGAAGCCTTTGAAGTACCAGCTTCAAATGGTGCTCATGATCTTCACGACTTTTGGAATATATGAGGATGTCATCAATAAAGACAACAACGAACTGATCTAAATATTCCTTGAACACGCGGTTCATCATATCCATGAAAGCCGCAGGAGCATTAGTCAATCCAAAAGACATGATTAGGAATTCATAATTCTAGTACCTAGTTCTAAAGGCAGTCTTCGGAATATCCTCAGTTCTAATCCTCAATTGATAATATCCAGAATGAAGATCGATCTTTGAGAAGAATTGTGCTCCTTGCAACTGGTCAAACAGGTCATCAATGCGAGGTAGCAGATACCTATTCTTGATGGTGACATGGTTCAATTCGTAGTCAATACAAAGTCGCATACTCCGTCTTTCTTCTTTCTGAATAAACAGGAGCACCCCAAAGGAGATGTACTAGGGCCGAATGAAACCGATGTCCAACAACTCTGTAGTTGGACCTTTAACTCTGAAGTTCAATAGGAGCCATTCGATATGGGGTTTTAGAAATGGGCTTTGTACGGGTTCAAGGTCAATAAAGAATTCAAATTCACATTACGGGGGTAGGTAGTGAAGTTCTTGAAATACATCGGAAATTCACTAACAATGAAATATTATTCAAATCGGCGTGTCTTTATTCAAATCCATAACATGGGCTAAGAAAGCTTGACATCCATTTTTAATAAGCGAATGGCTTTATGGCTTGATATAACGTTGATTGATTTTAGTGGTTTAGTTGCTTGAATTCGCATTGAGGTTGATTAGGAATATGAAAACTAATGACCTTACGAAAACAATTAATTTTGGCATGATGAGTAGTTAACCAATCAATCCCTAAAATCACGTCAAATGCAAGTATCTTTAAAGAGATAAGGTCAACAGGTAATGTGATGGTGCCAACTTGGATCAAATAAGATTTATAAACAGTGGATGTGATAAAAGTTTCTCCTAACGGAGTTTCAACAGATAAGTCAAAGTCCAATTTTTCCGGAATCAGGTTCAAACGTTGAGCACAAGTAGGAGAGATAAAAGAATGGGTTGAACTGGTATATAGTAAGGTATAAACTTCACAAGAATTTATGATTAGATTACCCGTGATCACCTCGTTTGGGTTTCTCACATTTTGACCAGTCACGATAAATGCTCTTCCAAGAACCGTTGACTTTGACTTTTCTGGGACAGCCTTTTGAGTCACCATCCCCACTGGACTTGGTTTCGTTACCGTACAATCTCGAGCGATATGTCCTTCCTTTCCACAATTATAGTATACCTTGAACTGTTGTGGACAGTTTGGGCTGATGTGTCCCTCTTTTCCACATTTATAGCATACGACCGGTGGTCGTTCTCCTCCCTTAGAATTTGTTGCTGGTGTTGGTGCTACTGCTGATGTCTTTCCGTCATTATTGAATCTCCTCTTTTTGAAATTTCCACTTGACTCACCTCTCCTAGTATCATGGCCACGATTACCACCAGAGTGGTTACCACTTTTGTCCGTATTTTTCTCCTCATTTGGTTACCATCGCTCGATGATTCTTTGTCCACAACGGTATGACCACGGTTGTGGTCCCTCGGTAGAACATACTCATTATCGCGCTCTAATAATTGAGCCCTGTTGACAACATCTGAATATAGAGAAAATTTATGAGAAATGAGATACTGATGTATGTCGGGTTTCAAACCTCTCAGAAACATCCGCGTCATACATTCCTCATTCTCCACCAAATGAGGTGCAAACTGGATAACTCTACCAAAACTTTGCCTCATCTGTGGGACCCCGTCATTTTTTTATTTCCGTTCTAATAACCTCCACCTCTTTCATATGATGATACTTTCAGGAAAGTACTTGTCATTGAAGCAGTTTACGAAATGTCTCCCAAGACATCTTTGAGTCGGATTTGGATGGGTACGCTCACTGATTCCCACCGATGTCTGCCTCACCACGGAACATAAAGGTGGCGAATGGAACCTTACATTCTCCGTGCATCCCAAGACATTGAATATCTTGGTAATTTGCTTGACCCACGTTTTCGCCTTAATCGGATCCGGCTTTCCCAAGAATTCTGGTGGTCCCAACTCTTTAAACTGCTTGGCTGTGACAAACCGCGCGTTGCTATCATTTCCACCTATATTTTGTACACGAGTTTCCCTCGTCTGATTTTGCATGAACTGTAAAAAGCTTCTAAACATCCCATCGTTCATCATCTGATCAGTGGTGTTGTTTACAGGAAGAACATTGTCATCCTGTTGCACGTTCTCTTGGTTGTTGATTAAAGGTGTTTCCACAGTCTGATTCATTCCATCGTTAATATTTTTAGCTGTCATTTCTTAATGCTGCCACAAAATAAGGGTTAATTAAAGAAATTGACATGCAACATAATAACCTTATACTCTGACCATCCAACAAATAAGCTTAGGTAAGACACACTAGCGAAGGATTTACTCGTCTTTCCCCTCCTAGTTCTATTCCCGATCTCGCTTGGGAGACCATATCCTAAGCTCGATACCAAGCTGTGGCGCCCCCAAAATAGGTATACATCACCCATTCTGAGTCGCCAAACACATGGTACAGAATCAACTACAACTTTAATAATACAATTGTCGTGCAAAATACGACAATACTTAAATTGTGAGTTTAAATACAAATATTATCTTCTAGACAATATTCACACCCAAATAAGTCCTCATTACAATTACTGATACATTATTTAATAAAAATAGTGAGGACTACTAAAACAACTTCTAGAACCATCAATCCATACCCCGACTAGTACTTGCTACATTCTCGCCTCCTGAGAAGAAAAATGGAACAACAAGGAAAAAGGTGAGCTCAAATAGCCCAGTAAAGAATATTATGACTAAGATAATATAGAACAAATTATTGTTAGTCCTCAATAGGGAAAAATCTGATAGAATATAATTGACAACAAGTTTTAGATCAATATTCGCAGCAGAAATAATAAATCATTAAAAGAGTTAAGTAGAGAATGAAATCTACTATCTTCTATTATTTTAAAGTCCATCATCAATATTTTATCCCTGTAACATCAATCAATATAAATCTTGAATCAAATACTCATATCTGCATTACGACCAAAATAATCAATCATATTCGCAGTTAGTCATGTTCATCTCAACACCTGTTCATCTTTGCACTACAGGCCAAAGATATTCATCATGTAATCGTTCATCTTTGCACTACAGGCTAAAGATATTCAGTAACATCATCATTTAGGACTGAAGATGATGAAAAATATTTTTTAAAAGAAACGAATCTAGTGAAACAAAATGATAAGGTTTAAGGATTAAGGATTCGTACTTTAGTTTGTCCAAATTCAAAAATACTCCATAATAAACAATTATAGGCCAAACTTCAAGAATGAAGATCAAAACATGGATATAATCAAAGCTAGTATCATAATAGATATTTTGGATAAAAAGAAAAAATTTTATTTTTCGGTGAATAGTGCCGTATTCGTGAATAATGTCGTATACGTGAATAGTGTTGTATACGTGAATAGTAATCTCGACACAAAAAGTTCCAAATTTGATAAAAAGTTCATATCAATATTTCGGCATAATGATATTGAAGAAATAATATCATTTATAAAAGAAAATAACATCCCTTACCTTAAAAAGGATAGTACCTCTGACTGGAATATCGGATATAGTGTTGAAAGAAACTTGCACCATATAGCAACACTTAAAGTATCAAAATACTCACAAGAATACGCTCAATAATATAGAGAGAGAAAACTTCAATTTCTGGTGTGATTTTCAATTCTAACCTAAGCACCCTATTTATAGGAAAATGCTTAGAATATCAAAGCAGAAAATTTAATAAAATATTAATATAATTTTTATAAATTCCTACGCACACCTTACCAACTGATTTCATACACTAACACATGCCACCAAATGAAAAAAATGTTTTTCTTAATTAAAATATTTTAAACATCCAAAAATCAATTATTTCAGAACTTCAGAACTTCAATAATTCATAATAAATAGCCCTCTTATCAGAAAAATTCGAATCTTATGTCCGTTCCATAGGAAATTCAATTCTCTACAACTTTGTAAGTTTAAGTTTTTCCAAATTCCAAACAAAAATTAACCGAAATCCATATACGGACGATTTTACAAGCTATAATCAAATTTCAGTCAAGAAATGGGGTCCACAAACATGAAAAACATGTTTTAAATATTTTTAGTAACAAAAATACTCTTTCTCCTCATTTATTCATATATCACACCCTCATTGTAAAAATATCACCATTATTATATTATTATAATAATATATTATTTTATCCAAAAAGACAAAATATCATTTTTTAACAATTGTCACTTTTAAAAATTTTCACCATCTATATCCACATCAAATAAATATTTTCCTTATCAATAATTAATTATTCACAAATAGTATTCTGAGAATCATAATATTGACAACCGTGTACATTCCCGAGGAAAGAGGGGCCTTAGGTAAGGATTTCTCTCTTCTTGGGCGGCGCAATTACCTACCCTCTCATTGACAGAACTTTCTAAACATTGCCAATAATGTTATCTAGTAATATTATTAAAATAATAAGAATTATTGATAATGGAAAATCCTGTGTAGTGATAATTATTGAAACAATAATAATATAAAATATCAACGTAACAATTATTGAATCAATAAAATATTGAACAGTAATTACTGTAACAATTATTGAGTAGTGCCTTCTTACGTAAGAATCAATAATTGGTGCAATACCATGTATTACTGTGTTTTAACCACCTGGTATTCCAACAATGTTAACGGTAACAACTACGCCGTTATTTTTAAAAACTCATATTTGTCGTTTTCTTTATCCAATCGCTTTCTGTTATGGGGCCCACAGAAGGCTACGCTGGCGTCACACGATTATTCCCCATTATTATTCCCAAAGCGTGAAGAATATTCCACGACCAAACGAATATTCCCAACAACAATGAATATTTTATAACCACTTGCTTATTTAAAATATTTGTGCATTTTACCCATAACTAACCACATTAATTAAATCAACCCTTACTATTGCAAATAATAAATAGAGAAAATTTCATTTTATTAATAAAAAATCGGGGTCTTACATGATATGTCAGTTTATTTAGAGTTGTAATAGTTATTTCAGATTGTGGTTTGAGCTAGTGTGGCAATTATTATGGTTTGTTTTATGACATTTAATCATGAGAGTATTCTTTTGTAGTTTAGAGCCTTGTTATATATTCATCGGTTTAGTTGTGTTTTGAGTAACCTCTCTTTCTATTTCGGAAAGGGGGTGTTACAGCTCTCGTAATCATTGCATCTTGTATATTGTTCTTGTAATTACTTTTATGGGATCTATTTATGGTTTGAATTTGTCATTATTGGTGTTTAATTCTTTTGACATCTTTGTGTCTTGAGTTACTTTTACTTAATTTTAAGTTTATAGGATGTCATTGCTGTGATTTTACTAAATTTTGATTTTCTCTATGTTTGACTACTATTTTCTTCCTATGTTCAATTGTCCAATATTATTTCAATTTATAAGAAATTAAAAAATTGAACTTTTTCACATTCAATTGCATGTTCTGTACAGTCTTTTATTAATTGTTACTTTGTTAACTCATTGTATTTTTCTTGGTGAGTATGTGTTAATTGTTTAAACATATTTTTTTATTTGTAAAGTTCTTATGGATCGACAGGATCGTGTAACAATTGATTTGATTGATGGGGGAGTTGAAAGCTCGGACAATTTGACACAACCAATTGGCAGTTCGAAGAGAAAACATAGGGAAGAAAGTTCAATTTGGAATTAATATGAAAAAAAGGTAGATCCTTCAACCAAAAAGTTAAGAGCATATTGTAAAACATGCATAAAAAACTATGCTATTGGAGATGGTGGTAGTTCTCATGGGACTAGAAATTTGCATGCACATGAAAAGTCATATCCTGATTTAGTTAACCAAAATGTGACTCAAATTCATCTAGACCGTGAAGGAAAAATGCGTAATAGAAAATTTAGTCAGCTCATTTATAGGGATAAAATGGCTGAATCAATCATGATGCATAACTATCCATTCTTGATTGTTGAACATAAAGGATTACGAAGAGTGCATAACTATTTGAATTTGGATGTGAAATCATATATGTAAGGCCCCAACTTTTTATAAATAAAATCGAATTTCCTCTAATTATTATTGTGAATAATAAGGTGTTAATTTGATATAATATTTTGGTTATGGGTGAAATGTACAAATTTTACAAAATAAGCAAGTGATTATAAAATATTCATTGTTGTCGGGAAATATTCATTTGGTCATGGAATATTCTTGTTGTTGGAGAATATTCGTACGACGGCGCAGCCATTTGTGGGCCCTATAACGAAAAACGGGTGGGATGAAGGAAAACGACAAGTATGAGTTTTTATAAATAACGGCGTAATTATTACAAGCTATTAACCTTTGTTAGAATACATGGTGGTTAAAATACGATGTCGTGTGGTTGCGAGTTAGCACGATATTGCGATATTTTTGAATTATTGATTCATACATAAGAAGACACTACTCAATAATTGTTATAGTAATTACTGTTTAATATTTTATTTTATTGATTCAATAATTGCTGCGTTGATATGTTATATTATTGTTGTTTCAATAATTGTCACTGCACAATATTTTCCATTATCATATCAATAATTCATATTATTTGAATAATATTATTAGATAGCATTATTGGCAATGTCTAGAAAGTACTGTCGAGGAGAGGTTAGATAATCTAATTGCGCGCCAATAGGGAGAAATCCTTATCGGAAAGCCTCCTCTTTCCTGGGAATGGTCTGATTGTCATTATTGTGATTCTGTGATATTATTTGTGAATAATTAATTATTGATTTATATGATAAGGAAATATTTATTTTATGTGGATATAAATGAAGAAAATATTTATGTGGATATAAATGAAGGAATTAATGTTGAGGTTTTTTTATCAGTATTTTGTCAGAATGAAGGTATTAAAATTCAAATCGGTGTTCTTAAAGCTCTATTATGTGAGTTATAATTTTTAATCCGATCGTTGGATCGTTGTGATTTTTGGATATGTTATACATATATAAGTTGAGTATATGTCCACAAATTTTGAACTGTTAAAAATTAACTTATGATTTGTTATGAATTGTAAGAGGTGACTGGTTCAGAAATTGTTGAAGTTTCTGAATTTATAATTTTGGTGGAAAATTCTAAAATGAGTGGGCCCCACCTGTGGTTGGTGAAGAAATGTGCTGAAATTTTATTTCAAAAGCGGTGGGTGGGAATAGTAGCTGGTAAAGCCATCAGGTTACATGTCAAGTCTGCTTTGACGTTCTAACATTTTCCTATAAATAGAGTGCTAAGTTAGAATTGAAAATCACACCAGAAACATAAGTTTTCTCTCCATAGATTATCGAGCGTATTTTTGTGAGTATTTTGATACTTTGAGAGTTGCTATTCAGTGCAAGTTTCCTTCAACACTATATCCGAAATTTCAGCCGTGAGTACTATTCTTTTGAGATAAGGGATGCTATTTCTTTCGTAATGATATTATTTCTTTCAATATCATTATACCGAAATATTGGTATAAATTTTATTATAAAATTTTTACCTTTTTATGTCGGGGTTACTATTCACGAGTTACTATTCACAAGTTACTATTCATGAGTTACTATTCACGACTTACTATTCACAAGTACTATTCACAAAGTATGATAATTTTTCTTGTGAAATTTCTACCTTTTTGTGTCGGGGTTACGACACTATTCACCGAAAGATGAAATTTTCTCCTTTTTGTTCAAGATGTCTATTATGGTTACTATCTTTGATTGTATCCACGTTTTGATCTTCATTTTTGAATTCTGTTTCATATTTGGTTATTATGGAGTATTATTGAACTTGGATAAACTATAATACGAATCCCTAATATTTGTTCTTTTGTCTCACTAGATTCGTTTTCTTTAAGATATTTTTCATCATCCTCAGTCCTTAATGATGATATTACTGAATATCTTTGGCCTGTAGTGCAAAGATGAATGATTAATCGATGAATATCTTTGGCCGTAGTGCAAAAGATGAGCAGGATGTTGAGATGAACATGACCGAGTGGTGATACAAATGAATATCTTTGGCCTGTAGTGCAAAGATGAATATTTGATTTAAGATGTATATTGATTGTTGTTACAGGGATAACATATTGATGATGGACATTTAAATCTTAGAAGATAGTATAACTCATTCTCTACTTGACTCTTCTAATGGATTGTTGTTTCCGCTTCAGTTGTTGATCTAAAACTTGTTGTCTATTATATTCTATCAGATTTTTCCCTATTGAAGACTAATGATAATTTTTTGTATATTATCTTAGTCATAATATTTTTTACTGGGCTAGTTGAGCTCACCCTTTTCCTTGTTGTTCCATTTTTCTTCTCAGGAGGTGAGAATTTAGCAAGGACTAGCCGGGGTATGGAGTGATGATTCAAGATAGCTACTCTAGTAGTCCTCACTATTTTGTAAAATAGTGTATTAATAAATGTAATGAGGACTTATTTGGGTGTGGATATTGTCTAGAAGACAATATTTGTATTTAAACTCATAGTATGTGTTGTTGTATTTTGCACGACAATTATAATAATGAAGTTGTAGTTTTATTTTTGTACCATATATTTGGCGATTTAGAATGGGTGTTGTATACCTATTTTAGGGGCGTTACAGTTGGTATCAGAGCTTAGGGATATGGTCTCTGGCGGAGATCGGGGAATAGAACTAGGAGGGGAGAGATGAGTAAATCCTTCGCTAGTGTGTCCTACCTAAGCTTATTTGTTGGCCGGTCATAATATAGGGATATTATGTGATATGTTAATTTGTTTACTTAACCCTTATTTTATGGCAGTATTTAAGAATGGCAGTTGAGAACGTTAACAATGTGATGTATGAGACTGTGGAAACACCTTTAGTCACCAATCAGGAGAATGTGCAACAGGAAGGCAATATTCCTCCTGTAAACAACACTACCAAACAAACGATGAATGATGGGATGTTTAGAAGCTTTTTGTAGTTCATGCAAAATCAGACGAGGGAGACTCGTGTACAAAATACGGGTGAAAATGATAGCAACGCGCGGTTTGTCACAACCAAGCAGTTCAAAAAGTTGGCAGTACGAAGCTAAGTTTGCCGAGTTGTCTCGATTTACATCCCATTTGGTTGATAATGAGGAGAGAATGACACGAATGTTTCTATGAGGTTTGAAACCCGAAATACGTCAATACCTCATTTCTCACAAACTTTGTTTATATTAAGATGTTGTGAATATGGCTCAGTTATTAGAGCGCGATAATAAGTCAGCTCAATCGAAGAATAACGACTAATAACTCGATGATAATCATACCGGTGGCAACGATTATCGGAACATTGATAACCATCGTGGAGGAAATTATCATGCCAGAAATGGTAACCACTCTGGTGGTAATCGTGACCATGATAATAGAAGAAGCGAGTCGGGAGGAGATTTCAAGAAGAGAAGATACAACAATGATAACGTGAAGACGTCAACACCAACATCAACTATTTCTAGGGAAGGAGAATGACCACCGGTCGTATGTTACAAATGCGGGAAAGAGGGACATATCAGCCCAAACTGCCCACAACAATTCAAGGTATGTTATAACTGTGGAAAGGAAAGTTATATAGCTCAAGATTTTCCTATAACGAAATCAAGTCCAGCTGGGACGGTGGCACCAAAGGCGGATATGGACAAAACAAAGTCGGTGGTTTTAGGAAGAGCGTTTTTCGTGACTGCCCAAAACGCGAAGAACCTAAACGAAGTTATCACGGGTTAGTTAATCATAAATTCTTGTGAAGTCTATATCTTACTAGATACCGGTTCTATCCATTCTTTTATCTCTCCTGCTTGTGCTCAACGTTTAAACTTGACTCCGGAGAAATTGGACTTTGACTTATCTGTGGAAACTCCGTTAGGAGAAACGTTCGTTACATCCACTATTTATAAATCTTGCTTGATTTGATTCGTTAGGATTTGTGACGCCCCAAAATAGGTATACAACACCCATTCTCGAAGTCAAATACATGATGCATGCAAAACAACTCAAGTTTATTAATACAATTGTCGTATAAATAATCGACAAATACACAAATAAGTTTAATACAAATATTATCTTCTAGACAATATCCACACCCAAATAAGTCCTCAATACATTTATTGATACACTATTTTACAAAATAGTGAGGAATACTAAAATAGCTATCTTGAATCATTACTCTATACCCCGGCTAGTCCCTGCTATATTCTCACCTCCTGAGAAGAAAAATGGAACAACAAGGAAAAGGGTGAGCTCAACTAGCCCAGTAAAGAATATTATGACTAAGATAATATACAACAAAATTATCATTAGTCCTCAACAGGGAAAAATCTGATAGAATATAATAGACAACAAGTTTTAGATCAATAAATGCAGCGGAAACAACAATACATTAGAAGAGTCACGTAGAGAATGAGTTCTACTATCTTCTAAGATTTAAAAGTCCATCATCAATATTTTATCCTTGTAACAACAATCAATATATCTTGAATCAAATATTCATCTTTGCACTACAGGCCAAAGATATTCATTTGTATCACCAGTCGGTTATGTTCATCTCAACACCTGTTCATCTTTGCACTTCTGGGCCAAAGATATTCATCGATTAATCATTCATCTTTTGCACTACATGCCAAAGATATTGATAAATATCATCATTTAGGGGTGAGGATGATGAAAAATATTTAAAGAAAATGAATCGGTGAAACAAAAGGACAAATATTAGGGATTCGTATTTCAGTATATCCAAATTCAATAATACTCCATAATAACCAAATATGAAGCAGAATTCCAAAAATAAAGATCAAAATATGGATACAATCAAAGATAGTAACCATAATAGACATTTTGGACAAAAAAGGAAAATTTTATTTTTAGATGAATAGTGTCAGTGATCGTGAATAGTGCCGTATGTAGGTATCGTGAATAGTAATCCCGACACAAAAAGTTCCAAATTTGATAAAAATCTCATATAAATATTTCGGCATAATGATATTGAAGAAAATAATATCATTTATGAAGAAAATAATATCCCTTACCACAAAATAATCGTACTTCTTACATGATGAATTTGGGATATAGTGTCGAATGAAACTTGCCTTTGAATAACAACTCTCAAAGTATCAAAATACTCACAAAAATAAACTCGATAATATAGAGAGAAAGAAAACTTGTTTACGGTGTGATTTTCAATTCTAACCTAAGCGCTTTATTTATAGGAAAATCTTTAGAAGCATATAGGAGACTAAAATAATAAAATAATAATTTAATCATCCTTTTTTTCTACGCATGCTTTGTTGTTGAATAAGCTAGCATACCATTCTTGAAAAAATCCAGACACCCACATGCTTTTATAACACAAAAGTGGGTCCCACCCGTAAATTTAATAAAAATCATTTTATTTTTCAAAACTTCAACAATTCATAGAAAATAGCCTGCTTATCAGAAAAATACGAATTTTAGGTCCATTCCACACGAAATCAAATTCTCTACAACTTTGCAGAAGAAAGTTTTTCCAAATTCCAAACAAAAAATATAAAAAATCCAAGCGAATTATTTTAAACACGATTTCAACACCTTTTAAAATTCATAACAAATCATGCATTAATTTTCAGCGGTTCAAAATTTGTGGACATATACTCAACTATATATATGTATAACATATCCAAAAATCACAATGATCCAACGGTGGGATTAAAATTATAAGTCATGCAATAGAGCTTTAAGAACAGATTTGAGTTTTTAATAGAAATCAAGCAAAATCTTGATAAAACACCTCAACATTAATTCCTTCATTTATAACCACATAATTAAATCCATTATTTATATCTACATAAAATAAATATTTCCTTATCATATAAATTAATAATTAATTATTCACAAAATAATATTACAAAATCACAATAATGATGACGAGGCGGTTCAAGAGAAGAGGGGGCTTTCTAATAAGGATTTCTCCTTACTGGCGCACAATTAGATGACCTAACCTCTCCTTGTGAGAACTTTCTAGACATTACCAATAATGCTATCTAATAATATTATTCAAATAATATGAATTATTGATCGATAATGGAAATCTTATGCGATGACAATTATTGAACAACAATAATATAAAATATGAACAATTATTGAATCAATAAAATAAAATATTGAGCGATAACTCATTGTAACAATTATTGAGTAGTGCCTTCTTACGTAAGGATCAATAATTCATAAATAATTTGCAATCTGGTGTCTCTTCTTTGTGCAACAAGCGCATATTCTTGTATTTTAACCACTAGGTAATCTAACGAGTGTTACTTGGTAATAATTTCTGTAGTTATTTATAAAAACACATACTTGTCGTTTTTCCTTCATCCAACCATTTCTTGTTATGGGCCCCTAAATGGTTTTTGCTGCGCAAGTAAATCGAATATTCCCACAACAATAAAGAATATTCCACGACCAAACGAATATTCCCCGACAACAATGAATATTTTATAACCACTTGCTTATTTTGCAAAATTTGCACATTTCATCCATAACCAAAGCATTATATCAAATTACCACTTTATTAATCAAAAATAATAATTAGAGGAAATTCGATTTTATTTATAAAAAGTCGGGGTCTTACAACCTCCCCTCCTTATGAAATTTTGTCCTCGAAATTAACATACGTACCTAGTGTTTCGAAAAGATGAGGGTACCTCGATTTCATTTCCGATTCCAACTCCCATGTCATTTCCTCAATAACATGGTTACTCCACAAAATCTTAACTTGTGGTATAATCTTGGTGCGTAGGACATGCTCTTTCTATCAAGATCTTAACGGTACCTCCTCGTACGTTAAATCTTGACTATCTCATCTAGTTCTAACTCGATAATGTGGTTTGGGTCTTTTACATATTCTGAAGCATAGATATGTGAAAAACATTATGAACACGAGACATGTTTGGAGTGTACTTGAGTCTATAGGCCACATTTCCTACTCGGTCGAGAATGCGAAATGGACCGATAAATCGTGGATTGAGCTTTCCTCTCTTCCCAAATCTTGTAACTCCCTTCCATGGAGCAACACGTAATAATACATGATCCCCGATACCAAATTCCACATCCTTTCGATGAAGATCGCGCATAACTCTTTTGTCGATCCTTTGCCGGGTGTGTATCGTTGTGAATCATTTGGATCTTTTACGTATTCATGCGTACCAATTCTGGTCCCAACAATGTTGCTTCTCCCACCTCGTCCCGACATATTGGAGAAGCGACATTTTAAATCCATCTAGCGCCTCAAATGGAGCCATGCCTATACTTGTTTGATAAGCTTTGTTGTTGTAGGAGAATTCCACCGATGGTAAATACTTATCAACTCCTTTGAAATCAAGGACACAAAGTCTTAATAGATCTTCAAGAGTTTGAATAGTCCTCTCGATTGTCCGATTCGTTTGAGGATGGTATGCGAGCCAAATAAATAAATCCGTGCCCATAGCTTTTCTGAAGCTAACCCAAAATCGTGAAGTGAATCTTGGGTCACGATCCAAAACTATGGATCTTGGCATGCCATGCAACCTCACAATCTCATTCACGTACATACGAGCAAGGCGTTCAAGAGGAATAAGTTTCTCGTATAGGTAAGAAAATGAAGCGAGACTTGGTTAATCTATCAACAATAACCCAAATCGCATCTATTCCTTGAGAAACCTTGGGAAAACCTGTAACGAAATCCATGGTAACGTGTTTCCACTTCCATTTTGGAATCTCAAGTAGTTGCAATGGACCCTTTGGCACTTGATGCTCTGCCTTTACACGTTGACAAGTTAAACACCTCGAGATAAACTTCGCGATCTCTTTCTTCATATTGTTCCACCAAAATGTATGTCGAAGATCATGATACATTTTGGTACTCCCAGGATGGATTGCAAACAGTGTGTTGTGTGCCTCCATCATGATTCTATGCTTCAAGTCAAAATTGTTAGGAACACAAAGTCTGGAGTTGACTCGAAGTATTCCTTCTTCATCGATTCTTGCTTCTGGAATAACACCTCCTTGCACTTTCTTCTTCATACGCATCATCACTGGTTAAAGTAGCTTGAGCGACTTTAACTTTATCGATTAAAGTCGGTTCTACTCGTATATTCACCATCATCACGTGAGTCCTGGAGTCTTTAATTCTATCTCCATCCTTTGCAAGTCATATAAAATGGGCCTTTGCGTTGACAATATTGCTTTCGTGCCGCATATGATCTTTACTTTAAATCGTCGACTACTACGTTCACTTTTCTAGGATGATATTGAATAATGTGATCGTAATCTTTCAACATCTCAAGCCAATGTCATTGCCGCATGTTGAGTTCTTTTTGGGTGAAGAAATATTTAAGGCTTTTATGGTCCGTATAAATCTCCACTTTCTCCCCATACAGGTAGTGTCTCCAGATTTTCAGCATAAAAACGAGCTACGCTGACTCTAGATCATGAGTAGGATAATTCCTCTCATATTCCTTGAGTTGTTGCGAGGCATAGGCTATGACTTTCCCATGTTGCATGAGAACACATCTTAACCCTTTGCCTGAAGCATCGCTGTAGATAACAAATCCATCCGAACCAGATGATATTGCTAAAACAGGTGCCGAAGTGAGTTTCCTCTTGAGCTCTTGGAAACTCTTCTCGCATTCCTCGCTCCATACAAATTTTGTATCTTTCCGAGTCAGCTGAGTTAACGGGGTAGCAATTCAAGAAAATTCTTCCACGAATCTCTGATAATAACCAGCTAAGCCCATAAAGTACGCACTTCGGTCACCGACTTCGGTTGCTCCCAACTTTGTATTGCTTCAATCTTCGTCGGGTCAACAGATACTCCATGCTTTGACACCACGTGCCCAAGGAATGCTACTTCCTCAAGCCAAAACTCACATTTCTTCAGCTTGGCATAAAAATTGTTTTCACGAAGCCTTTCAAGTATCAGCTTCAAATGATGCTCATGATCTTCACGACTTTTGGAATAGATGAGGATGTCATTAATAAAAAACAACAACGAACTAATCAAATATTCCTTGAATACTCGGTTCATCATATCCATGAAAGCGGCAGGAGCATTAGTCGATCAAAAGACATGACTAGAATTCATAATGCCCGTCTATAGGAGTTCGAAGGAAGTCTTGGAATATCCTCGGTTTTAATCTTGATTTGATGATATCGAACTAAGATCGATCTTTGAAAAGAATTGTGCTCCTTGCAAGCAGGTTGGTCAAACAGGTCATCAATGCGAGGTGGCGGATACCTATTCTTGATGGTGACATGGTTCAATTCTCGGTAGTCAATACAAAGTCGCATACTCCCGTCTTTCTTCTTTCTGAATAAAGCAGGAGCACCCCCAAGGAGATCTTGGGGCCGAATAAAACCGATGTCTAACAACTCACGTAGTTGGACCTTTAACTCTGAAGTTCAATAGGAGCCATTCGATATGGGGTTTTAGAAATGGGTTTTGTACCCGGTTCAAGGTTAATAAAGAATTCAACTTCTCGTTCTGGGGGTAAACCGGGAAGTTCTTCAGGAAATACGTCAGGAAATTCATTAACAACAGAAATATTATTCAAATCTGACGTGTCTTTATTCAAATCCATAACATGGGCTAAGAAAGCTTGACATCCGCTTTTTTCAATAAGCGAATAGCTTTATGGCTTGATATGGCGATGGTGATTTTAGTGGTTTAGTTGTTTGAATTCGTATAACAGGTTGGTTAGGAATATGAAAACTAACAACCTTACGAAAATAATCAATTTTGGCATGATGAGTGGTTAACCAATCAATCCCTAAAATCACATCAAAAGCAAGTATCTTTAAAGAAATAAGGTCAACAGGTAATGTGATGGTGCCAACTTGGATCAAACAAGATTTATAAACAGTGGATGTGGCGAAAGTTTCTCTAGCGGAGTTTCAGCGAGATAAGTCAAAAGTCCATTTTCTCGGAGTCAAGTTTAAGCGTTGAGCACAAGCGGCGGAGAGATAAAAGAATGGGTAGAACCGGTATCTAGTAAGTTACAAACTTCGCAAGAGTTTATGATAAGCTTACCCGTGATCACCTCGTTCGGGTTCCTCACGTTTTGGCCAGTCACGATGAACGCTCTTCCAGAAACCGCTGATTTTGACTTATTCGGAACAGCCTTTGGAGTCACCATTCCCGCTGAACTTGGTTTTCCTATAGAACAGTCTCGAGCTATGTGTCATTTCTTTCCACAGTTATAACATACCTTAGATTGTTGTGGGTAGTTTGGGCTGATATGACTCTCTTTCCAGCATTTATAGCATACGACGGGTGGTCGTTCTCCTCCCCAACAACGGTTGATCTTTTGCTGCTGCTGTCCGATGTCTTATCATTGTTGAATCTCCTCTTTTGAAATTTCCACTTGACTCACCTCTCTATTATTATTTCCACGATTACCACCCGAGTGGTTCTCGCTTTTTGTCCGTATTTTTTCCTCTCATTTGGTTATCATCGCTCAGATATGGCTTGCATCACCGGTATGACCTGGTTGTGGTCCCTCGGTATCTATACTCATTATCTCGCTCTAATAATTGAGCCATTCCAACATCGAATCTGAGAGAAAATTTATGAGAGATAAGGTATTGTGAATCTCGGGTTTTAGACCTCTCGAAACATCAAGCATCATTCGTTCCTCATTCTCAACCAAATGAGGTGCTGAGCACTGGACAACTCTGCGAACTTCGCCTCGTCTTTGGGACACCGTCATATTTGTTACTGCTCGGTCTAATAAACTCTACCTCCTTCATATGCGAATACTTTCGGGAAAGTACTTGTCATTGAGCAGATTCTGGAACGTTTCCCAAGACATCTTGAGTGCAATTTGGTTTAGTGCGCTTCTGATTTCCACCAGTAATCGCCTCACGCGGAACATAAAGGTGGCGAATGGAACCTTACGTTCCTCCGTGCATCCCAAGACATCAAATATCTTGGTAATTTCTTGACCCACATTTCGCCTTGATCGGATCCGGCTTTCCAAAGAACTCGGTGGTCTGACTCTTTGAAGCGCTTGTTTGTGACAAGCCGTAGCGTTCTTATCATTTCCACCGTATTTTGTACACGAGTCTCCTAAATCGATTTTGCATGAGCGCAAAAAGTTTCTAAACATCCATCATTCATCGTTTGTTCGGTCGTGTTGTTTACGGGAGGAATATTGCCTTCTGTTACGCGTTCTCTCTGGTTTGTGACTAAAGGTGTCTCCACAGTCTCATACACTCCATTGTTAACGTTCTCAGCTGCCATCTTAAATACTGCCATAAAACAAGGGTTAATTAAACAAATTAACATGTCACATAATATCCCTATATTATGGCCGACCAACAAATAAGCTTAGGTAGGACACACTTAGCAAATGGTTTACTCATCTCTCCCTCTAGTTCTATTTCCCGATCTCACTTGAGAGATCATATCCTAAGCTCGATACCAGCTGTGGCGCCCCCAAAATAGGTATACAACACCCATTCTGAGTCGTCAAATACATGGTACAGAAACAACTATAAGTTTATTAATACAATTGTCGTGTAAAATACGACAAATACACAAGGCGTGAGTTTAATACAAATATTATCTTCTAGACAATATTCACACCCAAATAAGTCCTCAATACATTTATTGATACACTATTTTACAAAATAGCGAGGACTACTAAAAAAGCTATCTTAAATCATTACTTCATACCCCGGCTAGTCCCTGCTATATTCTCACCTCCTTAGAAAAAAAAATGGAACAACAAGGAAAAGGGTGAGCTCAACTAGCCAGTAAAGAATATTATGACTAAGATAATATACAACAAAATTATCATTAGTTCTCAACAGGGAAAAATCTGATAGAATATAATAGACAACAAGTTTTAGATCAACAAATGCAGCGGAAATAACAATCCATTAGAAGAGTCACGTAGAGAATGAGTTCTACTATCTTCTAAGATTTAAAAGTCAATCATCAATATTTTATCCCTGTAACAACAATCAATATATCTTGAATCAAATATTCATCTTTGCACTATAGGCCAAAGATATTCATTTGTATCACCATTCATTTATGTTCATCTCAACACCTGTTCATCTTTGCACTACGGGCCAAAGATATTCATCAGTTAATCATTCATCTTTGCACTACATGCCAAATATATTCAGTAATATCATCATTTAGGACTGAGGATAATGAAAAATATTTTAAAGGAAACGAATCCAGTGAAACAAATATTATGGATTCGTATTTCAGTATATCCAAATTCAATAATACTCCATAATAACTAAATATGAAGCAAAATTCCAAAAATGAAGATCAAAACATGGATACAATCAAAGATAGTAACCATAATAGACATTTTGGACAATTTTTTTTTTTCATTTTTCGATCAATAGTGTCGTATTCGTGAATAGTGTCATATACGTGAATAGTGCCGTATACGTGAATAGTAACCCCGACACAAAAAGTTCTAAATTTGATAAAAACCTCAGATCAATATTTTGGCATAATGATATTGAAGAAAATAATATCATTTATGAAGAAAATAATATCCCTTACCTCAAAATAATCGTACTTCTGACTGAATTTCGGGTATAGTGTTGACAGAAACTTGCACTAAATAGTAACTCTCAAAGTATCAAAATACTCACAAAAATACGCTCGACAATATAGAGAGAAAGAAAACTTGTTTCTGGTGTGATTTTCAATTCTAACCTAAGCGCCTATTTATAGGAAAATGCTAGAACGCCATAGGAGACTAAAATAATAAAATAACAATTTAATCATCCTTTTTTTCCTACGCATGCTTTGTTGAATAAGCTAGCATACCATTCTTGAAAAAAATCCCAGCAACCCACATGTTTATAACACAAGTGGGTCCCACCCAAAATTTAATAAAAATTATTTTATTTTTTGAAACTTCAACAATTTATAGAAAATAGTCCGCTTATCAGAAAAATACGAATTTTATGTCCATTCTACACGAAATCGAATTCTCTACAACTTTGCAGAAGAAAGTTTTTCCAAATTCCAGACTAAAATATCCGAAATCCACAAACGGATGATTTTAAACACCGTTTCAACACCTTTTAAAATTCATAACAAATCATGCGTTAATATTCAACGGTTCAAAATTTGTGGACATATACTCAACTCATATATGTATAACATATCTAAAAATCAAAACGATCCAACGGTCAGATTAAAATTATAAGTCATAGAATAGAGCTTTAAGAACACCGAAATCCGACAAAATAGTTATAAAACACCTCAACATTAATTCCTTCATTTATAACCACAAAAATAAATCCATTATTTATATCTACATAAAATAAATATTTTCTTATCATATAAATTAATAATTAATTATTCACAAATAATATTACAGAATCACAATAATGACAACTAGTGGGTTCAGAAAGCGGGGCTTTTCAATAAGGATTTCTCCTTCTTGGTGCATTGATTAGATGACCTAACCTATCACAGGAGAACTTTCTAGACATTGCTAATAATGCTATCTAATAATATTATTCAAATAATATGAATTATTGATCGATAATGAGAATGTGCGGTGACAATTATTGACAATAATATTATTGAACAACAATAATATAAAATATTAAATAATAACTCTGTAACAATTATTGAGTAGTGCCTTCTTTACGTAAGGATCAATAATTTATAAATATTGTGCAATCTGGTGTATGCTTTCTTGCTTGTAACAACGGCGTATTCGTATTTTAACCACCAGTAATCTAACAATGTTAACGTATTCTACGAATTATTTATAAAAACACATACTTGTCGTTTTCTTCATCCAATAGTTTCGTTATGGGCCTAAATGGTCATTTTGGCCGCATGCGTAATAATTTCACGAATGAATTAGACAACAATGAATATTTTATAACCCACTTGCTTATTTTGCAAAATTTGCACATTTTACCCATAACCAAAGCATTATATCAAATTACCACCTTATTAATCAAAAATAATAATTAGAGGAAATTCGATTTTATTTATAAAAAGTCGGGTCTTACAAGGACCACCAGATTACCTGTTGATCTCATTTCTTTGAAAAAACTTGCATTTAATGTGAGTTTAGGGATTGATTGGTTAACCACTCATCATGCTAAAATTGATTGTTTCTGTAATGTTGTTTGTGAGACCCCAAATTTTATGAATAAAGATTTAAATTTTTTGAAATATTTTTTTGAATATTATGGTGTGGATTTGATATAATGTTATAGTTAATGGGTAATATTTTACAAATTTTACAAAGTAAGCAAGTGGTTATATAATATTCGATGGGGAATATTCGCGTTTTAACAGGAATATTCGTAGAGGGCGACACAATCAATAGCGAAAGTATTAATTAGTAGTAAGAAAGCGGCGAGAATTATCTTTTTATAAAAATAAGTTGGGGAAGTCTTACCAATTAAAAGCTGTTGAACTATTCGGTAGTAAAAAGTACAATAATACGTGTGGTTGCATAGTAGCAGCGGTAGTATTGATTATTGATCTTTACGTGATAAGTCACTCAATTATACTCAATTATTGCTCGATAATTGCTTTGCATCATATCTCTCATATTATAGATTCAATTATTGTCACAATTTCATGTGCATAATATGTTATATTATCAAATCAATAATTGAGACGACAAAGTTATTAATATTATTAAATTGCAATATTGACAATGTCTAGAAGTTCTGTCAAGGAGAGGTTAGGTAATTGCTTGCCGGTGAGAGAGAAATCTTCACGGAAGGCCCCTCTTTCACAGGAACGACACGGTTGTTAAATATTGTGAGTTATGATATTAATGATGAATAAGTTCGTGTTGATTAAAGATGAAATTGATAGTTTCATTGTGTTGGGATTATTAGTGTTAGTGGAAATCGACATTTATTTTGATAATAATTAATGTCAGGAGGTTATATTAGCCACTCGGGTATTCGGGGCACTTTTTGTGCCGGAGTACTATTCACGGGTTACTATTCACCCGATTACTATTCACCTGATTATTATTCACTCTAGTATTTTTCACTCAGGTATTCGGGACTTTTCGTGCCGGAGTACTATTCACGAGTTACTATTCACAGGTTACTATTCACCTAGTTACTATTCACTCTAGTATTAATCACTCGGGTAATTAACCGGATAAATGAGCAATTAATTGCTATTAATTCACATGATTATAACTATTTGTTCACATGTGGGTACTATTGATTCACATTCTGGTACTATTAGGGGAGTTGGTGCAAGATTGGTAATACTTGCATGACTATGTTAAAAATGGAGGTATAGATGGAGGTACTATACTGTAATTAATTTTTTTCACATGTTTAGAACTATTGAGTCACATAATTTACTATTGATTCACAAGATTTACTATTAGGGGAGGTGGTGCAAGTTTGATAATACTTGGATGACTAAATTAAAAATGAAGGAAAAGAGGAAGGTATTATACTGTAATATTCTGAGCCCCAAAATGTACAATTATTGAAACTATGTTTTCCTATAAATAGAAACTCATTCTTCCTTCATTTCTCACCAATTCACTAAAGCTATAGAGCAATTATTATAGAGAAATTATAGAGAGAAAGAAGAAGAGAAGTCTACTACCTCACTACTCCAGTATTCAAATTTCTTTTGAGGTAAGGGGCATTATTTCTTTCATATTCATGAAAAGAGCTATTGTTATTCCATTCCTTATTATTCTGTTGGAATAACCTGTCTATGCGAAGTACCACATACATGGTGAAATTCTTCTGTTATTCCATTATTTATTATTATGTTGGAATAACTTTTATACATCAAGTACTGCGCATACATGGTGAAATTCTTCTATTATTACATTGGAATATCACATGCATGCTTTATCATGACTGGTTCCATTATTTATTATTATGTTGGAATATCCTGTCTGTGCGTTTACGCATGACCTGGTTCCATTATTTATTATTCTGTTAGAATATATATCCTGTCTGTGCTTTATGCATGACCTGGTTCCATTATTTATTATTTTGTTGGAATAACCTGTATACGCGGATTACCGTATACTTGGTGAATTCTGTTGTTATTCCATTCTTTATTATTCTGTTGGAATAACTCGTGATACTGTGGATTCTCAGTATACTGGTGAATTCTGTTATAATTCCATTATTTATTATTACATTGGAATAACTGTATCATGGATTCTCAGTATACACGGTGAATTCTGTTGTTATTCCATTCTTTATTATTACATTGGAATATCTATCATGCTTTATGCATGATTTTGGTTCCATTTTATTATTACATTTGGAATATACATGCATGCTTTATGCATGACTGGTTCCATTATTTATTATTACGTTGGAATATCACATGCATGCTTTATGCATAACTTTGGTTTATTATTTATTATTACATTGGAATAACCATCATGCAATGCGATCTCATCGAATGCCTGGTGAATTCTTTTGTTGTTCTATTTTTTATTATACTCAGTTGGTTAAAGTTTTGGCTTTTATACTCCATGAAATTAGTGGAATATCCTTGATATTTGCGCTTCATCCGGTATCTTTTCATGAAAATATTCTTCTGAGCATTCTTGAATTTTACTCCACAAAGAAGTATCATGTTGACAATTTGGATGTTATTGATTTCTGGATAAATTAATTTATAAATCTTTAAAATTTATCCTTGAACTTGTTTTATTGAATTATTATGTCATTGTCATCATCCTCATGCTTATATTGTGATTAAAGTCATCTTTGGCTTACGTGCATAGATGGACTTGGTATGATTATGACTAGGGATTATTCGGTATAATCATAACCGTAATATAACGAATGATGTGGTAAAAGTCATCATTGGCCTGTAGTTCATTGATGGGCAATTGTTGGTATGATTATGACCAGGGATTATTCGGTATAATCATGACCATTGATGATTACATGAATATCCTTGGTCGTGGTGCAGGAATGATTTGATTTTATTTATTAAGCTGAGTCTTAGCGATAAAATATTGATTATACACTTTTAAATCATAGAAGATAGTAGGTTTTATGCTCTACTTGACTCTTCTAATGGATTGCTTATTTTCGCTGCAGTTGTTGATCTAAAACTTGTTGTCTATTGTGTTTTATCAGTTGTTATACTGTTGAAGGCTAAGGATAATTTATTCTGCATTATCTTAGTCATAATATTTCTTACTGGGCTATTTGAGCTCACCCTTTCTTTCATTGTTCTCTTCAGGAAATGAGAATATAGCTGGGACGAGTCGGGGAATGGAGTGGTGGTCCAGGATAAATGGCTTTAGTAGTCCTCACTATTCTACGAAATAATGTGATAATAATTGTAATGAGGACACCATTGAGTGTGGATGTTGTCTAGATGACAATATCTTGTTTAAACTATCAGCTATGTTTTATCGTATTTTACATTAAGTTTGCATTTGAATTTATGTACCATGTATTTGGCGACCCAAGATGGGTGATGTATGCCTATTTTGGGGGCGTCACATTGTTAGTTTTCATATTCCTAATCAACCTATTATACGAATTCAAGCAACCAAACCACTAAAATCAATCACTGTCATATCAAGCCATAAAGCCAATCGTTTATTGAAAAACGGATGTCAAGCTTTCTTAGCCATGTCATGGATTTAAACAAAAATACGTCAGATTTAAATAATATTTTTGTTGTTAGTAAATTTCCTGACGTATTTCCTGAAGAACTTCCTGGCCTACCCCCAGAGTGTGATATTGAATGTTGTATCGACTTTGAACCCGGTACAAAACCCATTTTCAAAAATCCATATCAAATGGCTCCTATTGAATTTCAGGAGTTAAAAACCCAACTATAGAAGTTGGTACCCGAGCCTCTATCTAGTGACTTCCTTTGTGGAATGCACCGAAGCCAGACTCTTCGTAGGGGACGTCATATTTGTGCGGTGGTAAACTGATAGGTGCCATTGTGACGTGCTATCCAAGATTGGGATATGAGTCACAGTTGAGAGCAACCTAAGTCAGTAATCGAAATATCTAGCTTTCTAGGCTTAGCTAGTTACTATCGAAGATTCGTGGAAGGATTTTCTCGAATCGCTATTCCATTAACTCAGCTGACTCGAAAAGATACAAAATTTGAATGGAGCGAGGAATGTGAGAAGAGCTTCCAATAACTCAAGAGGAGACTCATTTCGGCATCTGTTCTGACCATACCATCTTGAAAAAGCAAACGTGGTAGCTGACGCGTTGAGTAGAAGATCGTATACGAGTACGAGTACGATATTGTCGAACACAAAGACCTATTTTGTATAATTTACAAACGATAAAGATAGAGTTAAAAACTCTAGGGACCTACATGATGATGTCAAATATACGAGTAGAACTGACTTTAATCGATAAATTTAAAGATGCTCAAGCTATAGACCTGAAGTTGATGAATATGAAGAAGAAGATGCAAGAAGTCGTTACTCCAAAAATGAGAATCGGCGATGTAAGGAAAGCTCAAACCTTCAATTTATTAGTCCATTTGAAATCCTCGATCGAGTAGGAATTGTGGCCTATAGACTCGCTTGACCGCCAAGTATGTCTCG
Organism: Panax ginseng; assembly: GCA_020205605.1. Classification (NCBI taxonomy): domain Eukaryota; kingdom Viridiplantae; phylum Streptophyta; class Magnoliopsida; order Apiales; family Araliaceae; genus Panax; species Panax ginseng. Next base: position 5,460,156 of record CM035134.1, on the reverse strand, counting down.
TGTTCATAACGTGTTTCATATATCCATGTTACTTAAATATGTGAAAGACCCGAACACATTATTGCGTTAGAATCAGACGAAATAGCCAAAGATTTAACGTACGAGGAGGTACATATCAAGATCATGGATAGAAAAAAGCATGTCCTATGCACACCACAAGTCAAGATTTTGTGGAGGAACCATGCTATTGAAGAAATGACCTGGGAGTTGGAATCAAAAATGAATGCAAGGCATCCTCACCTTTTTGAAACACCAGGTACGTACGTCAATTTCGAGGACGAAATTTCATAAGGAGGGGAGGTTGTACGACCCCAACTTTTTATAAATAAAATCGAATTTCCTCTAATTATTATTGTGAATAATAAGGTGTTAATTTGATATAATGTTTTAGTTATGGGTGAAATATGAAAATTTTACAAAATAAGCAAGTGGTTAAAAAATATTCATTGTTATCGGGGAATATTCGTTTGGTCAAGGAATATTCTTGTTGTTGGGGAATATTCGTATGACGGCGCAACCATTTGTAGGCCCCATAATGGAAAATGGGTGGGATGAAGGAAAACGACAATTATGAGTTTTTATAAATAACGGCGTAATTATTACCGTTAACACTGTTGGAATACCAATTGGTTAAAATCTGATGAATACGCGTGATCGCGGTAGTACGGTATTGCATGCGAGTATTTTTGAATTATTGATTCTTACGTAAGAAGGCACTACTCAATAATTGTTACAGTAATTACTGTTCAATATTTTATTTTATTGATTCAATAATAACTGCGTTGATATATTATATTATTGTTGTTTCAATAATTATCACTGCACAGTATTTCCCATTATCATATTAATAATTCATATTATTTGAATAATATTATTAGATAGCATTATTGGCAATGTCTAGAAAGTTCTATTGAGGAGAGGTTAGATAATCTAATTGCGCGCCAATAGGGAGAAATCCTTATCGGAAAGCCACCTCTTTTCTGGGAACGACCTGGTTGTCATTATTGTGATTCTGTGATATTATTTGTGAATAATTAATTATTGATTTATATGATACAGAAATATTTATTTTATATGGATATAAATGAAGGAAATATTTATGTGGATATAAATGAAGGAATTAATGTTGAGGTGTTTTATCAGTATTTTATCAGAATGGAGGTATTAAAAATCAAATCGGTGTTCTTAAAGCTCTATTGCGTGAGTTATAATTTTTAATCCGACCGTTGGATCGTTGTGATTTTTGGATATGTTATACATATATAAGTTGAGTATATGTCCACAAATTTGAACCGTTAAAAATTAACGTATGATTTGTTATGAATTTTAAGAGTGACTGGTTTAGAAATTGTTGAAGTTTCTGAATTTATAATTTTGGTGGAAAATTCTAAAATGAGTGGGCCCCACCCGTGGTTGGTGAAGAAATGTGCTGAAATTTTACTTCAAAAGTGGTGGGTGGGAATAGTAGCAGGTAAATCCATTAGGTTACATGTAAGACCCCAAATTATTAATAAATAAAATTTAATTTCCTCTATTTATTATTTTGAAATAGTAAGGGTTGATTTGATTAATATGGTTAGTTATGGGTAAAATACGCAAATATTTCAAATAAGTAGGTAGTTATAAAATATTTATTTGGTCGTGAAATATTCTTCTTAGCGTCGAGAAATATTAAATGCAATAGCGACCTTAATGTGGGCCCCATGTAAAGCGATTGGATGAAGAAAGCGACAAGTATAAGTTGTTTATAAATAGCGCAGTAGTTATTACACAATTATCTTGTTGGAATACCCGGTGGTTAAAAACACGATGTACGCGTTGTTGTTGACAAGATGGCACACGGTATTGCACCAATTATTGATTCTTACGTAAGAAGGCACTACTCAATAATTATTACGGTAATTCTTTATTCGAAGATTTTATTTTATTGATTCAATAATTCTTTGTGTTGATATTATTATTCTTGTTGTTTCAATAATTGTCACTACACAATATTTTCCATTATCAGACAATAATTCATATTATCTGAATAATATTATTAGATAACATTATTGGCAATGTCTAAAAAGTTACATCTCAAGGAGAGGTTATTTAATTGCGTGCGAGAAGGAGAAATCTTTAGGAAGGCCCCTGCTCACAGGGAGCGCACGGTTGTCGATATTGTGATTACGTAATAATATTTGTGAATAATTAATTATTGATTTATATGATGAGGAAAATATTGATTTTATGTGGATATAGATGGAGAAAATTTTTAATGTGACAATTGTGGAAAATAAATATTTTATCTTTTTCTGATAAAATAATTTATTTAAATATATTATTATAATTTAATAATATAATAATGGTGATATTTTTACAATGAATGTGGGATATATGAGTATACGAGGAGAAAGAGTATTTTTGTTGCAATAGATGTTAAAAACATGTTAAACATGTCGGTGGACCCCATTTCTTGACTGAAATTTGATTATAGTCTGTAAAATCGCCCATTTGTGGATTTCGGTCAATTTTTATTTGGAATTTGGAAAAACTTTCTTCTGTAAATTTGTAGAGAATTGAATTTTCTATAAAAATTCGCGAGATTTGAATTTTCTGACAAAAGGGCTATTTATTATGAATTATTGAAGTTCTGAAGGTCCGAAATAATTATTTTTTAAAAGTTTTAAATTTGTTTTAAAAGAAAAACGTTTTTGATATGTTTGGTGGGTTCATTTGTTGTCAAGCATGGCTGAATTCAGATCCTAGAATGTGTGCGTAGGAATTTATATATAATATATTAATATTATATTAAATTTTCTGCTTTGGTGTTCTAAGCATTTTCCTATAAATAGGGTGCTTAGGTTAGAATTGAAAATTATACCAGAAACTGAAGTTTTCTCTCTCTATATTATCAAGCGTATTCTTGTGAGTATTTTAATACTTTGAGTGTTGCTATACGGTGCAAGTTCAAGTCATAGCCTATATCCGGTGTTTCAACTAGAAGTATTGTCTTTGCAAGGTAAGGGATGTTATTTTTTTTCGTAATGATGTTATTCTTTCAATATCATTATGCCGAAATATTGATCTGAAGTTTTTATCAAATTTGGAACTTTTGGTGTCGGGATTACTATTCATGTATACGACACTATTCACGAATACGGCACTTTTCACAGAAAAATTAAATTCATATTTTTGTCCAAAATATCTATTATGGATAGTAGCTTTGATTGTATCCATGTTTTGATCATTCTTGAATTTTACTCCACTATGATTATTATTGAGGTATTTTTGGACATAAATAAAAGAATTACTGAATCCTTAATCCTTAATCCTTGTCTTTTGTTTCAACTTTGGATTCGTTTCTTTAAAATATTTTCATCATCCTCGGTCCTAAATGATGATGTTCTTGAATATCTTTGATCGGTAATGCAAAGATGGTTGATTTTCTTATGAATATCTTTGGCTAGTAGTAAAAAGATGAATAGGTGTTGAGGTGAACATGACCGGTGATTAATATCTTTGGCCTATATAGTGCAAAGATGAATATTTGATTCAAGATGTATATTGATTGATGTTACTGAGGATAAAATATTGATGATGAACTTTTAAATTCATAGATACTAGTAGATTTCATTCTACGAACGTAACTATTACATGAATTATTATTTTCCATTGCGAATATTGATGCGAAACTTGTTGTCTATTATATTTTATCAGATTTTTCCCTGTTGAGGACTAACGATAATTTGTTCTATGTTATCTTAGTCATAATATTCTTTACTGGGCTAGTTGAGCTCACCCTTTTCCTTGTTGTTCCATTTTTCTTCTCAGGAGGCGAGAATATAGCGAGTACGGGTCGGGGTGTGGAATGATGGTTCTAGAAAGTTGTCTTAGTAGTCCTCACTATTTTTGTAAAATAATGTATCAATAATTGTGATGAGGATTTAGTTGGGTATGGATATTGTCTAGATGACAATATTTGTATTTAAACTCACAGTATATATGTTGTCGTATTTTTTCACAACAAATGTATTAATAAAGTTGTAGTTGTTTCTGTACCATGTATTTGGCGACTCAGAATAGGTTGGATGGAATGGACCTATTTTGGGGGCGTCACATTACAGGTCAAGTCTGCTTTGGCGTTCTAACATTTTTCTATAAATAGAGTGCTAAGTTAGAATTGAAAATCACACCAGAAACATAAGTTTTCTCTCCCTAGATTATCGAGCATATTTTTGTGAGTATTTTGATACTTTGAGAGTTGCTATTCAGTGCAAGTTTCCTTCAACACTATATCCGAAATTTTAGCCGAGAGTACTATTCTTTTGAAGTAAGGGATGTTATTTCTTTCGTAGTGATATTATTTCTTTCAATATCATTATACCGGAATATTGGTATGAATTTTATTATGAAATTTTTACCTTTTCATGTCGGGGTTACTATTCACGAGTTACTATTCACGAGTTACTATTCATGAGTTACTATTCACGAGTACTATTCACAAAGTATGATGATTTTTCTTGTGAAATTCTTACCTTTTTGTGTCGGGGTTACTATTCACATATACGACACTATTCACGTATACGGCACTATTCACAAATACGACACTATTCACCGAAAGATGAAATTTTCTCCTTTTTGTTCAAGATGTCTATTATGGTTACTATATTTGATTGTATCCATGTTTTGATCTTTATTTTTGAATTCTGCTTCATATTTTGTTATTATGGAGTATTATTGAACTTGGATAAACTGTAATACGAATCCGTAATATTTGTTCTTTTGTCTCATTGGATTCGTTTTCTTTAAGATATTTTTCATCATCCTCAGTCCTTAATGATGATATTACTGAATATCTTTGGCTTGTAGTGCAAAGATGAATGATTAACTGATGAATATCTTTGGCCCGTAGTGCAAAGATGAACATGTGTTGAGATGAACATGACCGACTGGTGATACAAATGAATATCTTTGGCCTGTAGTGCAAAGATGAATATTTGATTCAAGATGTATATTGATTGTTGTTACAGGGATAACATATTGATGATGGACTTTTAAATCTTAGAAGATAGTAGAACTCATTGTGACGCCTCCAAAATAGGTATACATCACCCATTTTGAGTCGCCAGATAGCACACTATAAAAATCAAATACAAACTTTATTTATACAACTATTGAACTGTCATATAGAATACGACCACAGTTAACTGTGAGTTTTAATACAAATGTATGTAGCTCTTATGGTGACTCGACCACAACCTTACAATGGTACTTTACATAAAAGTATAGTCAAAAACTGTTTAAGGAATTAAAATCTTTGGGAAGTGCTCAATGAACCCTTCGTACATGGGAGGCCATGCGTCTAGGTTATGATAAATATCATATGTCCACATAATTATCCTTGGTTAACCCAATAGACCCCAAAGAAAAATGAGAAGATTACTATCATCTTCTTTCCAATGATGAGTCTTCTCTTGACATATAACTATCTCCACTGTCTCCAAGTGAAAATTATATTTCAAATAAACTCAAAGATCATATAGGTAGTGCTCGCAGATATACTCAGCAAGTGGATGTGCACAACACTGTCTTTTGATAACACGAGGATGTATGTCATTAGACATCTTGTATGATAGTGGCAAAACACCCTTCCAAAGTTGGGTTCACCTCACCCTATTTGGTTCACCAAAATTAAATATAAAATGACGTATACAATACGACACACTTATCTAAAGTTCTCAATAAAATTATTTCCATACTATTTAGGGAGAACCTCAACAGCTATAGACCACCGTTCTATTCCCCTGTTATCCCTGCTCGACCCAACTACACTCTTATTACCTGAAAGGAATTGTGAAGCAAAAAGGGTGAGCACAACTAGCCCAGTAAAGACTATCATGACTAAAGATAATTAAATTATCAATAGCTTTCATCAATAATAAATCAGAGATTTAGAACATATGGTAGATGATAAAACTTTTCAACCATAGTTGCAGCGGAACAAACAATCCATTAAAAGAGTCAAATAGACCATAAGGTCTATTATTTTCTCCATGTTAAAAGTCCACCAACAATGTTTTATCCCTGTAACGTCAATCAACAATTCCTGTCCACAATCATATGAATACTTCATAATCATAATTGTGATTCTAAATTCCTCTTCGCACCCAGGACGAAGATAATTTTCATCACCTATCTTCACTTGAAACATCAAAAATCATGGTTATATCAAATCATAATTTCTGCTCATAATCATACTAATAAATTCATCTTTGCACTACGGCCAAAGATATTCATTAACAATTCATCTTTGTACTACATGCCAAAGACATACAACTGTATTTTAAAAGAGTCAAGTAGAGCATGACATCTACTACCTTTTACAAATTAAAAGTTTATTATCAATATTTTATCGCTGAGACTCAGCTTAATAAATATTCCACATCACCGAATCACCCCTGCACTACGGCCAATGATATTCTTTATTATGACATCCATGAATTAATATTTCATTGCTGAGACTCAGCTCAATAATTAATCCATATCATCGAATCATCCTTGCACTACAGACCAATGATATTTGTTAATATCACGACCACGAATTTTTTATGCACTACAGGCCAAAGATAATCGTGTTTTCATCAACGGTCCTGATCATGCCATAAAATAACTCATCTTTGCACCCTTGGTAGAAGAGAATCCATAGCCATAATCATACCAAAACTATCCATCAATGCACTACAAAGCCAATGAGGATTGTTACCATATCATTGTAACATTACTGGCCATGATTATACTAGAATAATCCACGGTCATAATCATACATACCAAGTTCATCTATGCACTACATGCCACATATGACTTTCATCATAATATAAGCATGAGGATAATGACAATGATATAAAGAATCAATCAAATGAGATAAAGGATAAATATTAAACATTTATAATACAATTTATCCAAAGTTTAATAATAACCAAATGTTATTAATCACTTAATAATCTCATAATCTAATATTATTAATATTATAAGAATATTTTAATCATTTCTTAAACTTATAAATAATTTATTTCAATTGTTTACACTTTATCAAATAATGCATTTAATCATTCAAAAATGTCATACTCATAAGATTTCATCATCAATGATCAAATCCCTCATCAAAAATCTGCATATACCCTATATAGGATTCCCAAACCATAAAATCCTATTTTTCAATTTTATTACTTCACATAACATTTTTAATTCATTTACTCATAACTAGTCCATTTTCATGAAAAATACCAAATCAGTTCCAAAAATATTTCTTTTCTGGAATTTAGCAGAATATAGTCTCATATTAAACATATATTTTTCTCGGAATTTTTAAAATTCATTTACTATTTTTCACATGGCCAAAACCTCTGAATATTTAGACATTTATCATAAATTATACTTTTGTCCAAAAATTCAGAAATTTATAGGATATACTCCTGTTATATACATGTACTCCCAATAAAAATTTCACCAATTTTGGAGTTAACCACAAGGAGTTATAAGGGTTTACTTTTAAAATAGTCTTTTCCTATAAAATTCATAACTCCTAATCTATACGTCTAAAAATCGCCATTTTTGGACACAATTTAGAAAACTCATCAAATTATCATTTCAAATTTTTCCAGAATTTTTGATGATCAGAAAAATTACGAAACTGCCCCTGGCAGAAACCCCTTTTTAATGAAAATACTATTCATATAAATACGAAGGATCATTTACCATGCATGCGGTAATCCACATAGACAGGTTATTCCAACAGAATAATTAAGAATGGAATAACAGAAGAATTCACCATGCATGCGATAGATCGCACCGACAGGTTATTCCCAACAGAATAATAAATAATGGAACCAAGTCATGCGTAAACGCACAGGCAGGATATTCCAACAGAATAATAAAGAATGGAATAACAATAGAATTCACCATGCATGCGATAGATCCGACAGTGCAGCGAGTTATTCCAACGTAATAATAAATAATGGAACGAGTTATGCGGCTTACGCACGATGGATATTAAAGAGAATAATAAAGAATGGAATGACAATGAAATTCACCGTAAATGCGATAATCAAGCATGCATAAAAGTTATTCCACAGAATAATAAATAATGGAACCAGGTCATGCGTAAACGCACAAACAGGATATTTCGACGAGAATAGTAAAGGATGGAACGGTCGTGCGAAGCGCGCACGCATGACGAGGATATTAAACGCGAATAATAAAGAAACGGAATAATAGAAGAATTTCACCGTGTATGCGGTGCTTAGCATAAACAAAAGTTATTCAACATAATAATAAAGAATGGAATAATGAGAAGAATTTCACCAAGTATAGGGGTAGTCCAGCAGATACAAAGTTATTCCAACAAGAATAATAAAGAATGGAATAACAAAAATTCTCTTCATGAATATAAAAGAAATAATACCCCCTTACTTAAAGTACAACAAATAATATCCCTTACCTTTGAAAGAAGAGTATTCTGACTGGTAGGGCGAGGATATACTCGAAGAAAACTTGCACTACGCTCAAAGCTTTCTTAAACTCTAAAGAAATACGCTCAAGATTATAGAAGAAGAACTCTCTCTATAGTTTCTCTCTCTAGAGTTTCAGTGAATTCATAAGAAATAATGAAGGAATGAGCTTCTATTTATAGGAGAATGGACTGAATAGTAACTAATTCATGAACGGTCCAGATTGATTTACTTTTAATCGGACGGTCCATATTGATTTAATAAAATATTCTAATAAAACAAATTTTTTTAAATAAAATATAATATATTCTATTTATAATATAATATAATAAAATAAATAATTTTATAAAAGTATTCTGTTTAATATAAAAAGATTTTACTATGCAAAACACTATGCATAATAGAATATAATATATTCTATTTATAGTCTAATTAAACGAATAACTTTATAAAAGTATTCTGTTTTATATAAAAAGCTTTTCTGTTTTATTACATTAATAATACTAATAAAACAAAACTCATCATCATTATTATTCTTCACACTATTAATCGACTAGGTCGTTCCTAGGAAAGAGGGGGCTTTCCAATAAGAATTTCTCCCTATTGGCGCGCAATTAGGTGACCAAACCTCTCCTTGATAGAACTTCTAGACATCGTTAATATTTTAAATAATAATATTAATAACTTTGTTATCTCAATTATTGATTTAATAATATATAAAATATCGACAATAATTGAATCAAATAACGTGAGATACTATGCAACAATTACTATAGCAATAATTGAACAAAACTGAATGACTTCTCATGTCAGCATCAATAATCAATACCGTGTGCTACTATGCAACCACGCGTATTTCTGTACTTCTACCACCAATTATTTTATGACCACTTGCTTACTTTTAAAAAAAAAATTCACATATTACCCTTAACTTTAAACTTTTATCAATTTAACTATTTACCAAAATAGAAAAATTGAATACTTTTATTTCATAAAATTCGGGGTCTCACATTCATTCTCTACTTGACTCTTCTAATGGATTGTTGTTTCCGATGCAGTTGTTAATCTAAAACTTGTTGTCTATTATATTCTATCAGATTTTTCTCTGTTGAGGACTAATGATAATTTGTTGTATATTATCTTAGTCATAATATTTTTTATTGGGCTAGTTGAGCTTGCCCTTTTCCTGGTTGTTCCATTTTTCTTCTCAGGAGGTGAGAATTTAGCAGGGACTAGCCGGGGTATGGAGTGATGATTCAAGATAGCTATTTTAGTAGTTCTCACTATTTTGTAAAATAGTGTATTAATAAATATAATGAGGACTTATTTGGGTGTGGATATTGTCTAGAAGACAATATTTGTATTTAAACTCACACAATGTGTTGTTGTATTTTGCACGACAATTGTAATAATGAAGTTGTAGTTTTCTTTCTTTACCATGTATTTGGCGACTCAGAATGGGTGTTGTATACCTATTTTGGGGGCGTCACAGTATACTAGAAACACTGCCAAAGCGAATTGTATTAAAATTTATAAGATTGAGAAAGTGAAATTGAAACATGCATTTGAGAACATCCGCGATAGAATTTGTCTCACTTTCGATTTGTGGTCGTTTGATAATAGTGAGGGTTATATTATTTTAACCGCTCACTTTATTGATCATGATTGTGTGTTGCATAGTAGGATTATAAATTTCTGTCATTTCTCCCCACCACATACTGGTACTCTTTTATCAAAAAAAAATCATTAAGTTTTTGATGGGGATTTGAAAAAAAGATCTTTTCTCTCACTTTAGATAATGCAACAAACAACTACAACATGCAAAAATTTTTGAAGGCTCATTTGAGAGGAACCTTGCTTTGCAATGGTAGTTCTTTCTATGTTCAGTGTTCTACTCACATATTAAATCTCATTGTTCGAGATGGTTTGAAAATTGCAAGTGAACCTTTACGCAAAGTCAGAGAGAGTGTCAAATATATTAAGGGATCTGAAAGTAGATTATTAAAGTTTGTTACATATTGTGAACAATTGCATGTGTCTGTTGAATCGGGTTTGTGTTTGGATTGTGTGACTAGATGGAATTCTACATGGGAGATGCTTGATAGTGTTCTAAAATTTAAAGATGTATTCTTTTAATATGCCATGGTTAAATCATCTTACACAACTTGTCCATCAAATGATGAGTGGGAAATAGCACAAGCTATCACTATATTTTTGAAACCATTTTGGAAAATTATAGAACTTTTTTCGGGAACGAGTTATCCAACAACAAATCTGTATTTCTTATATGTGTTGAGGATAAAAGAACTTTTGATGTTTAATAAGTCTTGTGAGATTGAGGTAATTAGAAACATGGAAAATGAGATGTTGCTAAAGTTTAAAAAATATTAGAACGACTATGTTGTTATCTTGTCCATAGCTACTATTCTTGACCCAAGGTATAATGTGCAATTTGTCAAATTTAAATTGAAAAAAATTGAGACGAATGAGAATGTTATAAATAGAAAAGTGGAGAAAATTGTGGATGTTATGAAATCTTTTTTCATGGAATATGTAACGTGAAAATAATATGCATACAAGCCAATCATGTATGATGATTAAACATATACTTTGTAAACAATCTTATTCATTTATTAATAAAAGTATTTATTTACTAAAGGCATTAATTTATCTACATGGTGCTATTTTAATAATATGTGATAAACCCATAGTTTTAAGCAATTATTTTAGAATTATGATGAGATCATGCTAATGAGATCTAAATTCCTAGATAACTTAAAACTAAAATGTTCCCAATTAATGAATTACTAAAAAGGGGATTAATGAATCTAGATAGATTGGTACATACGTTGCTTGCTCATTGGATGAGAATGATTGATCTCATAATCATTTATGTGGAGACACTAAAGTAAGTATGTAGGTGCTTATTGGAGAATAAGTTCATTGAACGTGGCTCGCTAAGGAATACCTAATGAAGTTTTACTTGCCTGTTAATAGGAATTCTGTAGTGATAATAGTACTAGTGATCCTTAGACTTGAGATCATCATAGTATTTTGTATATAATAAGTTATACTTTGATATGTCCCTTAAGACCCTTAAGGTATATCAAAGGGTATGCTTGGGTGTAATAAGTTATATATGGAGATAATGAATGATCGATAAAGAATCTACCATTTCTAGTAAAAGAAGAGAGAGATATGTCCAATGTGATTCGATAAATGATAACACAGGATTCCTTGGCCAAGGTGGAATGAAATTAGAAAGGAGTTTTAAATTTGAATTTATTCGGAGTTGTGTATTTGGAAATCGAAATACATATAATTAAATAAAATAAGACTTGACAGTAATTCCACGTCTTATAGTTAATTGGGACATTGTATGGTGGAAGGATTGAATTGTACGGTAACTATTTACTCGAATGTTCTTTTATGATTAATGTTGAAATCTATATTATCTAGAAAGTCGTTGATCGCTAAGGAGGTTTATCCTTATTGTAGAATAAATGTTAATTATTTAAATAAAATAATAGTTTAATTTATTTATTTAAATAAGATTAGAATTGTTCTAATTGATTTATTCACAACCGGTTTAATATGGACAACCTAAAGGGTCACACTACAAAAAAGAAGAATAATTATTTAAGAAGTTAATGACATAATCGTAATAATAAGTTAAGTGTATTTAATTTAATCTATGGTGATAGAATAAATTAAATAGCTTAATATTTATTATTTAATATTTTGAAAATATTAAATATAAATTAATAAGAGGAGTCTTATTATTATTTTAATTCCTAAAGTAGTTTGAGAATTAATTTAATATTTGTACTCTCTAACATTCCTAATTAGATTAGGAGGCTAATTAATTAAAGGAGTTTAATTAATTATTCCTAATATAGATTATGAAGCCTAATTGATTAAAAGAGTTTTTAATTAATTAAATAAAACCCTATTCCTAATAAGGTTAGGAGGGTTGACTAATATCTATATGAGAAGAGTCTTATGTTAGATATCAGATAACGTGTTTTTCCAATTGTTGGGAGAGTACAGAGATTTCTATAGAGATAGAAACTAGGGTTTAGCCAGATACCCTTCTTCTTGACTTCTTCTTCTTTCTTGGTGGATCACCTCTAGAGGCCTAATGCTTGGGTGGCTAACGTTGATCAAAGGAAGTAATCAATCTCGAGTATTCAAGGAGATCATGAAGGAGACTATGAGTTGAACTTCTACCTGAGGAAGATCGAATATTCAAGGGTATGATTCTTATTCTCAATCTTCTTCTGTTAATTGATAATATAACACAGAGCATGATCATGGGTATGAGTTTGTATAAAATTTTAAATTCCCGTTTCTTCGCGCTTCCGCCTTATTTATGTGATTTGATTACGTAATTACGATATATACAAACCCTACAGTGGTATCAGAGCCAAACTTTGTGCTAATCGTCAATTTTATGATTGCATGTATGAATTGATATACGATTGAATTAAATTTTCTGGCCAGGAAAAATTTTCTAATTCTGCGATCGGAAGCGTAATTATGTGTCGTTACCAGATCCGATTTCTGGATGAGCAATAGCAAGAATGTGGCCGTGACATGGAAATCGATTTACGCCTTTAAAAAGAAATTTAACAGCTGCGACCCGATTCATTCTAAAGCATTTGCGCCCTTAAGTAGAATCTGAAAAACTTTTATTTTTCTTCAATCAAAATAAATGGTTTATTTAATTGATAAAAGGTTAAAATAAAGGAGTTTATTTTATCTGAAATATGATTTCAGATTGTTAAAAATTAAAAGAGTTTAATTTGGATTTGATTTTTGATTAAAATAAAAGAGTTTATTTTATTTCAAAACTAAAATTTAGCAAGAAATCTATAGGCGGATTAATAATGCAGGAGGTGGATGGAGAAGAGAAACATATGTATTACATTAGTTGGATAATCAGAGGACCGGAAACCAGGTATTCACAGGTGGAGAGGCATTGCCTAGCGTTGGTGTTCATTGTGCAGAAAATGCGACATTACTTTCTGGCACATGAAGTGAAGCTTGAAACAAGAACTGATCCGATCAGATATCTATTGACTAGGCCAGAATTAGTAGGAAGACTTACTGGATGGATGATAATCCTCTTAGAATATGACATCAAGTGTGTGACACCGAAGGAGATTAGATGTCAAGCCTTGGCAGCCTTGCTAGCTCAATTTTCGAATGGAGAGTATGAACCTTCCTATGAGGATATTCCAGGTGGAGAAGTGAAAGCAGTCGATTTAATAGACGAAGATCCAGAATGGTGGAGTTTGGCTTTCTACGGATCATCTGCAGAAGGTAAAGGCGGAGCAGGAGTGGTGCTGACCACCAAAGAAGGGAATGAAGTGACCTTGTCATACAAATTGGATTTCCCTTGCACGAACAATGAAGCAGAATATGAGGCATTTATATTGAGATTTTAGGGGCTCAAGAGTTGGGAGCCAAATATCTTAAAGTAAAGGGAGATTCAAATCTGATAGTACAACAAATAAGAGGCCAATTTGCAGTGAAGGAACCTATCTTGGCACTATATCGAACTGTAGCACAAAAAGTGATGGAGGCTTTCAGGAAGGTGGTGATTGAGTATGTGCCAAGAGGATAAAACAAACAACCTGATGCATTAACAACTGCAGCATCTAAAGTGTATATCCAAGGAGAAGACTTGGATGTGAAAGTTATGAAGAGAACCCTCCCAACCACGGTGCTAGACTTGTTCCCCAAATATATGACAGATTATTGGAGACATGACATTTCCTATCAGTTGCAAACCAAGGAGGGAACAATATCACCAGTGGAGCTTCAGAAATACAACATTACCAAGGGTGTCTTGTATCACAAAGAAGCAGATGGTGCATTAAAACGATGCTTGAGGAGGCAAGAAGCGAATATAGTCTTGTATCAGGTGCATAACAACAACTGCGGATTAGCAGATATTGGCATGCATCGTAGGCTGTAACGCTAAGGGTATTATTGGCCCGAAATGAAGAAGGAAGTAGATTCCCTACAATGCCAATGTATTTCGTGCCAAGAATACCCTGGGGAGGAGGAAGCACATTCATTAATGACATAGAGGATTGGCGAATCCCTTATGTGGAGTTTTTACAATGCGGCAATTTGCTTGCCAAAAAAGACACAATTATAATAAAGAGGAATTCACAACGATTCTTCTTGCAAAATGGAGAATTGTTTAGAAGAGGGTTCAATGGCAAGCCCTTACGGTGTTTGGAGTTAGGAGAGACCAAAGATTTGGTCTATTAAATGCACAAAGATGAACACCAAGGGGGAGCCAGGTTGTACAAATAGCTTATTGATCAAGGTTATTAGTGGCCAAAAATGAAAGAAGATTATTTAGGATTTGTCAAGAAGTGCCATATTTGCCAAATCCATGGGAACCTGATTCATGCTCCTACTGTGGAATTACGGACTATAATAACACCATGGCCTTTCCATACATGTGGAATGGATCTTATAGGTCCCATTCATCCAAATTCTAAAGGTAACATATGGATCTTGACCTCCACTAAGATGTACACAAAGTGTGTGGAAGCAATACCCTTGAAAAAGGCTACGGGACCGACAGTAGCAAACTTTATCAAGGAGCACATCATTTGTCCTTTCGGGATCCCAAAGATCATTTTATTAGATAATGGGAATCCCTTCATTAATAGGGAAATTGAGAATTTGATGGAAAGATACAAAGTGAAACACTATAAATCATCACCCTACTACCCAAAAAACAATGGATAAGCAGAGGCCACGAACAAAACCTTGATCAAAATTTTATTAAAAACCCTAGATGACCATCCGAAGACATGGGCGAAGCAATTACTAATAGCACTATGAGCATATCGAACTTCAAAAAGGAAGCCTACAGGCGATATCCTATACGTTTTGGTTTATGGTGAATAAGCCATCTTGCCCGCTATAATAGAAATCTATAAGACCCCAACTTTTTATAAATAAAATTAAATTTTCTCTAATTATTATTATTGTGAATAATAAGGTGTTAATTTGATATAATGTTTTGGTTATGGGTGAGATGTTCAAATTTTGCAAAATAAGCAAGTGGTTATAAAATATTCATTGTTGTCGGGGAATATTCGTTTGGTCGTGGAATATTCTTCTTTGTCGGGGGAATATTAAATGCGAATTACGCTGACCATTTTGGGCCCCATAACGGAAAATAGTTGGATGAAGGAAAGCGACAAGTATGTGTTTTTATAAATAACAATGTAGTTATTACAGAATTAACCTTTGTTGGATTACGGTGGTTAAAATACGATGTCTGGCGTTGTTACAAGATGGCGCGCAGTATTGCACGAAGATTTTGAATTATTGATCCTTAAGTAAGAAGGCACTACTCAATAATTGTTACGATGAATTCTATTATTCAATATTTTATTTTATTGATTCAATAATTCTTTGCGTTGATATTTTATATTAGTGTTGTTCAATAATTGTCTTTGCACAAAGTATTTCTATTATCAGACCAATAATTCATATTATTTGAATAATATTATTAGATAACATTATTGGCAATGTCTAGAAAGTTCATCGAGGAGAGGTTAGGTCATCTAATCATGCCGCGAAGAAGGAGAAATCCTTATTGGAGCCCCCCTCTTTCAGGAACTACTGGTTGTCATAAATGTGATTCTGTAATATTATTTATGAATAATTAATTATTGATTTATATGATAAGGAAATATTTATTTGATGTGGATACAAATAATAGATTTATTTATGTGGTTATAATTGAAGGAATTAATGCTGAGGTGTTTTATCAGTATTTTATCGGAAGGGAAGTATTAAAAATCATTCGTTTGTGGATTTTAGATATTTTCGGTCTGGAATTTGGAAAAACTTTCTTCTGCAAAGTTGTAGAGAATTCGATTTCAGACATAATGGATATAAAATTTGTATTTTTCTGATAACCGAGCTATTTTCTATGAATTGTTGAAGTTTCAAAAAATAAAATAATTTTTATTAAATTTATGGGGGAACCCACTTTTGGTTGGTGGAATACACACATGGGCTGCTGAATTCTTCCAACATGGCTGCTCAAAAAAATTCAAAGCATGCGTAGGAATGGTAATTAATAATAATATTATTTTATTATTTAGTCTCCTTTGGCGTTCTAATATTTTTCTATAAATAGCGGGCTAAGTTAGAATTGAAAATCACACCAGAAACAAGTTTTCTTTCTCTCTAGATTATCGAGCGTATTCTTGTGAGTATTTTGATACTTTGAGAGTTGCTATACGGTGCTATACGAGAGATCTCCCAGAACGGGTATTGCAAGATATTTCGTGTGGGATCAAATGCTATCTTAGGACCATTAAACTTGAAATGGGTAAAAAAATATAACACATGAGATGATCATAACACAAAAAGTTACTTTCAACTTCAAAACTAATCGAGGCACCTAACTATAAGTCCTCGGACCAGAAAAGTTATACTTTCAACTTCAAAAGTAATCGAGACATCTGACTTTAAGTCCTCGGGCACTACAAGTTACACTTTCAACTTTAAAAGTGATTGAGGCACCTGAGTATAAGCCATCAACCCCGAAAAAGTTACACGTTTTCTCTAAAAGTGACGAACGTTATGCTTTCTCTGACAAAAGCAAGAAAGTTACACTTTCAACTTTAAAAGTGGCGAACGTTATGCTTCCTTCGACAAAAGTAAGATTTATTATTTGAAACGTTATGCTTTTCATTAAAAGCAATCTTTTTATCAATAAATTGTCAAACTTTCACTTATGTTTGAATATTTTTTCCGATCTCTTTAAAAAAAAGTATAGATGGAAGTGTTAGTTTGAATAAAATCGAAAAAAAAACATATTTTTTCTTGGAAGGATTCATGTTTGCTGTTTTATGAGGCTTATTGTTTTCTTGGAGTGTGACGCCCCCAAAATAGGTATACATCACCCATTATGAGTCGTCAAATACATGTTACAGAATACAAATACAAACTTATATATACAACACGAGCTGTGAGTTTTAATACAAATATTGTCTTCTAGACAGTATTCAAACTCAAAATAAGTCCTCATTACATTTATTATCACACTATTTCACAGAATAGTGAGGACTACTAATGCAAACATCTGGACCGTCACTCCGTTCTCCGACTAGTCCCAGCTATATTCTCATTTCCTGAAGAGAACAATGAAAGCAAAGGGTGAGCTCAACTAGCCCAGTAAGAAATATTATGACTAAGATAATGCATTATAAATTATTGTTAGCCTTCAATAGTGTTAAACTGATAAAATATAATAAACATCAAGTTTAACTACAGCGGAACAAGCAATCCAATAGAAGAGTCAAGTAGAGTATGATATATACTATCTTCTATGACTTTAAAAATTTATCATCAATTTTATCGTTGAGGCTCAGCTTAATAAATAATCCACATCATCGAATCATCCCAGCACTACGGCCAAGGATATTCATTAATATCACGACCACGAATTATCCATGCACTACGAGCCAAGGATATTCGTGTTTTCATCAATGGTCATAATCATGCCAACAACTGTCCATCAAATCACTACGGGCCAATGAGGACTTTTACCACATCATTTATAACATTACGATCATGATTATACCGAATAATCCCTGGTCATAATCATACCAAGTCCATCTATGCACTATGGGCCACAGATGACTTTCATCATAATATAAGCATGATGATGATGACAATGATATCAAAATTCAATTAAAAGAAAGCAAATGATAGTTTTTTAAAGATTTAGAATTTAATTTATCCAGAATTCAATAATGACCAAATTGTCAACATGATACTACTTTGTGGAGTAAAATTCATGAATAATATTGTATCAAAAATGATTTGGATCGAAAAGAAATCAATTTTTGTCATAAATAGTTCCCCGGGTGAATAGTACCCAAGTGAACAATATCCCATGAATAGTAATTTGGGAATAGTACCCCGTGAATAGTACTCCGACATGAAAAAGTTAAAACTTATCAAAAATATTCAGAATAATATTTCCATGAAAAGATACTGGACGAAATGCAAATTTTAAGGATATTCTACTAATTTCATGGAGTATAGAAGCCAAAATTTTAATAAAATGAGTGTAGAATTCGAAATCTAAAACGATATAATATTACTTACATACTACAGAGTATGGAAGAAAATATTATTTCATACGAATACTGAACAAAAATAATATCCCTTACCATAAAAAGAAGAGTATTCCAACTGGTATAACGGAGATATTCTTGAAGAAAATTTGAACTATTTTCTACGCTCAAAGCTTTCTTAAACTCTAAAGAAATACGGTCAATATTACAGAAGAAGAATTCTCTGATTCTGGTTTGATTTTTAATTCTAACTAAGCATCCTATTTATAGGAGAATGAAAGGATACTATTTGAATTTAGAAAATCACATGTGCACAGTGGGGGGATTCATGGACGCAATGAAAATTCGGCAAAAAATTTGATTTTCACTATGCAGTCACTATGCAAATACTATACAGGCACTATGCAAATACTCTGCATAATAAAATATAATATATTCTATTTTTCATAAAAAACAAAACTTATTATATAATATATATATAAATTGCAACATCCGTGACTTTCATCAGACTCCCCCCTCCCACATTCATTTTCAACACATGGGCCCCACAGTGGCCCCCCCCCACACACATATATATATATATATATATATATATATACTAAATAACTTTCTACCGATTATTTTAAAAAATGGGTAAATGAAGGGTCTATTAAATAAGTAAAATTTACAACAAATACTTCATAAAAATTGCCTCAATATTTTTAACAATATTTATTCATCATTATTATAACTCGCAATATTAACAACCAGATCGTTCCCAGGAAAGAGGGGGCTTTTCGATAAGGATTTCTCCCTATTGGCGCGCAATTAGGTGACCAAACCCCTTTCCTTAACAGAACTTTCTAGACATTATTAATTATGCAGATAATAATATGAATAACTTGTCATCTCAATTATTAATTTAATAATATAAAATATTATAACAATAATTGAATCAAATAGTAGCAACAGTTACTGTAGTAATAATTGAGTATAATTGAGTGACTTCTCACGTAAGCATCAATAATCAATACCGTGTGCTACTATGTAACCACACGTATTATTATACTTTTATCACCTGGTATTTCAACAGTTAACGGTAAAACTTCCACCGTTATTTTCATAAAAGATATTTCTATCGTTTTCTAACTCCGACAATAATTCTGTTGTGGGGTCCACCAATGATTGTGTCGTCGTACGAATATTCCCTGTTAAAACGAATATTCTCCGACCAATCGAATATTTTATAACAACTTGCTTACTTTGCAAAATTTATAAATATTACCCACAACTATAACATTATAACAAATTTACACCTTAATATTCAAAAATGATATTTATAGAAAAAATCGTCTTTATTCATAAAAGTTGGGGTCTTACAACCTCCCCTTCTTATGAAATTTTGCCCTCGAAATTAGGGTACGTACCTGATATGTCGAAGAGGTGAGGATACCTTGATTTCATATTAGATTCTAACTCCCAAGTCATTTTTTCAGCATCATGGTTTCTCCATAAAAGTTTGACTTGAGGTATAACCTTGGAGCGTAGAATATGTTCCTTCTTATTTAAGGTTTTAACAGGTACCTCTTCATAAGTTAAATCTTCCGCTATTTTGTCCGGTTCTAACTCAATAATATGGTTCGGGTCTTCCACATATTTACGTAACATAGATATGTGAAAAACGTTATGAACACGAGACATACTTGGCAGTAAAACGAGTCTATAGGCCATAGTTCCTACTCGGTCAAGGATTTCAAATGGGCCAATGAATCGAGGACTGAGCTTTCCTCTCTTTCCAAATCTCGTAACTCTCTTCCATGGAGAAACATGTAACAACACATGTTCTCCAACATTGAATTCCACGTCTTTTTGATGAGGATCAACATAACTCTTTTGTCGATCTTGTGAGGTTTTTATACGTTGCTGGATCATTTGAATCTTTTCTGTTGTCATGCGTACCAATTTCGGTCCCAACAACGTTGCTTCACCCACCTCGTCCCAACATACTGGAGAATGACACTTTCTTCCATTCAACGCCTCAAATGGAGCCATGTCGATACTTACTTGATAACTGTTGTTGTAGGAGAATTCCACTAATGGCAAGAACTTATCCCAACTTCCCTTAAAGTCAAGGACACAGAGTCTTAATAAATCTTCAAGAGTTTGAATAGTCCTCTCCGACTGCCCGTCCGTTTGAGGATGATATGCCGAACTAAATCGTAAATTCGTGCCCATAGTTTTTTCCAAACTAACACAAAACCGTGAAGTGAATCTTGGGTCTTGATCAGAAACTATGGATACTGGCATACTATGCAGTCTTATAATCTCATTTATGTATATACGAGTAAGACGTTCAAGTGTATAAGTTTCTCGTATAGGTAAGAAATGAGCAGGCTTGGTCAATCTATCAACAATGACCCAAATCGCATCTATGCCTTGCGAAACCTTGGGAAGACCAGTAACGAAATCCATAGTAATGTGCTCCCACTTCCATTCTGGAATTTCAAGTGGTTGCAATGGACCTTTTGGCACTTGATGCTCTGCCTTGACTCATTGACAAGTTAGACACCTTGAGATAAACTCCGCTATCTCTCTCTTCATATTGCTCCACCAAAATGTATGTCAAAGATCACGATACATTTTGGTACTCCCAGGATGGATTGTAAACGGTAAGTTGTGCGCCTCCATCATGATTTTATACTTTAAATCACGGTCGTTAGGAACAAAAAGTCTGGAGTTGACTCTAAGTATTCATTCTTCATCGATTTTTGCTTCCGGGATAGCACCTTCTTGCACTTTTTTCTTCATACACATCAGCTCCAGGTCTGTAGCTTGAGCAACTTTAACTTTATCGATTAAAGTTAGTTCTAATCGTATATTTTCCATCATCACGTGGGTCCCTGGAGTCTTTAAATCTATCTCCATCCATTGTAAGTCATACAAAATGGGCCTTTGCGTTGACAATATATCACTCGTACCAGCATATGATCTTCTACTTAATGCGTCAGGTACTAAGTTCGCTTTTCCAGGATAGTATTGAATGGTATGGCCATAATCTTTCGACAACTCGAGTCAGCGTCTTTGGCGCATGTTACGTTCATTTTGGGTGAAAAAAATATTTGAGGGTTTTTGTATCGGGTTCAAGGTCGATACAACATTTGGTTTCACGCTCTGGGGGTAGGCCAGAAAGTTCTTCAGGGAATACTTCAGGAAATTTATTAACAATAAGAATATCATTCAAATCTGACATATTTTTATTTAAATCTGTAACATGAGCTAAGAAAGCTTGACATCCGTTTTTCAATAAATGAATAGTTTTATGGCTTGATATGACAGTGATTGACTTTAGTGGTTTGGTTTCTTGAATTATCATAATAGGTTGGTTAGGAATATGAAAGCTAACAACCTTACGAAAATAATCAATTTTTGCATGATGAGTAGTTAACCAATCAATCCCTAAAATCACATCAAATGCAAGTATTTTTAAGGAAATAAGATCGACAGGTAATGTGAGGGTACCGATTTGAACCAAATAAGACTTATAAACAATGGATGTAATGAAGGTTTCTCCCAACGGAGTTTCAATAGATAAGTCAAAGTTTAATTTCTCCTGAGTTAAATTTAAATGTTGAATGCAAGTAGGAGAAATAAAAGAATGGGTAGAACCGGTATCAAATAAAGTATAGATTTCGGTGGAGTTTATGATTAGCTTACCCGTGATAAATTCGTTCGGGTTCCTCACTTTTTGGGAAGTCAAGACAAACGCTCTCCCTTGAACTACTCGGCTTTGACTTGTCTGGGGCAGCATTTGGTGTCATCATTACTGTAAGACCCCAATTTTTTATAAATAAAATCGAATTTCCTCTAATTATTATTTTTGATTACTAAGGTGATAATTGATATAATACTTTGGTTATGGGTGAAATGTGCAAAATTTTCAAAATAAGCAAGTGGTTATAAAATATTCATTTGTTGTCGGGGAATATTCGTTTGGTCGTGGAATATTCTTCCGTTTGGGAATATTATTATTTGCGACAATGTGACCATTTGTGGGCCCTATAACGAGAAAAGGTTGGATGCAGGAAAACGACAAGTATGTGTTTTTATAAATAACGGCGTAGTTGTTACCGTTAACACTGTTGGATTACCTGGTGGTTAAAATACGATGTCTGGCGTTGTTGCACAAGAAGACACCAGATTGCCTGAGATTTTGAATTATTGATCCTTACGTAAGAAGGCACTACTCAATAATTGTTACAGTAATTACTGTTCAATATTTTATTTTGTTGTTTCAATAATTGCTGCGTTAATATTTTATATTATTGTTGTTCAATAATTGTCACTGCACAGTATTTCCATTATCAAATCAATAATTCATATTATTTGAATAATATTATTAGATAACATTATTTGCAATGTCTAGAAAGTTCTGTCAAGGAGAGTTTAGGTCATCTAATTGCGCGCCAGTAAGGAGAAATCCTTATTGGAAAGCCCCCTCTTTCCTGGGAACTGGCTGGTTGTCATTATTGTGATTCTGTAATATTATTTGTGAATAATTAATTATTGATTTATATGATAAGAAAATATTTATTTGATGTGGATTTAAATGATGGATTTATTTATGTGGTTATAATTGAAGGAATTACTGTTGAAGTGTTTTATCAGTATTTTGTCGGATTGGAGGTATTAATAGATCAAATCGGTGTTCTTAAAGCTCTATTGCGTGAGTTATAATTTTGATCTGACCGTTGGATCGTTGTGATTTTTGGATATGTTATACATATATAAGTTGAGTATATATCCACAAATTTTGAACCATTAAAAATTAACCCATGATTTGTTATGAATTTTAAAAGGTGTCAAAACGGTGTTTAAAATCATCTGTTTGTGGATTTCGGATATTTTCGGTCTGGAATTTGGAAAAACTTTCTTCTGCAAAGTTGTAGAGAATTCGATTTCATATGGAATGGACATAAAATTCATATTTTTCTGATAAACGGACTATTTTCTATGAATTATTGAAGTTTCGAAAAATAAAATAAATTTTATTAAATTATTGGGTGGGACCCAATTTTGTTTTATTAAACATGTGGGCTGATTTTTATTCAAAGTTGGCATGTTGATGGCTGGCATGCTAGAGGCTGCTAAGTTTTCAAGAGAGGTGGCGTAGAGAGAAAAATAAATAAATTAATATTTTATTAATTTAGTCTCCTTTGGCGTTCTAGCATTTTCCTATAAATAGGTGCTTATGTTAGAATTGAAAATCACACCAGAAACATAAGTTTTCTCTCTCAATATTGTTGAGCATATTTTTGTGACTACTTAGATACTTTGAGAGTTCTTTATTCAAAGGCAAGATTCCTTGGTTTTACATTAAACGTAAATATCGCTTCTTTTGAGGTAAAGTGGATTTTAAGAGTTGTTATGTTTTTCATGTTTCGTAACTTTTCAGACCTTCAAAATTCTGAAAAATTTAAAATGATAATTTGATGAGTTTTGTTGATTGTGTCCAAAATGGAGATTTTTGGATGTACTGATTAAGAGTTATGAATTTTATAAGAAAAGACTATTTTAAAAGAAAACCCTTATAACTCCTTGTGGTTAACTCCAAAATTGGTGAAATATTTATTGGGAGTACATATATATAATGAGAGTATACTCTATAAATTTGAAATTTTTGGACAAAAGTACAATTTATGATAAATATCTAAATATTCAAATGATTTTGGCCATATGAAAAATAGTAAATGAATTTTTAAAATTTCAGAAAATATATGTTCAATATGAGACTATATTGTGCTAAATCTTTAAAAGAAATATTTTTGAAGCTGATTTGGTATTTTTCATGAAAATATTCTATTTATGAGTAAATGAATTAAATATGTTATGTGAATGAAGAAAATTGGAAAATATAATTTTATGGCTTGAAAATCATATATGAGGTATATCTGATTTTGATGATGAGGTTTTGGTTATTGGTGATGAAATCTTATGAGTTTGGCATTTTATGATGATTAAATGCATTAATTAGTAAAGTGTAAAAATTTAATTAAATTATTTATAAGTTTTAGAAATTATTAAATATTGTTGTAATATTAAGAATATTAAGATTTTGATATTATTAAGTGATTTATAACATTTGGATTAAGGCGTTATAAATATTGATATGGATTTTATTGTGAAGCTTTATCTTTTTGTGTTGGGGTTACTATTCACGAATACGACACTATTCACCGAAAAATAAAATTTTTCTTTTTGTTCAAGATGTCTATTATGGTTACTATCTTTGATTGAATCCATATTTTGATAATATTGTTTTTATTATCATATATAACATTTTTATAATCCTGGTGAAGAAATTTCTCTTTGACTTGAGTGTAAAGATGGGTAGATTATTGGTATGATCGTGACTATGTGTTCTCTTTGGCCAGTAGTACAAAGTTGAATCATTGACTGGTATGATCATGACCATTGAATTTACAATTGAATATTTTTAGCTTAAGTGCAAAGGTGAATTGATCAACATGATTATAATTATGGTTTGTATAAATTCTGAAATGATTATGTATTTATTTGAGATATAAATATCTTTGGCCTGTAGTGCAAAGATGATATGTTGTTGAATATTTTTGGCCTGTAATGCAAAGATGACATGTTGTTGAATATCTTTGGCCTGTAGTGCAAAGATGATCTGTTGTTGAATATCTTTGGCCTATAATGCAAAGATGACATGTTGTTGAATATCTTTGGCCCGTAGTGCAAAGATGAACTGTTGATAAATATCTTTGGCCCGTAGTGCAAAGATGAATTTATTAGTATGATTATGAACATGAACTGTGATTTGGTATAACCATGATCTTTGATGTTTCAGGTAAAGATAGGTGATGAAAATTATCTTCGTCTTGGATGAGAAGAGTAACTAGAATCACAATTATGATTATGAGTTATTCATATGGTTGTGGAAAGGAACTGTTGATTGACGTTACAGGGATAAAACATTGTTGGTGGACTTTTAACGTGGAGAAGATAATAGACTTTATAGTCTATTTGACTCTTCTAATGGATTGCTCATTCCGCTGTAATTATGGTTGAAAAGTTTTATCATCTACCATATGTTCTAAATCTCTAATTTATTCTTGATGAAGGCTATTGATAATTTAATTATCTTTAGTCATGATAATATTTACTGAGCTAGTTGTACTCACCCTTTTGTTCCACAATTCCTTTCAGGTACTAAGAGTGTAGCTTGGTCGAGCGGGGATAACAGGGGAATAGAATGGTGGTCTATAGCTGTTGAGGTTCTCCCTAAATAGTATGGAAATAATTTTATTGAGAACTTTAGATAAGTGTGTCGTATTATATACGTCATTTGATATTTAATTTTGGTGAACCGAATAGGGTGAGGTGAACCCAACTTTGGAAGGATGTTTTGCCACTATCATACAAGATGTCTGATGACATACAACCTCGTGTTATCATAAGACGAGTTGTGCACATCCACTTCTTTGAGTATATCTACGAAAGCACTACCTATATGATCTGGAGTTTATTTGAAATGTAATTCTCACTTGGAGACAACGGAGATAATTATATGTCAAGAGAAGACTCACCTTTGGAAAGAACATGATAGTAATCTTTCGTTTTTCTTTTTGGGGTCTATTAGGTCAACCAAGGATAATTTTGTGGGCATATGATATCTATTATAACCTGACGCATGGCCTCCCATGTACGAAGGTTTTCTGGAGCACTTTCCAAAGATTTTAATTTCTAAAACATTTACTGACTGTACCTTTATGTAAGGTGCCATTGTGACGTGCTATCTAAGGTTGGGACATGAGTCACAGTTGGTATATATATTTGTATCCAAACTCACATCAATTGTGTTGTTGTATTTTGCACGACAATTGTTGTAATAAAGTTGTAGTTGTTTTCTGTAACATGTATTTGGCGACTCAGAATCGGTGGGGTGCGGTATACCTATTTTTGGGTCGTCACAGTTGGTATCAGAGCTTAGGGATATGATCTCTGGCAGAGATCGGGGAATAGAACTAGGAGGGGAGAGATGAGTAAATCCTTCGCTACTGTGTCCTACCTAAGCTTATTTATGTTGGTCAGTCATAATATCGAGATATTATGTGATATGTTAATTTGTTCAATTAACCCTTGTTTTGAAGCTGTATTCTAGAATGATATCTGAATTACAGGAGATGAGCAATGGAGAAATTATGAGGACAGGAAAGATGGAATCTGAAATGAAAGCAATGTATTCTCAACTCTTTGAAACACCAGGTACGTACGTCAATTTCGAGGACGAAATTTCATAAGGAGGGGGTTGTAAGACCCCAACTTTTTATAAATAAAATCGAATTTCCTCTAATTATTATTTTTGATTACTAAGGTGATAATTGATGTAATGCTTTGGTTATGGGTGAAATGTGCAAATTTTTCAAAATAAGCAAGTGGTTATAAAATATTCATTTGTTGTCGGGGAATATTCTTGCTGTCGGGGAATATTCGTACGACGGTGCAGCCATTTGTGGGCCCCATAACGAAAAAAGGTTGGATGAAAGAAAACGACAAGTATGTGTTTTTATAAATAACGGCGTAGTTATTACCAATTAACACCGTTGGATTACACGGTGGTTAAAATACGATGTACGCGTTGTCAGCATAAAGAAAGACACCAGATTGCGCAAGATTTTGAATTATTGATCCTTACGTAAGAAGGCACTACTCAATAATTGTTACAATAATTCTTTATTCAATATTTTATTTTGTTGTTTCAATAATTCTTTGCGTTGATATTTTATATTATTGTTGTTCAATAATTGTCATCGCACAAGATATTTCCATTATCGGATCAATAATTCATATTATTTGAATAATATTATTAGATAACATTATTGGCAATGTCTAGAAAGTTACATCAAGGAGAGGTTAGGTCATCTAATTAATTGCCCCGAAGGAGAAATCCTTATTGGAAAGCCCTCTATCTTGGGAACAAATGTGGTTGTCATTATTGTGATTCTGTAATATTATTTGTGAATAATTAATTATTGATTTATATGATAAGAAAATATTTATTTAATGTGGATTTAAATGATGGATTTATTTATGTGGTTATAATTGAAGGAATTACTGTTGAAGTGTTTTATCAGTATTTTGTCGGATTGGAGGTATTAATAGATCAAATCGGTGTTCTTAAAGCTCTATTGCGTGAGTTATAATTTTGATCTGACCGTTGAATCGTTGTGATTTTTGGATATGTTATACATATATAAGTTGAGTATATATCCACAAATTTTGAACCGTTAAAAATTAACGCATGATTTGTTATGAATTTTAAAAGGTGTTAAAACGGTGTTTAAAATCATCTGTTTGTGGATTTCGGATATTTTCGGTCTGGAATTTGGAAAAACTTTCTTCTGAAAAGTTGTAGAGAATTCGATTTCATGTGGAATGGACATAAAATTCATATTTTTCTGATAAACGGACTATTTTCTATGAATTATTGAAGTTTCGAAAAATAAAATAAATTTTATTAAATTATTGGGTGGGACCCAATTTTGTTTTATTAAACATGTGGGCTGATTTTTATTCAAAGTTGGCATGTTGATGGCTGGCATGCTAGAGGCTGCTAAGTTTTCAAGAGAGGTGGCGTAGAGAGAAAAATAAATAAATTAATATTTTATTAATTTAGTCTCCTTTCATGCTTCTAAAGATTTTCTATAAATAGGTGCTTATGTTAGAATTGAAAATCACACCAGAAACATAAGTTTTCTCTCTCAATATTGTTGAGCATATTTTTGTGACTACTTAGATACTTTGAGAGTTGCTATTCAGTGCAAGATTCCTTCGGTTTTACATTCCGGTCAGAAATACTGCTCTTTTGAGGTAAGGGATTTTAAGAGTTGTTATGTTTTTCATGTTTCGTAACTTTTCAGACCTTCAAAAATTCTGAAAAAATTTAAAATGATAATTTGATGAGTTTTGTTGATTGTGTCCAAAAATGGAGATTTTTGGATGTACAGATTAAGAGTTATGAATTTTATAAGAAAAGACTATTTTAAAAGAAAACCCTTATAACTCCTTGTGGTTAACTCCAAAATTGGTGAAATATTTATTGGGAGTACATATATATAACAGGAGTATACTCTATAAATTTCGAAATTTTTGGACAAAAGTACAATTTATGATAAATATCTAAATATTCAGCGATTTTGGCCATATGAAAAATAGTAAATGAATTTTTAAAATTCTGAGAAAAATATATGTTCAATATGAGACTATATTGTGCTAAATCTCAGAAAAGAAATATTTTTGAAGCAGATTTGGTATTTTTCATGAAAATATTCTATTTATGAGTAAATGAATTAAATATGTTATGTGAATGAAGAAAATTGGAAAATATAATTTTATGGCTTGAAAATCATATATGAGGTATATACAGATTTTTGATGAGGGTTTTGGTTATTGGTGATGAAATCTTATGAGTTTGGCATTTTATGATGATTAAATGCATTAATTAGTAAAGTGTAAAAATTTAATTAAATTATTTATAAGTTTTAGAAATTATTAAATATTGTTGTAATATTAAGAATATTAAGATTTTGATATTATTAAGTGATTTATAACATTTGGATTAAGGCGTTATAAATATTGATATGGATTTTATTGTGAAGCTTTATCTTTTTGTGTTGGGGTTACTATTCACGAATACGACACTATTCACCGAAAAATAAAATTTTTCTTTTTGTTCAAGATGTCTATTATGGTTACTATCTTTGATTGAATCCATATTTTGATAATATTGTTTTTATTATCATATATAACATTTTTATAATCCTGGTGAAGAAATTTCTCTTTGACTTGAGTGTAAAGATGGGTAGATTATTGGTATGATCGTGACGTGTTATCTAAGGTTGGGACATGAGTCACAGTTGGTATATATTTGTATCCAAACTCACAGCAATTGTGTTGTTGTATTTTGCACGACAATTGTTGTAATAAAGTTGTAGTTGTTTTCTGTACCATGTATTTGGCGACTCAGAATCGGTGGGGTGCGGTATACTTATTTTTGGGTCATCACAATTACCGTTGGAATTTACTTTTTTATAGGGCATATTCCACCCTCAACTGCTTCGTCGTACTCCTGATCTATTATCTGAATCATCAATCTTCGATCCATATCAAATTGAGGTTGACCGCTCTGTACAGGTTAATTCAAAACTCGATGCTGGGTTCTCCCAATTGCTGTCCAAAAAGAGAAATATATATCATTTATTTTAGCCTTTTTTGATCGGACGTCTCTTTCTACAATATCAACGCGTCATGCGACTTTTACCCATGCATCCTCCATTCTAACTCGTTCAGTTGTTTCTTCTTTCAGCTGATCCTTGACATTTGAATTCTCAGATTCCAGCTTTATTATCTTACACTTTGCCAAAGAGTGCTTCTGTTCAAGCATCACATATTGGGTAACACAATTTTGAATTATTGCATCCTTTTGCTCCACGACCGCCTGCCGTTCTTCAGCCTGCTCTTCTAACTCACGAATACGATCTTGCAGTTCTACATTTCGATTAAAAAATTCTTCTAATAAATTCTCCTCGTGTTCTCTTCTTCTTCCTCACTCTCATTTGCTACTCTCTGACTAAAATTTCTAAGGTGCAACTATTAATTCTTCACTCACCACATGGATATCTCTAATTTCTTCTTCACCTGACATCCTATAATCAAATTTAATAACTTAATTAGTACTCCCCAATAAAATATTATACTCCAATATTTATCTTTTAAATTAATCTCCTCGATTCGTCACTCAAAACTCTATATGAGTTCATCTCTTGATTTTCAGATGTCATTTTTAAATACTGTCACAAAACAAGGGTTAATTGACATGCAACATATTATCCCTATATTATGACCGACCAATTAAATAACAAATAAACTTAGGTAGGTCATACTAGCGAAGGAATTACCCGTCTCTCCCCTCTTAGTTCTAGTCTCAAATGTCAGCCAGAGATCATATCCCTAAACTTTGATACCAACTGTGACGCCCCCAAAATAGGTATACATCACTCATTCTGAGTTGCCAAATACATGGTACATAATACAAATACAAACTTAAATATACAACACGAGTTGTGAGTTTTAATACAAACATTATCTTCTAGACAGTATTCAAACTCAAAATAAGACCTCAGTACATTTATTATCATACTATTTCATAGAATAGTGAGGACTACTGATGCAAACATCTGGACCGTCACTCCGTTCCCCGACTAGTCCAAGCTATATTCTCATTTTCTGAAGAGAACAATGAAAACAAATGGTGAACTCTACTAGCCCAGTAAAAAATATTATGACTAAGATAATGCAGAATAAATTATCGTTAGCCTTCAACAGTATTAAACTGATAAAATATAATAAACATCAAGTTTAACTACAGCGGAACAAGCAATCCAATAGAAGAGTCAAGTAGAGCATAATATCTACTATCTTATATGATTTTAAAAGTTTATCATTAATTTTATCGCTGAGACTCAGCTTAATAAATAATCCACATCATCGAATCATCCCTGCACTACGGCCAAGAATATTCATGTGAGACCCCAGATTTTATGAATAAAGATTTAATTTTCTCGAAATATTTTTTTTTTAAAATTACGGTGTGGATTTGATATAATGTTATAGTTGTGGGTAATATTTATAAATTTTGAAAAGTATGCAAGTTGTTGTATAATATTAGATTGGTCGGGGAATATTCTTTTTGTCGGGGAATATCCGTACGACGGTACAATCATTTGTGGACCCCACAACGGAATTATTGTCGAATTGAGAAAATGACAAAAAATATTTTATGAAAATATCGACGGAAGTTTTACCGTTTAAACTGTTGAACTACCCGGTAGTAAAAGTACAGTAATACGCGTGGTTGCATAGTAGCACACTGTATTGATTATTGATGCTTACGTGAGAAGTCACTCAATTATACTCAATTATTGCTACAGTAATTGTTGCATCATATCTCTCATATTATTGATTCATTTATTGTCATAGTATTATCTGCATAATATGTTATGTTATTAAATCAATAATTGAGATGACAAAATTATTAATATTATTAAATTGCAATATTGACAATGTCTAGAAGTTCTGTCAAGGAGAGGTTAGGTAATTGTGCGCCAGTGAGGAGAAAAATCTCACCTAGGAAGGCCCCTCTTTCACAGGAACGACACAGGTTGTTAAATATTGTGAGTTATGATATTAATGATGAATAAGTTGTGTTGATTAAAGATGATATTGATAGTTTCATTGTGTTGGGATTATTAGCGTTAGTGGAAAGCGACATTTATTCCGATGATAATTGATGTCAGGAGGTTATATTGACCACTCAGGTATTCGGGGCACTTTTCGTGCCAGAGTACTATTCACGGGTTACTATTCACCCAGTTACTATTCACTCTAGTATTGTTCACTCGAGTATTCAGGGCACTTTTTGTGCCAGAGTACTATTCACGAGTTACTATTCACCCAATTACTATTCACTCTAGTATTATTCAATCGGGTAATTAACCGGATAAATGAGCATTTAATTGCTATTAATTCACATGATTATAACTATTTGTTCACATGTTGGTACTATTGATTAACATTCTGGTACTATTAGGGGAGTTGGTGCAAGATTGGTAGTACTTGCATGACTAAGTTAAAACTGGAGGTATAGATGGAGGTACTATACTGTAATTAATTTTTTCACATGTTTAGAACTATTGAGTCACATGATTTACTATTGATTCACATGATTTACTATTAGGGGAGGTGGTGCAAGTTTGATAATACTTGAATGACTAAATTAAAAATGAAGGAAAAGAGGAAGGTTTTATACTGTAATAATCTGAGACCCAAAATGTGCAATTATCAAAACTATATTTTCTTATAAATAGAAGCTCATTCTTCTTCATTTCTCACCAATTCACCAAAGCTATAGAGCAATTATTATAGAGAAATTATAGAGAGAAAGAAGAAGAGAAGTCTACTACCTCACTACTCCAATATTCAATCTTCTTTTGAGGTAAGGGGTATTATTCTTTTGTATTCATGAAGAGAGTTATTTTCTTTCAATACTCGTTATTCCATTCTTTATTATTATGTTGAAATAACCTGTCTATGCGAAGTACCGCATGCATGGTGAAATTCTTCTGTTATTCCATTCCTTATTATTATGTTGGAATAACCTGTCTATGCGAAGTACCGCATACATGGAAAAATCTTCTATTATTCCATTCTTTAATATTCTGTCAAAATATTCTGTCTGTGCGTTTTACGCATGACCTGGTTCCATTATTTATTATTCTGTTGGAATATCCTATCTGTGCTTTACGTATGACCTGGTTCCATTATTTATTATTCTGTTAGAATATCCTGTCTGTGCTTTATGCATGACTTGGCTCTATTATTTATTATTACATTGGAATATCACATGCGCGCTTTTACGTATGACTGGTTCCATTATTTATTATTCATTAGAATAACTCAGATAATACGGATTACCATACACTTGGTGAATTCTGTTGTTATTCAATTCTTTATTATACTCAGTTGGTTAAAGTTTTGGCTTTTATACTCCATGAAATTAGTGGAATATCCTTGATATTTGCGCTTCATCCAATATCTTTTCATGAAAATATTCTTCTAAGCATTCTTGAATTTTAC
This sequence comes from Panax ginseng, assembly GCA_020205605.1. NCBI lineage: Eukaryota > Viridiplantae > Streptophyta > Magnoliopsida > Apiales > Araliaceae > Panax > Panax ginseng. Next base: position 5,426,837 of record CM035134.1, on the reverse strand, counting down.
ATCACAAAGTAGTATCAGGTTGACAATTTGGACGTTATTGGTTCCTGGATAAATTAATTCTTGAACTTGTTTTATTGAATTTTTTTATCATTGTCATCATCCTCATGTTTATATTCTGTTGAAAGTCATCTGTGGCCTGTAGTGCATAGATGGACTTGGTATGATTATGACCAGGGATTATTCGGTATAATCATGACCGTAATGTTACAAATGATGTGGTAAAAATCCTCATTGGCCCGTAGTACAATGATGGACAGTTTTTGGTATGATCATGTGCATGGGTTCTCTTCGGCCAAGGGTGCAAGGATGAATTTTTTGATGGCATGATTATGACCGTTGACGGGACTAGTCGGGGAACGAAGTGACGGTCCAGATGATAGCATTAGTAGTCCTCACTATTCTGGTAGATAGTGTGACAATAAATGTAATGAGGATTTCATTGAGTGTGGATATTGTCTAGATGACAATATTCTTATTAAAACTCTTATATTAAATTTTGTCGTATCTTGCACGACTGTTGTATTATGAAGTTATATTTGAATTTTGTACCATATATCTGGCGACTCAGAATGGGTGATGTATACCTGTTTTGGGGGCATCACACAAATCATTTTTGATACAATATTATTCATGAATTTTACTCCACAAAACAGTATAATGTTGACAATTTGGGCATTATTGAATTCTGGATAAATTAAATTATAAATCTTTAAAAACTTATCCTTTGCTTTCTTTTAATTAAAATCTTATATCATTGTCATCATCCTCATGCTTATATTATGATGAAAGTCATATATGGCCCGTAGTGCATAGATGGACTTGGTATGATTATGACCAGGGATTATTCGGTATAATTATTGTCGTAATGTTACAAATGATGTGGTAAAAGTCCTCATTGGCCCATAGTGCATTGATGGACAGTTGTTAGCATGATCAAGACCATTAATGAAAACACGAATATCCTTGGCCTGTAGTGCATGGATAATTCGTGGTCATGATATTAATGAATTGTGACGCCCCCAAAATAGGTATACATTACCCATCTTGAGTCGCCAGATACATGGTACAAAATACAAATACAAACTTAATTATACAACAATCGTGTAAAATATGACAAAACATAATCTAAGAGTTTTAACACGAATATTGTCATCTAGACAATATCCACACTCAAATTCAAATTTATTACATTTATTGTCACACTATTTCACAGAATAGTGAGGACTTCTAAAACAACCATCTGGACCATCAATCCGTTCCCCGACTCGTTCCAGCTATATCTCATTTCTTGAAGAGAACAATGAAGGAAAGGGTTAGCTCAACTAGCCCAGTAAGAAATATTATGACTAAGATAATGCAGAATAAATTATCCTTAGCCTTCAATAGTATAACAACTGATAGAATATAATAGAGAACAAGTTTTAGATCAAAAACTGCAGCAGAAATAAGCAATCCATTAGAAGAGTCAAGTAGAGAATAAAATCTACTATCTTCTATGATTTAAAAAGGTTTTTCATCATTTTTATCGCTGTGACTTAGCTTAATAAATAATCCACATCATCGAATCATCCCTGCACTATGGGCCAAGGATATTCTTTAGTAGCATGACCACGAATTATCCATGCACTACAGGCCAAAAATAATCGTGTATTCATCAATGGTCATGATCATGCCAACAATTATCCATCAATGCACTACGGGCCAATGAGGACTTTTACCACATCATTTGTAACATTACGGTCATGATTACAACGAATAATCCCTGGTCATAATCATACCAAGTCCATCTATGCACTACAGGCCACAGATGACTTTCAACAAAATATAAACATGAGGATGATGAAAATTCAATAAAACAAGTTCAAGAATTAATTTGTCCAGGAACCAATAACGTCCAAATTGTCAACAAGGTACTGTTTTGTGGTGTAAAATTCAAGAATGCTCAGAATAATATTTTCATGAAAAGATATTGGATGAAGCGCAAATATCAAGGATATTCCACTAATTTGATGGAGTATAAAAGTCAAAACTTTAACCAACTGAGTATAATAAGGAATTGAATAACAAAATAAATCACCATGCATGCAGATTGCACCGCGTACAAAAGTTATTCCAACAGAATAATAAATAACGGAACCAAAGTCAGCGTAACACACTGCAAGCATGGATATTCCAACAGAATAATAAAGAATGGAATAGCAACATAATTCACCAGGTATACGGTAATCCACGTATACTGGTTATTCCAACAGGATAATAAATAATGGAACCAGGTCAGGCGTAAAATGCACCGACAGGATATTCCAACAGAATAATAAAGAATGGAATAACAATAGAATTCACCAGGTATACGGTAATCCACGTATACAGGTTATTCCAACAGAATAATAAATAATGGAACCAAGTTAGGCGTAAAACGCACCGACAGGATATTCCGATAGAATCGTAAATACGGAATAATAAATGATGGAACTGGTCCCCGTAAAAGCACGTAAACCAAGATATATTTCACGTAATCGTAAATACGGAATAATAAATAATGGAACTGTGTCCATGTAAAACGCTTGCGGAAGAGATATTCGACGAGAATAATAAATGCGAATAATAAAAGAATTTCACCATGTATGCAAAGATTTGATAAACAAAGTTATTCCAACATAATAATAAAGAATGGAATAACAGAAGAATTTCACCATGTATGCGATACTTTGCATAACAGGTTATTCCAACAGAATAATAAAGGATGGAATAACAGAAGTTCTCTTCATGAATAAGAAAGAAATAATACCCTTTACAGGTACAACAAATAATATCCCTTACCTTAGAAGAAATTTGGATACTGGAGTAGTGAGGTAGTAAACTTCTCTTCTTCTTTCTCTCTATAATAACCGCTCTATAGCTTTAGTGAATTAATAAAAAATGAAGGAAGAATGAGCTTCTATTTATAGATAAATATAGTTTCGATAATTGCACGTTTTGGAGCTCGAAAAATTATAGTACAATACCTCCCTCTTTTTCTTTATTTTAAATTTAGTCATTCAAGTATTATCAAACTTGCACCACCTCCCCTAATAGTAAATCATGTGAATTAATATTTTATTCATGTGACTTAATAGTAAAATCATGTGAAAAAACTAATTACATTATAGTACCTTCATCCATACCTCCATTTTTAACTTAGTCATGCAAGTATTATCAATCTTGCACTAACTCCCCTAATAGTAACAAGAATGTGAATCAATAGTACACACATATGAACAAATAGTTATAATCATGTGAATTAATAGCAATCAATTGCTCATTTATCCGGTTAAATACCCGATTGGTCAAAATAACCTCCAGACATCAATTATTATCGAAATAAATGTCGATTTTCACTAACACAAACAATTCCAATATAAGAAACTATTTTTATCAAAAATATAAATTTTGAAAATTTGAAGTTTCACTTTTCCCAAAAAAGTCAACTGTTGACTTTTTGACCAAATAGTGAATCCCGAAAAATTGTGGTTATAGACGATTTTTACTAATTTCGTCGTTTCGGACTCAAATATCACGTCCGCGTCTCCAAATTCAACTCCGAACACAACTTTAATTTTTAATAACATTCATCATTAATATTATAACTCACAATATTTATCAACTAGGTCGTTCCCAGGAAAGAGGGGGCTTTCCGATAAGGATTTCTCCCTATTGGCGCGCAATTAGATTATCTAACCTCTCTTTGACAGAACTTCTAGACATTGTAAATATTAAAATTTATAATATGAATAACTTTGTCGTCTCAATTATTAATTTAATAAAATAACATTTTATGCAGATGATACTGTGACAATAATTGAATCAATAATATAAGAGATATGATGCAACAATTACTGTAGCAATAATTGAGTATAACTAAGTGACTTCTTACGTAAGCATCAATAATCAATACCGTGTGCTACTATGAAACCACGCGTATATTTTGTCATTTTCTAACTACGACAGTGCTTCCGTTGTGGGGTCCACCAATGATTATGTCAATGCATTTAATATTCCCCGATAAAAAAGAATATTCCCTACCAAACGAATATTATATAACAACTTGCATACTTTGCAAAATTTATAAATACTACCCACAACTATATCATTATATCAAATCCACACCATAATATTAAAAAAATTTATTTCAAGAAAATTAAATATTTATTCATAAAATCTGGGGTCTCATAATTTGGATCGAAAAAAAATTAATTTTTATCATGAATAGTGCCCCGGGTGAATAGTACCCGAGTGAATAGTAATTCAAGAATAGTACCCCGTGAATAGTACTCCAACATGAAAAAGTTAAAACTTATCAAGAATGTTCAGAATAATATTATCTATGAAAAGATATTAGATGAAACGTAAATTTTAAGGACATTCTACTAATTTCATGGAGTATAGAAGCCAAAATTTTAACAAAATGAGTGTAGAATTTGAAATCTGGAACGAAATAATATTACTTACATACTACAAAGTATGGAAGAAAATATTATTTCATATGAATACTGAACAAAAATAATATCCCTTACCTTAAAAAGAAGAGTATTCCAACTGGTATAACGGAGATATTCTTGAAGAAAACTTGAACTCTTTTCTACGCTCAAAGCTTCCTTAAACTCTAAAGAAATACGCTCAATATTATAGAAGAAGAATTCTCTGATTCTGGTGTAATTTTCAATTCTAACTAAGCATCCTATTTATAGGAGAATAGAAGGATACTATTTGACTTTAGAAAATCACGTATGCACAGTGGGGGGATTCACGGACGCAACGAAAATTTGGCAAAAAATTTGATTTTCACTATGAAGTCACTATACAAACACTATGCAAGCACTATGCAAACATTATGCATAATAAAATATAATATATTCTATTTTTCATAAAAAACAAAACTTATTATATATATATATATATATATATATATATATATATATATAAATAGTAACATCCAAGTGACTTTCATCGACTCCCCCCTCCCACATTTATTTTCAACACGTGGGCCCCCCAAATGGCCCCACCTATCTTATATATATATATATATATATATATATATATATATATATATATATGAATAACTTTCTACCGATTATTTTGAAAATTAGATAAATGGGGGGTCTATAAAATATGTAAAATTTACAACAAATACTTCATAAAAATCTCCTCAATATTTTTAACAATATTTATTCATCATTATTATAACTCGCAATATTAATAACCAGATCGTTCCCAGGAAAGAGGGGGGGCTTTCCGATAAGGATTTTTTTCCTATTGGCGCGTAATTTGGTGACCAAACCCCTTTCCTCGACAAAACTTTCCAGACATGGTTAATTATGCAGATAATAATATGAATAACTTGTCATCTAAATTATTGATTTAATAATATAAAATATTATAACAATAATTGAATCAAATAACGTGAGATACTATGCAACAATTATTGTAGCAATAATTGAGTATAACTGAGTGACTTCTCACGTAAGCATCAATAATCAATACTGTGTGTTACTATGTAATCACGCGTATTACTGTACTTTTATCACCGTGTATTTCAACAGTTAACGGTAAAACTTACGCCGTTATTTTCATAAAAGATATTTCGCGTTCTTTAACTTCGATAATAATTCCGTTGTGGGGTCCACTAATGATTGTCTTAAGTAAATCACGAATATTCCTTGTTAAAACGAATATTTTCCGACCAATCGAATATTTTATAACAACTTGATTACTTTATAAAATTTATAAATATTACCCACAACGTACTATAACATTATAATAAATTCACACCTTAATATTCAAAAATGATATATTTATAAAAAAATTCATCTTTATTCATAAAAATTGGGGTCTTACATGGAGTATTAATTTGAACAACTTAAGATTCAATGTTAAATATTGAGTTTTAAAGAATCATTCAAATTAAAGACAATCAATAAGGATAAAGAAACTCTATTTTGATAAATGAAATATATGTAAATGAGTTTTCTGATGCAGAAAACGGAAAATACTACAAAAGACCATGATCTAAAGGCCATGACATATCGAACAGAAGAGGGGGTGTAAGACCCCAACTTTTATGAATAAAGAATAATTTTCTCGAATTATATTTTTGAATATTATGGTGTAGATTTGATATAATGTTATAGTTGTGGGTAATATTTTCAAATTTTGCAAAGTAAGCAAGTGGTTATATAATATTCGATTGGTCGGGGAATATTCGTTTTAACAGGGAATATTCGTACGACAACACAATTGTGAGACCCCAGATTTTATGAATAAATATTTAATTTTCTTGAAATATTTTTTTTTTAAATATTATGGAGTGGATTTGATATAATATTATAGTTGTGGGTAGTATTTATAAATTTTGCAAAGTATGCAAGTTGTTGTATAATATTCGTTTGGTTGGGGAATATTCTTTTTGTCGGGAATATCCGTACGACGACACAATCATTGGTGAACCCACAACTGAAGTACTGTCGTAGTTAGAAAATGACAAAAATATTTTATGAAAATAACGGCGGAGGTTTTACCATTAAAACTGTTGAACTACTCGGTAGTAAAAGTACAGTAATACGCGTAGTTGCATAGTAGCACACGGTGTTGATTATTGATGCTTACATGATAAGTCACTCAGTTATACTCCATTATTGCTACAGTAATTGCTGCATCATATCTCTCATATTATTAATCGATTATTGTCATAGTATTATCTGCATAATATGTTATTTTATTAAATCAATAATTGAGACGACAAAGTTATTCATATTATAAATTACAATATTTACAATGTCTAGAAGTTCTGTCAAGGAGATGTTAGATAATCTAATTGCGCGCCAATGGGGAGAAATCCTTATCGGAAAGCCCCCTCTTTCCTGGGAACGACCTGGTTGATAAATATTGTGAGTTATGATATTAATGATGAATGTTATTAAGAATTGAAGTTGTGTTCGGAGTTGAATTTAGAGACGCGGACGTGATATTAGAGTCCGGAACGACGAAATTAATAAAAATAGTCTATAAACACAAAATTTTCTGGAATTCACTATTTGGTCAAAAAGTCAATAATTGACTTTTTCGAGAAAAGTCAATAATTGACTTTTTCGAGAAAAGTCAAACTTCAAAATTTCAAAATTTATATTTTTGATAAAAATAGTTTCATTGTGTTGAAATTATTTGTGTTAGTGAAAATCGATATTTATTTCGATAATAATTGATGCTTGGAGGTTATATTGACCAATCGGGTATTTAACCGGATAAATGAGCAATTGATTGCTATTAATTCACATGATTATAACTATTTATTCACATGTGTGTACTATTGATTCACATTCATTTACTATTAGGGGAGTTGGTGCAAGATTGATAATACTTGCATGACTAAGTTAAAAATGGAGGTATAGATGGAGGTACTATACTGTAATTCGTATTTTCACATGTCTAGAACTATTAATTCACATGATTTACTATTAGGGGAGGTGGTGCAAGTTTGATAATACTTGCAGGACTAAATTAAAAATAAAGAAAAAGAGGAAGGTATTATACTGTAATATTTCGAGCCAAAAAATGTGCAATTATTGAAACTATATTTTCCTATAAATAGAAGCTCATTCTTCCTTCATTTCTCACCAATTCACTAAAGCTATAGAGCAATTATTATAGAGAGAAAGAAGAAGAAAAGTCTGTTACCTCACTACTCCAGTATCCAATTTTCTTCTGAGGTAAGGGGTATTATTTCTTTCGTATTCATGAAGAGAGCTATTGTTATTCTATTCCTTATTATTCTATTTGAATAACCTGTATATGCGAAGTACCGCATATATGGTGAAATTCTTCTGTTATTCCATTCTTTATTATTATGTTGGAATAACCTGTCTATGCGAAGTACTGCATACATGATGAAATTCTTCTATTATTCCATTCTTTATTATTATGTTGGAATATCCCGTGCTGCATGATTTACGCATGACGGTTCCATTATTTATTATTCATTGGAATAACTCGTGATACGCTGGATTCGTATACCTGGTGAATTCTGTTGTTATTCTATTTTTTATTATTCTAATGGAATAACCTGTATACGCGGATTATCATATACCTGGTGAATTCTGTTGTTATTCCATTCTTTATTATTCTGTTGGAATATCCTGTCTGTGCGGATTACGCATGACCTGGTTCTATTATTTATTATTCTGTTGAAATAACCTATATACGCGGATTACCGTATACCTGGTGAATTCTTTTGTTATTCCATTCTTTATTATTATGTTGGAATAACATGTCTATGTGAATTACCACATGCATGGTGGAATTAGTGGAATATCCTTGATATTTGCGCTTCATCCAGTATCTTTTTATAGAAATATTCTTCTGAGCATTCTTGAATTTTATCCCACAAAGCAGTATCATGTTGACAGAATGGGACGCTATTGGTTCTTGGATAAATTAAGTTATAAATCTTTAAAATTTATCCTTGAACTTGTTTTATTGAATTATTATGTCATTGTCATCATCCTCATACTTATAGTGTAATGAAAGTCATCTTTGGCTCACGTGCATAGATGGACTTGGTATGATTATGTCCAGGGATTATTCGGTATAATCATGACCGTAATGTGACGAATGATGTGGTAAAAGTCCTCATTGGACTGTAGTTCATTGGTGGACAGCTGTTGGTATGATTATGACCAGGGATTATTCAGTATAAATATGACCATTGATGATTACAGGAATATCCTTGACCGTGGTGTAGGGATGATTCGATTTTATTTATTAAGCTGAGTCTCAACGATAAAATTGTTGAAAAACTTTTTAAATCATAGAAGATAGTAGATTTTATGCTCTACTTAACTCTTCTAATGGATAGCTTATTTCGCTGTAGTTTTTGATCTAAAACTTGTTGTCTATTATATTCTATCAGTTGTTATACTGTTGAAGGCTAAGGATAATTTTTCTGCATTATCTTAGTCATAATATTTCTTACTGGGCTAGTTGAGCTTACCCTTTTGCTTTCATTGTTCTCTTCAGGAAAAGAGAACGTAGCTGGGACTAGTCGGGGAGCAAAGTGATGGTCCTAGATGGTGTATTAGTAGTTCTCACTATTCTGGGAAATAGTGTGATAATAAATGTAATGGGGACTCCATTGAGTGTGGATATTGTCTAGATGACAATATTTGTATTAAAACTCACAGCATATATTTTTTCGTATTTTACACGACTGTTGTATAATTAGTTTGTATTTGTATTCAGTACCATGTATTTAACGACTTAAGATGGGTGATGTATACCTATTTTGGGGGCGTCACAGTTGGTATCAAAGATTAGGGATATGATCCCTGGCTGAGATGTGAGACAAGAACTAGGAGGGGAGAGACGGGGAATTCCTTCGCTAGTATGACCTACCTAATTTTATTTGGTATTTAATTGGTCAGTCAGAGTATATTAATAATATGTGACATGTCAATTAACCCTTGTTTTGTGGCAGTATTTGAAAATGGCATCAGAAAATGTTGAGAATATCATTGGAGCACAGGAGACCGTTGAGTCACCACAGATTAATACCCAGGATAATGTGCAACAAGAAGACAATAATTCTCAGGAAAATAATAACATTGATGAAATGGTGAACGATGGGATGTTCACAGGCTTTATGCAATTCACGCAAAATCAGGCTATGGCGGCTCCTGTCCAAAATGCAAGTGGAAACACTAAAAACTCTCGGACGGTCACCGCTAAGCAGTTCAAGGAGTTGGGACCACCGGAGTTTTTTGGAGAGCCAAAACCACTTAAGGCGGAGACGTGGATAAAGCAGATCAACAAGATATTTGATGTCTTGGGATGCTCCGAGGAGCAAAAGGTTCCCTTTGCCACCTTCATGTTGTGAGCAGAGGCAGATTACTGGTGGGAATCCGTAAAGTGTACTCAACCTGCCGCACTGAAGATGTCTTGGGAGAAGTTCCAAGAACTGTTCAACGACAAGTACTTTCCCGAAAGTATTCGTTACATGAAAGAGGTAGAGTTCATCAAGCTTGACCAAAATAATATGACTGTGGCGCAGAACGAAGCTAAGTTTGCCGAGTTGTCTCGGTTTGCGTCCCACTTGGTTAATAATGAGGAGAGAATGACGCGGATGTTTCTAAGAGGTTTAAAACCCGAGATACGTCAATACCTTATCTCTCACAAACTTTTCTTGTATTTAGATGTTGTGAATAGGGCTCATTTATTGGAACGCGATAATGAGTCAACCCAACCAAAGGAGAGCAGCCGGCAAAATGATAATACCAGTGGTAGCAGTCATCGAAGCGGTGACAACAAGCGTGAAGGGAATCAACATGCCAGAAATGGTAATAACTTCGGTGGTAATCATGGCCATGACAATAAGAGTGGACATTTCAAGAAGAGGAGATTCAACAATGATGGAAAGACGTCAAAGACCACTATTGTTGTTGTTAAGGAAGGAGAACGACCGCCGGTCGTATGTTACAAATGCATAGGGGAGGGATATATCAGTCCAAACTGCGTGATGCAGTCCAAAGTATGTTACAATTGTGGAAAAGAAGGTCACCTAGCCCGATTTTGTCATGCACCAAAGTCAAGTCCAGCTGGGATTGAGGCATCAAAGACCGTCCCGGATAAGACACAATCGGTAGTTCAAAGGAGAGCGTTTGTCGTAACCTCCCAAAAAGCGAAGAATCCGAACGAGGTGATCACGGATAAGCTAATCATAAACTCTAGCGAAGTTTATACCTTATTTGATACCGGCTCTACCCATTCTTTTTATTTCTCCTACTTGCGCCAACATTTAAATTTGACTCGAGAAATTAAACTTTGACTTATCGGTGGAAACTCATTGGGAGAAACCTTCATTACATCCATCGCTTATAAGTCTTGTTTGATTCAAATCAGAATCGCATCGTTACTCGTCGATATTATTTCTTTAAAATACTTGCATTTAATGTGATTTTAGGGATTGATTGGTTAACTACTCATCATGCTAAAATCGATTGTTTTCGTAAGGTTGTTAGCTTTCATATTCCTAACCAACCTATTATGCGAATTCAAACAACCAAACCACTAAAATCAATCACTGTCACATCAAGCCATAAAGCTATTCGTTTATTGAAAAATAGATGTCAAGCTTTCTTAGCCCATGTCACGGATTTAAATAAAAATACGCCGATTTGAATGATATTTCTATTGTTAATAAATTTCCCGACGTATTCCCCTCAAGAACTTCCCTCGGCCTACCCCAGAGAGCATGAAATTGAATTTTGTATCGACCTTGAATCCGATACAAAACCCATTTCAAAGCCCCATATCGAATGGCTCCTATTGAACTTCGTGGAGTTAAAAACCCAACTACGTAAATTGTTAGACATCGGTTTCATTCGTCCTAAACGCTCTCCTCGGGGTGCTCCTGTTTCTATTCGTGAAGAAGAAATATGGAAGTATGCGACTTTGTATTGATTATCTGGAGTTGAATCATGTCACCATAAAAAATAGGTACCCATTGCCTCACATTGATGACCTGTTTGACCAGTTGCAAGGCGCCAAATACTTTTCAAAGATTGATCTTCGTTTCGGATATCATCAGTTGAAGATTAAAACTGATGATATTTCAAAGACTACTTTCAGAACTTGGTACGGGTATTATGAATTCCTAGTCATGTCTTTTGGATTGACTAATGCTCTTGCTGCCTTCATGGACATGATGAACCGAGTATTCAAGGAATATTTGGATCACTTTGTGGTCGTCTTTATTGATGACATCCTCATATATTCCAAAACCCGTGAAGACCATGAGCAACACTTGAGGCTGATACTTCAAAAGCTTCGTGAGAATAAGCTTTATGCCAAGTTGAAGAAATGTGAGTTCTGGCTTGAGGAAGTTGCATTCCTTGGGCACGTGACATCAAATCATGGAATATCTATTGACCCATCAAAGATTGAAGCAATTCAAAGTTGGGAGCAACCTAAGTCAGTGATCGAAGTACGTAGCTTTCTCGGCTTAGCTGGTTATTATCGGAGATTCGTAGAAGGGTTTTCTCGAATCGCTACTCCATTAACTCAGCTGACTCGAAAAGATACAAAGTTCGGTTGGAGCGAGGAATGTGAGAAGAGTTTTCAAGAACTCAAGGGAAGACTTATTTCAGCACCTGTTCTGATAATACCATCTGGCTCGGAGGGATTTGTCATCTACAATGATGCTTCAGGCAAATGGTTAGGATGTGTTCTCATACAATATGGGAAAGTCATAGCCTATGCCTCATGACAACTCAAAGAATATGAGAGGAATTATTCTACTCATGATCTAGAGTCAAGGTTGAATGCTTTTTGCGCTTTAAGATTTGGAGGCATTACCTGTATGGAGAGAAGGTGGAGATCTATACGGATCATAAAAGCCTCAAATATTTCTTCACTCAAAAGGAACTCAACATGCGGCAACGACAATGGCTTGAGCTGTTGAAAGATTATGATCATACTATCCAATACCATCCTGGAAAAACAAACGTGGTAGCTGACGCATTAAGTAGAAGATCATATACGGGTACGAGTACGATATTGTCAACGCCAAAGCCCATTTTGTATGAATTACAAAGGATGGAGATAGAGTTAAAAACTCCAGGGACCCGTGTGATGATGGCGAATATACGAGTAGAACTGACTTTAATCGATAAAGTTAAAGTTGCTCAATCTACAGATCTAGAGCTAAGGCGTATGAGGAAGAAAGTGCAAGAAGGTGCTATTCCGGAAGCAAGAATCGATGAAAAAGGAATACTTCGAGTCAACTCCAGACTTTGTGTTCCTAATGATTCTGACTTGAAGTATAAAATCATGATGGAGGCGCATAACACACACCGCTTGTAATCCATCTCGAGTACCAAAATGTATCGTGATCTTTGACATACATTTTGGTGGAGCAATATGAAGAGAGAGATAACGGGGTTTATCTCAAGGTGTCTAACTTGTCAACGAGTCAAGGCGGAGCATCAAGTGCCAAAAGGTCCATTGCAACAACTTAAAATTCTAGAATGGAAGTGGGAGCACATTACCATGGATTTCGTTACTGGTCTTCCTAAGGTTTCTCAAGGCATATATGCGATTTGGGACATTGTTGATAGATTGACTAAGTCTACTCATTTCTTACCGATACGAGGAACTTATACACTTGAACGTCTTGCTAGTATGTACATAAACAAGATTGTAAGATTGCATGGTATTCCAGTATCCATAGTTTCTTATCGAGACCCAAGATTCACTTCAAAATTTTGGGTTAGTTTGCAAAAAGCTATGGGCACAGATTTACGATTTAGTTCAGCATATCATCCTCAAACGGACAGGCAGTCGGAAAGGACTATTCAAACTCTTGAAGATTTATTAAGACTTTGTGTCCTTGACTTCAAGGGAAGTTGGGACAAGTTCTTACCATTGATGGAGTTTTCCTACAACAATAGTTATCGCCAAGTATTGGCATGGCTTCATTTGAGGCGCCAGATGGAAGAAAGTGTCATTCTCCAAAGATATCGGGATGAGGTGGGTGAAACAACGTTGTTGGGATCTGAGTTGGTACGTATGACTACGGAATAGATTTAAACGATCCGGATTAACGATATAAAAAATCTCACAAGATCGACAAAAGAGTTATGCCGATCTTCATCGAAACGACCTGGAATTCAATATTGGAGATCATGTGTTGTTATGTGTTGCTCCATGGAAAGGAGTTACGAGATTTGGAAAGAGAGGAAAGCTCAATCCTTGATTCATTGGCCCATTTTTAATCCTCGAGCGAGTAGGAACTGTGGCCTATAGACTCGCCTTACCGCCAAGTATGTCTCGTGTTCATAACATTTTTCACATATCTATGTTACAAAAATATGTGAAAGACCCGAACCATATTATTGAGTTAGAACCAGACGAGATAGAGGAAGATTTAACATATGAAGAGTTACCTATTAAAATCTTGGATACGAAGGATCATATTCTACGCTCCAAAGTTATACCTCAAGTCAAAGTTTTGTGGAGAAACCACGATGTGGAGGAAATGACTTGGGAGTTAGAATCTGAGATGAAGTCAAGGTATCCTCATCTCTTCGACATACCAGGTATGCACCCTAATTTTGAGGACGAAATTTCATAAGAAGGGGAGGTTGTAAGACCCCAACATTTATGAATAAAGAATAATTTTCTCGAATTATATTTTTGAATATTATGGTGTGGATTTGATATAATGTTATAGTTGTGGATAATATTTACAAATTTTGCAAAGTAAGTAAGTGGATATATAATATTCGATTGGTCGGGGAATATTCGTTTTAACAGGGAATATTCGTCCGACGACACAATCATTGGTGGACCCCACAATGGAAGTATTGTCATAGTTAGAAAACGACAGAATTATCTTTTTATAAAAATAACTACGAAAGTGTTACCGTTATTAAACCGTTGAACTACCGGTAAGTAGTAAAAGTACAAAGAATACGCTGTGGTTGCATAGTAGTACACAAAGATTGATTATTTGATGCTTACGTGAGAAGTCACTCATTATACTCAATTATTGCTACATTAATTTCTTGATCATATCTCTCATATTATTGATTCAATTATTGTCACAGTATTATCTGCATATTATTAAATCAATAATTTAGATGACAAAATTATTAATATTATTAAATTGCAATATTGACAATGTCTAGAAGTTCTGTCAAGGAGAGGTTAGGTAATTGCGCGCCAGTGAGGAGAAATCCTTACCGGAAGGCCCCCTCTTTCCTGGGAATGACCTGGTTGTTAAATATTGTGAGTTATAATATTAATGATAAATAAGTTCGTGTTGATTAAAGATAAAATTGATAATTCCATTGTGTTGGAATTATTAATGTTAATGGAAATCGACATTTATTTCGGTATTAATTGATGTTTGGAAGTTATACTGACCAGTCGGGTAATTAATCGGATAACCGAGCAATTAATTGCTATTAATTCACATGATTATAACTATTTGTTCACATGTGTGTACTATTGATTCACATTCATTTACTATTAGGGGAGTTGGTGCAAGATTGATAATACTTGCATGACTAAGTTAAAAATTGAGGTATAGATGGAGGTACTATACTGTAATTCATATTTTCACATGTCTAGAAGTATTGATTCACATGATTTACTATTAATTCAAATGATTTACTATTAGGGGAGGTGGTGCAAGTTTGATAATACTTGCAGGACTAAATTAAAAATAAAGAAAAAGAGGAAGGTATTATACTATAATATTTTGAGCCCAAAAATTTGCAATTATTGAAATTATATTTTCCTATAAATAGAAGCTCATTCTTCCTTCATTTCTCAATAATTCACTAAAGCTATAGACAATTATTATAGTGAGAAAGAAGAAGAGAAGTATGCTACCTCACTACTCCAGTATCCAATTTTCTTTTGAGGTACGGGGTATTATTTCTTTCGTATTCATGAAGAGAGCTATTGTTATTCCATTTCTTATTATTCTATTGGAATAACCTGTATATGTGAAGTACCGCATTCATGGTGAAATTCTTCTATTATTCCATTCTTTATTATTATGTTAGAATAACCTGTCTATGCGAAGTACCGCATACATGATGAAATTCTTCTATTATTCCATTCTTTATTATTCTGTTGGAATATCCTGTCTGTGCGGATTATGCATGACCTGGTTCCATTATTTATTATTCTGTTGGAATAACCTGTATACGCGGATTATCGTATACCTGGTGAATTTTATTGTTATTCTATTCTTTATTATTCTAATGGAATAATCTGTATACGCGGATTACCATATACCTGGTGAATTCTGTTGTTATTCCGTTCTTTATTATTCTGTTAGAATATTCTGTCTGTGCGGATTACGCATGACCTGGTTCCATTATTTATTATTCTGTTGAAATAACCTATATACGCGGATTACCATATACCTGGTGAATTCTTTTGTTATTCCATTCTTTATTATTCTGTTGGAATAACATGTCTATGTGAATTACCACATGCATGGTGAATGACTCTTCGTATTCATTCCTTATTAAATTATGGAAATGATCTGTCTACGTGGATTACCGAATGACGGGCAAAAATCCATTTGCAGTTTCATATATTCTATTATACTTAGTTGGTTAAAGTTATGGCTTTTATACTCCATGAAATTAGTGGAATATCCTTGATATTTGCGTTTCATCCAGTATCTTTTCATGGAAATATTCTTCTGAGCATTCTTGAATTTTACTCCACAAAGCAGTATCATGTTGACAAAATGGGACGTTATTGGTTCCTGGATAAATTAAGTTATAAATCTTTAAAATTTATCCTTGAACTTGTTTTATTGAATTATTATGTCATTGTCATCATCCTCATGTTTCTATTGTGATGAAAGTCATCTTTGGCTCACGTGCATAGATGGACTTGGTATGATTATGTCCAGGGATTATTCGGTATAATCATAACCGTAATGTGACGAATGATGTGGTAAAAGTCCTCATTGGCTCGTAGTTCATTGGTGGGATGCTTGTTGGTATGATTCGACTGTGGATTATTCGGTATAATTATGACCATTGATGATTACATGAATATCCTAGACCGTGGTGTAGGGATGATTCGATTTTATTTATTAAGCCGAGTCTCAGCGATAAAATTGTTGAAAAACTTTTTAAATCATAGAAGATAGTAGATTTTATGCTCTACCTGACTCTTCTAATGGATTGCTTATTCCGCTGCAATTTTTGATCTAAAACTTGTTGTCTATTATATTCTATCAGTTGTTATACTGTTGAAGGCTAAGGATAATTTTTCTGCATTATCTTAGTCATAATATTTCTTACTGGGCTAGTTGAGCTCACCCTTTTGCTTTCATTGTTCTCTTCAGGAAAGGAGAACGTAGCTGGGACTAGTCGGGAAACAGAGTGATGGTCCTAGATGGTGTATTAGTAGTCCTCACTATTTTGTGAAATAGTGTGATAATAAATGTAATGAGGACTCCCTTGAGTGTGGATATTATCTAGATGATAATATTTGTATTAAAACTCACAGCATATATTTTGTCGTATTTTACACGACTGTTGTATAATTAGTTTGTATTTGTATTCAGTACCATGTATTTGGCGACTCAAGATGGGTGATGTATACCTATTTTGGGGGCGTCATAGGGGGCATGGCTAAAGCCTCTAAGTCAGCAATGGTGGTATCATAAATCTTAAGATTTGTAGTTTTCAGCTCCCTAACCTCTCGGGTAGTTGACTTTAAGTCCCGTTGCTGGCACTCTACATCCCGAAACTTGGCCTCTAGACCCCGAAGCTTGGCCTCTCAATCTCGAGACTAGATCTTCAATTTATTTGCGGCTTCGTCAAGCTCTAAAACTTATCCTAAAAAGGAGTCATCTTCACACTTACGTATAACAACCTCCGAGCGTAGGGCAACAAGATTAAAATTTAACTTGAGAAAATCCATCCTAGCACGAAAATGAGACATATCAACACCCACGGCTGCAAGGTCTTCTACATCATCGCTAAATTTCTTCAAGTCCTTGATTTGCACAGAATATAAAGAAAGAGTGTGCAACCCAAGAACAAGGCCTGCAAGTTGATCTAGGAAAAAGGTTTGAGCAGAATCCGCTTTAATAATCAACTGGTCAAGTATCTGCTGGAACCGAGCTAAGAGACGTTCAAGAATTTCCTGACTAGAAGAGGATATCTGAAAGTCCCTCCAAGAAATAAGATCCACACTTGGATTAAAGGAAGCTCTAGTAGGAGCTGCATTGGAGGCAACCATAGGATTCATCGAGACAAATGATGAAGGAGCATGAGGCTGTTGTACTTCTGATGAGTCCTCGAAGCCTTGGCCATCTAGAGGATAACCAAGGTCATTGTATGGCGAAATGGTAACATCCGGATGGAGAGCATCAAATAAAGCGAGTGCCTCAACAGGCAAATACAAATATTTCATTTTCTCGCTCTGAAAACAAAATATCAAAACATAATATATTATAGAGAAAGAAAGGAAATTCAAGAAGAAAATTATGACTAAAGAAAAATACTCTCAATATAGCCAATGGAAAAAGAGTCGGGAGATGCTATAGAAAGTGGAATGTCATTCAACCCACCAAAAGAGTTCTCAACAATACCCTCCCGAGCAATCACCAACTCGGCATAATTCTTCTGGGGAGGATGAACATCAATAATCTCAAAAGGATTCCCCCTAGAGGAAGCAGGAGTCTCATCGGCACCTTCAGATCTACCATTCGGAGAAGTCATAGGAAGGTTTGAGAAAATTGCTGTATCACCTGCAGCAGGACTCGAGCTCACATTAGATAAAGTGTCTTTAGCATCAAGACTAACATAATCATTTTGTGAAGAAGACGACTCCACACTGATAAGGAGTGCACATTTGTTACTGCTTGAGGGGATTTCACCCCTACTCTGGAAGATGTCTATGCCCTCTACCAGTATGTTTCTCTTCTGTTTCTTTTATTTATTCTCACCTTTCATGAATTATATGTACTTATTATGGTTTCCTTTTTGTAGCCTTCCTGCTGTTGCTTCGGCTTCTTGTGACCCATCCAGCATGATCACTAGGGATATCGAGTGTGTTGCGTATTTAACGGAAGCCTTCAGGCAGTCTTCCCATTACACCTCACGGTTCAAGGGTGATGCACTCCTTCCAAACTTTGTGAGTTTCAGCCGGCAGAAAAATTGTTGGTTATCTTGGTTGCGCTACTTCTTTCGGGATTACAAGACTAACTAGTGGGACAGCTCCGTCCACAACAAGTCTGTCCTTGCCCTCCGTGAGGAGCCTTTTCCTTTTCCTCTTGCAGCTTATCTAGCAATGTGGTTGTCCCGCTTTCTCTTTCATGGGTCTCTTGTAGACGGTCCTTCAGCCCGTATGTTTAATTTAGCAGCTTTGTTATCTCGAGGCCTAGAGACTCCCCTTGCTTCACTCTTCTTGGGGACCTTATATCATCATTTGGACGAAACAACCCTCGCCCTAAGAGAATATATTGGGAGGTACGCACTTTCGTATTTTTATTAACTAATTTTTAAACTACACTTTCTCTTCTTTTCTTATCAATCTATTTTTTTTGTTTATCTAGGTTTGACGTAAATTGTTTTGTTCCCTGCTCCTTTCTTCAACTCTTTCTCTTTGAGCGCTTTTTGAGTTATTCTACACCTATTCATATTTTTAAGAAGAAAAAGAAGTCTTCAGACCCTTGTTCATTACCCAACATTGTCCCCCGCACAACTCGTTGGATTAATCACCGATTTAGTTTGGATTTGTGCCTTTCTATTAATGATTATTCATGCTTCAGTGCTCGCACCTACACCATTGTTTCAGAAGGCGACGATCATCTACCTCATTTTTACAGGCGTAACTTTTGCTCCTACTCAAACATCAACAAATTGATCGATTCTTCGTTGTCCTGGTTTGTCTTCCTTCAGTCTGTGGAGCTTCCTTATTTTGTTGAAGATAATGTTTTTGGCACTGTACTTTACTCTCCTCACAGGGTTATGTCGTAGTTTGGATTTGATCAAGAGCGTCCTTTTGGCCACACTTATTGGGAGGATTATGAGATCGCTCTTTTTAACTTTGTCTCTACCTCCTCCTCTTTTGCACGGGCATTTCCAACACCTCCAGATGCTCTTCATAGATCCCTTCTTTTTGTCATATCAGATGATTCTCGAAGTGGACGATATACCACTGGTGAGCGTAACTATTGGCACATCAATCTCAAAAGGCGGGAGGAAGATACCTTGATTTATTCGATGTCATCTTCTGCTCCCAGATGTCTCCAATGTGCCAGGATGCTATGTTCTCCCAAGACCAATGTCCGTTCAGATCGTTGGTCAGTTAGTAGTCGGCTTATTGAGTGTGAGGCTTTGATGCCTAAGTCTTCTACTCCTTAGTCAGCAGACATTCATCCTCGAAGTGACCCGAATATTCTTCCCGCACAGGCACTTACTACGTCCAAGATTCTTGCATCACGGGCTTCGTCTCGGGTATCTTTATCTCAGATACCTCCTCTAGGTCCTCCCCAGGGAACCTCTGGTGCCGAGAAAATGAGAGTTACTCATTCTAAAACGAGAGCATCTACCATTACTGTTTCTGAGGTGGCTCCTCCCATTGTTTCTACCATGGTCCCGGTTAATCTTTCGGTCATTATGTAAGACCCCAACTTTTATGAATAAAGATGAATTTTTCTATAAATATCATTTTTGAATATTAAGGTGTGAGTTTGTTATAATGTTATAGTTGTGGGTAATATTTACAAATTTTGCAAAGTAGCAAGTTGTTATATAATATTCGATTGGTCGGGGAATATTTGTTTTAACAGGGAATATTCGTACGATGGCACAATCATTGGTGGACCCCACAATAGAAGTATTGTCATAGTTAGAAAACGACAGAATTATCTTTTTAAAAAATAACAGAGAAAGTGATATCGTTAAAACTGTTGAACTACCCGGTAGTAAAAGTACAGTAATATGCGTGATTGCATAGTAGCACACGGTATTGATTATTGATGCTTACGTGAGAAGTCACTAAGTTATACTCAATTATTGCTACAATAATTGCTGCATCATATCTCTCATATTATTGATTCAATTATTGTCACAGTATCATCTGCATAATATGTTATATTATTAAATCAATAATTGAGACGAAAAAGTTATTCATATTATTATTTGCAATATTGACAATGTCTAGAAGTTATGTCAAGGAGAGGTTAGATAATCTAATTGTACGCCAATAGGGAGAAATCCTTATCGGAAAGCCCCCTCTTTCCTGGGAACGACCTGGTTGTTAAATATTGTGAGTTATAATATTAATGATGAATAAGTTCGTGTTGATTAAAGATGAAATTGATAGTTCCATTGTGTGGGAATTATTAGTATTAGTGGAAATAGACATTTATTTCGATAATAATTGATGTCTGGAGGTTATATTGACCAACCGGGTAATTAAATGGATAAATGAGCAATTAATTGCTATTAATTCACATGCTTATAACTATTTATTCACATGTGTTTACTATTGATTCACATGCATGTACTATTAGGGGAGTTGGTGCAAGATTAATAATACTTGCATGACTAAATTAAAAATGGAGACATAGATGAAGGTATTATACTGTAATTATTTTTTTCACATGTATAGAACTATTGAGTCATATGATTTACTATTAATTCACATGATTTACTATTAGGGGAGATAGTGCAAGTTTGATAATACTTTCAGGACTAAATTTAAAATGAAGAAAAAGAAGAAGGTATTATACTGTAATATTTTGAGCCCCAAAACACTACAAAAAAGGGTCATTGCCGACGGGGTTACTGCCGACGGCAGTGTTGCTAGCAATAATAAGGTCAATGGCGACGGGCACGTCGTCGCGAATGAGTTCAGTCAGTAATGAGGTATTATTTGGTGGGAAAATTTCGCGGTGGAGGGAAAAGTTACTGGCGAAAGGGACTAGAATGCATGGCAACGGGGTTGCCGTCGCCAATGGGTCATTATCGACGGGGTTACTAGCAACGATATTGCCGTCTAGAATGACATTCTATTTTTAGCCCTACTAGCGACGGCAACATCTCTATCTTTCTTCCCTCTCTATTTTTTGATTTTTCGCTCTCAGTTTTCCCACTCCTCGCCATTGATTATTAGCCTAGATTAACATAACTTTCAATTGATTTGCCGAATTTATTGTCACCCCATCCATCATCATTTCACCTTCATCATCTCGCCGGCCCGTTTCATTTTCCGGCCGCTGCAGTACTTGAGCCCATTTTTTCCGGCCACTTCTCGCTC